>CM068368.1:511512733-512112733 GCA_034769895.1 Magicicada septendecula
TTTTTACAATCACAGGCTTTCCATTGCTTTTAAGATGATAATCAAAGCAGCTTTTTTAAATGAAATTTTCAAATTACCTTTACGCCTATGTTCGGTATCTCGCTGAGTAACATGAGACTGGTCATGAGACTGATCATATGTGTCTTGTAAATATATGATTTCCAGCGAAAGAAAAAACTACAAAATATCAGGCCTTTAGACTTGATCAAACTTTAGAAAACAACCTAACCTACATCGACAATCATTACCCGTAGGAACTACAGGAATTATTTTTCCTGAATAATTTGTATGTTCTAAACCTTTACTGTTAGCTAATTTAATAACATTTCTCTTATATTTATCTTTGATTACGACGTCTTTTCTTTTTTTGCTCTGGTCTATAATTTTTATTAGTATGCAATTCTGATACATTGTTAATTTATAAACTTTATCCAATAAAAGTTGACTGTTTTGTTTGTTATTTTACACTCAAATTAAATTAAAATAATACTGTAATATTAAAACTAATCACAACATTTTAAACAAAAATAATTAATAATCACGCATTAAAAGCAACAACAAAGTTTTTCTGCATACAAAACAAAACAACAAAGAAGAATCAACTAACATCTGTTAATATTTTAAAGCAGAGAGGTAACATCGTGCGTCAACAACTGCAGAAAGGCTAAGTGTTTACACGTATCACATGACTGCACTCCATCACAATTTTATTTATGTGTTTTAGTCCAATGTAAGTACAGCACATGTACCGTGTCTCCAAATGGTGAGTTTATGTATGTAAAACACGAATCCACTCTTGACTTCAAAAAAAATTCCACATTTCCCTTTTCTGCAATTGGTGATTCATGTGAATATGGGTTGGGAAGCAGTGGGTAGTTCTCATGGAATTCTAAGCATGCTGCTCATACCTAATGATTTTATAAAACAAATAAGCTCCATTTGTACTTAGTCGTAAATATTTATTTTAATGAAAGTGTATTTTCACCTTTGGTTATGTGAATACTTATTTTCTGTATGTGGGCGTTGGGAACTAAAAATATAATCACCTGCAAAGTTCACTATAGAAAATGTTAATAGTATTCTATAAACCAGGGCTTTCTCTTGTTACAGAGCTAGCTATGTGATTTCTCTACTCGTGAGGAATACTGCGCTCCCATCCCTCCCCTTCACACCGCTTCTAATGCTTTTAACACTGAACATATGTCAGTTGTGAATCTCTGACCAGTGAGTTTAATTGTTATTAAGTGTTATGGTGTCATCGTGATGGACGGTGACGTATCAAGGGGGATCGTGTTTTATCAAATCCTTTTAACGAATCCCTTTTGCCCAAATGAGTATTTAAGAGAACACAAACATCGTTAATAACGGTAGGCCGTGTACCGTACTGACACATTTAAGAAGTCAACATACAGATAAAAACAGGGAACATAAACGCACTAAATGTGTGTACGTTTAGTGTTCTCAATACAACAATATTCACTGGTTGACGGCATGAAACGTACTGAACAGGCTATTTTGTTAGCTGTGTTCGATATTTTCTACAGATGATAGCATATTTTAATTATGCTATCCTTAGCATACATGAAAATCTGTAAATCATATAAGATCTATTCTTCAGTAGAATACATTCTAAAGTGAATCACTGCACAATGAAAAGGCAAAGAACAATCGTGAAATTATTAAACGACTAACAGATACGTGTGTGTTATTTAGCTAAGCAAGAACTACCATTCGTAGACACGACAAGTCTCGGACTTCCATTAACAGAGGAATATATATGTGTGTGTGTGTGTGTGTGTGTGTGTGTGTGTGTGTGGGTGGGTGGGTGGGTGGGTGGGTGGGTGGGTGGACGCGCGCGCGCGTGTGTATATAGTACTGCCGTACAATACACCAGTACATACTGAGACAGAAACTGTAGCAAAAATATAAAAATTTTAATCTGTAGCATAATGTTTTCAGCCATCTTGGATGTATGTAAAAGACTAGGACCCAGCATAAGATGGTTATTGAGACTTGATGTTACAAAAAAGTTAAAAACCAAAAATTATTATATTTATGTGTAAAATTTATTAAGGAGTTAAGATTAGTATGGAATTGTTTTTAATATTTTGAATTAGTTAAGTCACAAGTTGTGTTCTTTTGGAATGTTATAAAACAAATAGAAATTATGATTTTTGTCAAATTAATACTTACCCTATTAATGAGTTATCTGTGCTCGACCTGTTTCACAGAGAGTTTTTCTGCATATCTTCATACTTGACGTACGGTATATGAGTTATGAGATACTGTATACTAGAGGTAACACATATCTTTGTGCCAAATCATCTTTCTTACTGTGTAGAATTCACTATTTCATTGTTGAAAGTTCTGATGCACAAATGTATGACGTTAAATACAAAAGCAATATTTTTCTTATCTCAAACCTATCTCTTTGATTTACAAAAATGTATACGCTAATATCAAAAGGAAACAAAAACGTACAATACTATTGAACGCTTGACAAAAGTGTTACGAATTCTTGTACTTACGTAAAAGATTTGTAACAATTAATAGTATTCTGTTTTTTATTTCTGCATTCAGTGACAGAGTACTGATGATCCTCGCATATTACTGTCAGAGAAGAGTGTAAACAAAATTTTGTGCCTAAACGGAAAGTAACATAAACACTGCTTACTGATTCTACGTCTACGACTAAAAGCTAGTGTTATTTTCTTATGTTTCTCCCCCTCCACCTATCTATCTGTCTCCCTCCTCCCTCTCCCTTCCCACCCACTCTCTCTCTCCTTTCTCAGCCCTTCTCCCAATCTCTTCTCTAATTCGAAACAATTACCAAGGATTATAATTGCAGATTTTTCTGCAAATGACAACTAGCGCTGACACTATAAGATTTTAGACTACTAAGTAAACTAAATAATCGTTACTCATTACGTTCGACAAGTGTGGACCTATTTGCCTAGGAGACTAGGCTTGTAGACTTCCTCCGAGGGCCTTGTATTCCTTAAGTAGCATCTTTGCCGTATACCAGAAACTGTGTAACTGGTAACTGAGGTTATACTAACGCCACAATTACCTTCTTCACATACCGCAACAAATAGGCCTACAAACTGTTAAGCATCTCTAAAATACAGTTTTATATGCGTGAAATAAATTATTTCAATCATATCCGATAAAGTGAATAGGGGCAAAGTGTTGGCAATAATGGCAAAGAAAGGGATCCCGCAACACCTCATTAGAGCCATACAAAGCCTTTATGTGGAAATAATAAAATCGTAAATGAGACAAGAAGACCGATCACAACTCCTAGTGTAGGCCTAATCAGTTGTAGAGTACTACAGGAGTGACCATTGTTACCTTCTCTTATTACTTTGTATATTGAAAATGTTACATTAGGAGATGAACCTTCCAGAGCATTTTATGATTGATACCTTTGCATTTGGTAAATAGAGACAGCGTAGCCTTAACTCACTGTTGCTTGTTCCCAGTTCATTGAGAGACGTGTTCGGCGTACCATCTATTTCGAACACTTTTTTGCTACTGAAGATGGCCACCGGTGGTGTGGCCGAAACGTCTAGCTGTAGAAGATCAAGCACTCGACCACGGCCCTTCAGCCCGGAAGTTTTAGATAATTATAATAACTGATGTAAGTTTTATCGTATATGGTGGTCATATATATTTATATTGCAACGTTACAAGTATTATAAAATAAATGAATACTTGACCATGTACCCAACGCAACTATAAAGTGTTAAAGACCGGCCAGGTCGTAGGATTTTTGTGCTCGTTGCGTTAAGCATATGTGGTTGCACAATAAACGTAATTTTACAAAGAGGAGTGAGACGTTGATGACATGAAATAATTAATTAAAACATATTAAAATAATCATTCAACGATTTATTAATATTAAAACAAAATTACATGAATATTAAAAATTGAAATTATAAAATTTTAAAATATTATCTTTTATAAGTTTATAACTTTTTAAACACATAAAATACCATTCCTATTCAGTACATATAAAAAAACATATAATCTTAATATCTAAACATAGATGCTGAACAAATCATATAAGTACTTTGTATTGCATTGTCTGACTTTGACTCAGTTTTTAAAATAAATATAAATTCATTTACAAAATAATATTAAATTTATAAAAATGAAATCTAATTGTTGCTATTAAAATTTTAGTAATAAACAAAAATAACATTTACTTGAAAACAGTTTTTGTAACCTTGAACAGAAGATTATTATTTTTAATTTTTATTATTAAACCAAACTTATTGTTTTTCATCCACAATTATCTAAAATTACGTACATTATTTACATTTATATCTTCAAGTCCTTACTATCTCATATGAATTGTTTTCTTATGAGTTCTTTGCACAAAATATAATTGTTCATTTGTCACATGCGTACTGCAGAGGTTACCGTTGCGCGCGCGCTTGTGTGTGCGTCCTGAATGCTGACAATGACGATGATGATAATGCTGATACGTTCTAGGTCTCTATGGCTTGTTCTTGATGATGCTCCACTGTTCCTCCATAAATCGTGGTCTATGGTGAAGGTGTTCAAATCGATCGGCAGACCAGCAGAGTGACAGTGTGAAAATTCCTTAAGTATGACCTCGCCCAAAATTACCGGAGGTATTTATACTAGACGGCAAAATGACAGGTCAGAGACTGTTTCGACTTGCAGAATTGTATTCGAATTGCATGTAGCGTGTCTTTGCTTTCTGATCATTTTTTAGTCCATTTTTGCGATCACGTACAATTTACCGTAACGGGAGTGATTTCATTGTTTTTGTAATTTTTCACTGGTCAATTGCATATAACTCAACCGTTAATTATTAGTTAATTACGATAGTAATTAACATTAATTTATATAGAGTCTTTATTATTGCACTTTTCCGCAATAATTTTGTTTCACCATATGCGTTTAAATGTCCTTAATCTAATGTTGTTTTTATAATTGTGGTATGTATTTGGTAACAGGTAAAAAACGTATTAATTAGTTTATTATAATCCTGTTAAAACCTGATTAATGAAAAACCAACAATTCGTACGTGTCTCCCCTTGTTGTAGTTCAATGCAGGTCTGAACTGGCATACACACACATACACACAAACGCTGTGTTTTAACCTTACCGGGGCAGGTGTCATTTTTGATAGGCTACAGCCTGTATTCTCCAGCACAAAATTGTTTAAAACTGTTCGTCGTATCCTTTTACACTAATTATTTACGAAAAATACCGCCCTGGGCAAATATGCAAATATATGTATTGTTGCACTATATAGTGCAAGGCAACTATGTAGTGTTAAACACCGACTAGGTCGTAGGATTTTTGTGTGTTCGGTGCGTTAAGTATATATGGTTGTACAATAAACGTTTTTTAAAAAAAGGAGTGAGACGTTGATGAGATGAAATAATGAATTACAACATAGTTAAAGAATCAATCAACGATTTATTAAATATTGCAAAGAAATTACTTGATTATTAAAATTTGAAATTTGAAAGTTCAAAATATTTTTCTTTTATAAGTTTACACAGTGAAAACATAACATATTTTTGCTATTCAGCACACATTAGTAACATATAGTCTTAAATATCTAAACATATATTATGAACAAATTATAAAATTAGTTGATATTGCATGGGTGTTTGACTTTGAATCATTAAAATAGCAACTCATTTATAAAAATAATATTAACTTCAATAAAATAAAATTGAATTGTTGCTATTAATATTTTAATAAAAAAATAACATTTACTTTAAGAATATTTATGATTTCTAATGATAATCCCAATTTGTAAAATTAAACAGAATAAAATTATTATTTTTAATACTAACTCAAAATTATGTCTTTACTTTGAATATTTACATTATTTACATTTAAGTTTTATATTAATTTATTATCTCATATTCTGTTCTTTATGAGTTCTTTGTTTAATCAGAAAAATATAATTGCTCATTTGGCACCTGAGTATTATCGAAGTTAATACGTGTGTACGCGTGTACGTATTGCGTATGTATGTGTGTGTGTGTGTGTGTGTGTGTGTGTGTGTGTGTGTGTGTGTGCGTCTCCTGAATGATGACAATGAGGATGATGGACGTGCTAATGACTCCTTGGTATTCTATAGCCTGTTGTTGATGGTGGTCCTGTGTTCCTCCATCGATCGTAGTGTATTGCAAATGATTATGATGATGATGATTTCAAGTTGGTAAACAGACGGACATAGTGTCCACGTGTAAAGATATCTTGAGTCTGACGCCCAAAATTGCTGGAGATATAACTGACATGTCAGATATTGTTTTTGACATGTTAAACTTTGTCAATTCCTGTGTAGCGTCCTTCTTTTGCTGATCACTATTTAGTCTGTTTTCGCGATCATTTCATAATTTTTCACTCGTCATTTACATATAAATACTTGTTAATTACTAGCTAATTGTGGTAGTAATGAACTTTAATTTGTATGACGTCTTTATTATTGCACTTTTCCGCAATAATTGTGCATCACCATAGGCGTTTAAATGTCCTTAATCTAATGCTGTTGTTAGAATTGTAATATATAACAGGTAAAAACATTTATATTAATTTATTTTAATCCTGTCGCTACCTGATTTAGCAATAAAAACCAACAATTCGTACGTCTCCCCTTATGTAGTATACTGTATGTCCATGCTGTTTCACACAGACACAAAACGCTGCAAACAATTCCGTCGGCAGGTGTACGTTTTCAATGGGTTCTCGCCTGCACACGCTTGTCCTTTCACTCACAAAATATTTAAATCTATTTGTCATACTATCCTTACACTAATTATTTACACAGTTACCGGCCTGGATACATATGGAAATATATGGAAAAATATGGAAACAAAAATTCAATAAAAAGCTATAATAAATGAGTGTTACACGTTTATGAGGTTAATTGACATGTTAAAAATTGATTTTGTTCATTTTTGTAAATTAGTTATAAGTTGTAAAATAAGAAATAGGTAGTTATGTGCTATGTATCAAAATGCCCATAAATTTATTCTCTTTCATGTCTAGTTTAATTTTAGTGCGCGAGTACGTATGCGCGCGTGTTATTTATATTTTCCTGAATAACGTCTATATTAATTAACATTTCAGAATGTAATTTGGACACCATATGCGTCATAATTAGCGCTACATTTATTATATATGAAACGCTCAAGACATATAATTTTGCTATACGATTTTTAACTAAATTCACTTTCCTATAATCACGTTATCTGCTAGACAGTCACAAATTTGTTTGCAAACATCTCTACAGGCTTCTGTAAATTTTAGCAGAGTAGTACATGATGGGAAGCTAATCTTTGTAAAAATCTATCATGAGTTGCTAATTTCAGCCAATCAGGAACACCAATTGTCATTCGATTCGGTCTCTGATCTAATGCAGGCGGCACAGTACGCTTCTAAAACACGTCCCGTGAAGACGTACTCCCTGGGCGAGTTTTTCGTGTCAGAATAATAAGCCAGTAAGGTGACGCCAGTCCGAGGTACTAGCTACAATTTTTCCGTATGCTGTATGAAGGGTTAATAGAAGTCATTAACTGAATTTGCAAAGATCATTGATCAGTGCTAGCCCGCGTTAGTGCAAGATATCCGTATAGGTCCAGTAGTATTCGGCAGAATACTCTTGTGATAGCGCGTGAACACTTTAAGATAGCTGGAGGGTGTAAGTCTAACACACCATATCTTTGTTATGAATTAACCAACTGTTCTAAACCTGAGATTGATCAATTTAAACAATAACGGCAGATAAACGGCGTGCGCGTGTGTATCGCGGGTGACAACGTATCATCGAAGCGAGCGGTCAACATTGTAGCAAAGCAGCCTTCTACTTATCAACAGCAAGGAGTTCTTCAAACAAGTAACATTTAAACAAGTTATTCAAGACAAACATTTAATTTGTACATAAATGACATATTAACTCAAAATAATTGTGTGTTTTATAAAAAAAAATTACAGACAAGATTTAAATTTGTTCTTAATAAATTGTCTTACGAATATACGCATGTATTGGTGTGTATTGTAACATTACAAAAGTAACAGTACCACAAAAACCCAAATTGAACATAAAGACTAAAGTAATGAAGGAAAACCGACGTATTAACTAGACAAAGTGTGACTAAAAATACCCAAGAGATTAAGATAGTGAGTAGACTAATTACGAAACTATACACAGGACAGAATCCAAACAATACAGAAGTAACTGGTAAAGGAGATATGACAATGAAAAATAAATGGGATCAAAAGGGCCATAAGAAACAATTAAATTTATAAAGTAAATGAAAAATAACGTAACTCAACCACTATAAATAAAGAAGATAGTACCGTATTTACAAGATAAAGGGAAGAGAAAATAGAACTCCAAATTGAAGGAAAAGTAATTATTAAAATAACAGACAAGACATAATAATGACAGGACAATGACAAATACAGTAACTTAGACTTAAAATAAAAAGATACCCAACTAGATTAGGAGAGTGAATTAATAACCATATGATTATGAAATATAGGACAATGTATGATATAAAATAATAAGATTGCATCTTATTATTAAAAAAGACCATTAATGTAACCAAATAAATATCAGAAATGGCTGATTAAGAATTAAAAATGTATTTAGAATAAGACAAACTAGATAATTATAATCAGAATGATGAATAATATATAGTACTATTAATAAATAATAATAATAGAGTAAAAGAACTAGAAAAAACAGAAACCTGTAAACTAATTTTAGTCAATGAGAGCATAAGGAGTCAACCTAACCTAACCAGCAGGGAATTTACACTGGTAAATACAAAAATATGTATTAAAAATGATGTAAAACTATTATATATTATACCTGGAGGAAACTAGAAGACATAAAGACAATTATAAGACAGGGATTAGATACCTAAGATGGTGTAATTATTGTAATTTATGTAATTTAACATGAATAATATTATAGAGTCTAAAGTACTCAGATTGTACATTAAAACACCACAGATATACTAATTATAAGACAGGGATTAGATACCTAAGATGGTGTAATTATTGTAATTAATGTAATTTAACATGAATAATATTATAGAGTCTAAAATACTCAGATTGTACATTAAAAAACCACAGATATACCAATTATAAGTGCATGTAAATAGTACTCATACAACAAGTGATGAGAGGACTAATTGGTAAATATACCACACCCTAATTATCAATAATAATAAGCTAATAAGAATGTATCTAATGAACAAGACCTGTGGCAATAAGATGCAAGGTTTATTAGTTATAATAACCAGGGATTAAGAATGTCAAACTGAGACAGAATATTATAACACTTACTAGGAACTAAGATGTGTATTTAGTAATAAGGTATGGACAGAATAACGGAAGTATAATGTAGAAATAAGAATAATTAACTAGAGGCCTAACTGTACAAGAACTCATATGATTTTAAATGATAATATACAAGAAAAAAGGCAACTCTAGAGCAAATTTAAAGAAACAAAAATTTGATAAGTTTCTGTAGAATTAAGTATGAAATGTTATAAACCATTAAGATACAAGGATTATATCAGAAGATGTAAAACTAATTAATAGTGCCATAGGTCTCATGAAGCTTAGAAATAAATTTTGTGATTTATTCAAAATTGAAGGTTTTTAACATTAATTAATTACAACAGACTTGGAATTAATAGTAGACAATATATCTCATAACAACATGTTAATTAAATAACTATAGGACATATTATAATAACAAATATTGTATTAGAATATAAGAGAAATATTATCTTTTTTAATAGTAAACAGAAGTATGCATTGTGAGATGTCTAAATACTGAGCAGGACAAATGCCAGATAATGGTAAAGCCAGTTTGGAGTTCACAAGTATCATAAAGAATAATTATCAATTTTAAAGTACTTTAATAGTTTTAGGTAAAACGTTTGGCGTCAGTTTTGTACTCTCAAACCTAGGAACCCACGCTTTGAACAGAATTAAATAATTTTGACAACGCGGGGGTGATGATTTCATGATGGAATGCTCGACATTCCAACCAATCGCAACGCCTAAATCGAGAATTAATCCGGTAGTGCAGATTGTAACAGCGAGAGAGACGCGCAAATTTTGGACAGTTCTTCAACATTTGTAAAGCCATACAGATGACCAGCTCCGCGCTGAATTAATTCGCGAAGTAACCCATAATGGAGTGCGGTAACGAATGTAAACACGGGCAACCGAACCTTCAAGACATATAGTGAATCAATGTCGAGTTCGAGTGTAGTGAAGTGGTGTATTAATACAGCATTGAATGCTAAATAAAGTATTAATAGTGAATATAAAAAATAAATAAAAAGAATTAAGGAAAGTATAGTGACCTTTATGAAAATAATACTTAATGAATTTCGTACATTATAAGATAATGCCCATCGAACTTATTAAACACTTGTAACTATTTGTTAACACTACCCCACAAACAAAACATTATTATTATAGCACTTTTAACTTATTAATTGTTATTTAATTTTAAATTGAAGTTACTTTCTAGTCACCGGATAACCTAAAATTGTGACATCCATGTACTGTCGCACTTTATTGTATTAGGCTAAGAAAATTTTCAGTTTATATGTAATCACGCTCCTATGACAAGATGGGACATTGATAAGACAATAAGCATTGCGTATTTTGCAGTTCAAAGGACCTTTTTTTGTATATAATTAACTTAGATAATTTTGTAAACAAAGACTATCGATACAACACTGTGACCAACCCTGAGATATGGGTTTCAGACCAAATAACTGATGGTTTTCAGTAAAGATAAATGGATTAATTGTTTTTAAAAGGAGATTGCGATAACAACCAAGGATGAATAAAAAGTATTTAAACAACTTTAATCCAGCATGAATTTATTTTATTTAGTTAACAAGTTTTACTGGTTATGAGTGAACGTTATGTTTACAACTGAATCAGTTGGTAGCACCAATGGCCCGCCGAATTGAAGTATTTCGAATCTTCAATTATCATCCATGACTAACGTGATGAATAGGGTTATCACGAATGAGGAATTAACAATCTAAGTAAGTAATTAGTGAGATAACCACATAATTAATTATCATCACTCATCAAATAACGAGTGTTACGGGCGGTGTAATTCAACACAGCTACGACTTAACATAATCCTATTTTTATCATTATTGACAACTTAATCTACTCATACCATTATTGACATATTCAATGAATAAAATTAAAATAAAATTAATATCATATAATATAATATAATAATAATTTATAGATATAATATAACCCAAAATGGTATATTACAAACTGGCGCACCAACGTTTGAGGCTCAATTTAGATCAGATACACTAACCCAATCGTAGATAGAGAATATAGCAATAAACTAATTCTAGCAGGAACTCAAATATATAACGTAACATATGGCGCAGCAACGTGAGGCGGTTAATATTTAACACCATATTCTTTAATTTACCATATTTATTAAACAGCACGGAACATCGTTATATTACAATATATATATTCGAACACTTTTTGCTACAGCCCATTTATTGATGTACACAATATATATTTAATATTTATAATGACTTTATCTCAAGATGCTTTCTCCTTATTTGGAACATGTTTCGGGACACTTTGTGTTCCCACCGTCAGCCTTCCTAATTTTGAGTCTTGTAAAGTACTTGTGTGTTGATTGGTTGTTGTTGTGGTTTCTTGTTGGTCTTTGGCATTTTAAATTGCTATTATTGTGTGTGACTGTGGTTTATATATTAGTATTTTGTGTATTTTCGATGTTGAGTTCTTTGAAAATGGTTTCATGTTTTGTTTTGGTTTGTACATTTGTAAATTTGTACCTAAATAATATACAAAATACTGCGTGTGTGTGCATACAGTGTTTCTGACGTATGCTTATGTGTTCATCTGATCGAGGGAGAAGAACAATAGTTACTTTATGTACCAGTGTATTTAACTTGCGGTAGGGTGCTAGTCCAAACAGGCTGAAAATATAATTAATTAATGATGTTTATTTGATAAGAATTTCGTACAGTGACATTACATACAGCAAAGCGAATGATTTCGGTTTGAGATGTGCAAAATGACGTATGTGTAGTTACAATTTGAAGCCATAGATTAAACGTATAACCGAACTAGAAGCAAAATAATTAATTACTTCGTTAATTAGTATGTGACGAACACTTAATTAATATCTAAATAAAGACAAGAATATTATGACTCGCTGAGTTCATTAGTTTGTACATGAACAGTAATGATAAGTGCGAAAATACGAAAAAGTTATGTGTGAAAAACCGACTCCCTGTACAAGCGTAAACAAAACCTGACTAGTTTGTGCTGGCTTCTTAAGTAATGTTCAACCCGTCGACTTGCCTGTTGTTTCGTTATGTCGCATTTTATATGTGAAGTAAAGTACTTACAGTTATAACAGACGTAGGCCTACTCGGTACTAATATGTTGTAACAGTATTGAAATAGTTCCGCTTGAATGTGAAGTGCATAAACGAAAGTATGTTCTGTAATGGGGATCACAACATACTATTTATATGATATTCTAAGTGGAGGTAAAAAGTACAGTTTATAATCTTACGGAGAAAGTAAAACTACACGAATGAAAGGCGTTTTTGAATTAAAAAATAACGATATCAGCATTTATAAAATGTTGAATTATCAACTTTAGTTGTGATTACTTAATTACATACTGAACAAAAAAAAAATTAAATACTTAATTTTGTTGTTCATTGTGATATTAAAACAAAAACGTTTTATATTACAGCTTGCAATCAAAGCATTGCTTTACATGTCTGTTTTTTATTTTTGTAGTTTTGTGTCTCTAATTTCAAAATTTGTATATTGACGATGAGAGTTTCTTTACGTGTATTACTTTTTAACTTAATAAAGTAGCAATTGGAAATGAAACATTAATTTTTCTTTATATCAAACAAGAGTATGATGTTTTAAAACAAGAGCCATGTTTTAAAAAACACCCTCAAACTCTTTTAGTTTGAACAAGTAAAGTTATATGAGACAATGAAAGTAGTACACTTTTATCATAAAATATATTAACACCATTTGAAAATACAGTAGTTGATGTGTGTGAATTCTTGTAGTATGATGTGAGAAACATTAATTTAGACGAATTCAGACTTTTAGTAAGGAAAGGTACAAACACATTTCTTAATGTCTTTTTGTGTAACACATGCTATTCATTTGCATTAATAAATTATATACGTGTGATTATCCTAGCTCTGGCTACTTTATGGTAACAAATCACTATTCTGCTTTAAAGAAATTTTTTCTGTACTTATTTGACTCAGGTATGGTATTAAAAATACCATGTAGATAACTTTCCAACACCTTGAGGAAGTTAAATACTCTCTAGACAAAATTTACAGACCAACTATATGTTTTAAGAGTAGTAAATTATTAACTGCTACTAATTCACTAAAATTATTTATTCTCAATTTTGTATTAAAATTTTGTATACTTAGTAAAAGTTATATTTTAATAAAATATAGTTTTCTGAATAAAACCACGTTATTTAAAATACCGTTAACTAACATAAAATAATGTTATTTTTAAAAAGGCTTCATAAAACAACGTTTTATACATTATATACATGAAACTTCATACTATTTTGTAATCTTTTATCCTAAAAAGAGTGGAGTGATTTCAGTTAGATATTACAGTTTCACACTAATCGTTCCTGGAAAATGTTTCAATTTGAACGTTTGTGCAAAATGCTTAGTTTGTTCTTAGGAAATTGTTAGTTCAGAACAACTGCCAGTTTCATACTACTTGCAGATGTTCTCTCTAGTGTGTACTACTATTAGAGACCCGTAGGTATAAATAATACCCCTATGTGATTGACGAGAAACTAGCAGTATTAAAATTAAATTAATAAACAACCGTCATGTCAAATTTAAAATAAGCAAATACTTTGTTTAACGCACATAAGCATGCAAGAATTGCTATCTTGGTCACAGTTATTTTCCTGTAAAATGTATAACCTATATCCTTACATTATAGGCCTATATAATATATAGGCCTATATTTATAGCATATTTATTTACTATTATTATATATATATAAACTTTTCACAATATGAACTTACTTTCTCTATCACTTCCCCAAACGTTTCGAGGTGATGTGCCTCTTCCTCAGTGGGAGTAAATACTGAATGTCATTTTACAGAATAACGGTTATGGACTATAGGTGTGTGTGGTGGGGGTTGATGGTGGGTTTTTTATGTTGATGGTGGGTTTTATATATTTTATAAAATATATAAAATAGTTTATATATTTACAGTACTCTGAATTTCAACGTATCCTTACTGACAATTTAAGGTATTTTTGTTTATGACAAATGACTGTTTTATAAAACAGTTACCTCCCCCTTCACAATGGACTTGAAAATGGTGGTGGCACCAAAATGCCTCTTTCAGTAAGACGCAGCAGCTAGCAGTTCACCAACAAAGAACAAAAAGGTGGGAGAAAAAATTAGTTGTTGTTAATGTTTTAATGTTTTATCTGCAGTGGTTTTTCATTACTTCTGTTTCTACCGATCCCAATAGGCCATTTGGAACCGGCGTTGAACTGTAGGTCTCACATGCCTGTGAGAGAATCTGTAACATAGCACCACTGGTATATTCGGGATGGTAGAAAACTATTCGAAAGACTAATGACTCGAGAAGAAGTTTTTATCAAAACAAAGTTTTATCATATCAAAACAAAAAGTAAATAAATAAATAAATAGAAAGTTTTCCGTCATGACTTTTCTTACTATCACAAGAAATACTATCTAGTACAGAAAGACCTCAAAAATCTGGAATAAATAAAAACGTACTACGTGAAGATTTATGAAATTTAATAGTGTACTTTTAATAGCGATGAATTTACATGCATATATTTAATCCAAGTAGAAAATAGTACGGCTACAGAATTAGATTCGTGGGTTACTCCAGTTACATTATTTGTACAGCGAATGCAGTTTAAGACGATTTAGACAGAATTTACCAAAACTCCTGTATAGGCATAACTCAAATTGTTACGTTCCTTTCTGTATGTAGGCTGGTCGGGCGGACCGGTACTTGCCACAGTTTCTTCATAAAATAAGCAGGAACTAAGAAATAAGGAATATTTGTTGTTTTATATCTTTTGTCACGTTTTAAAGATGACCGTTGAAAATACCGTCAAAACATTGTAAATTAAATACAATATATAATTTGTTATTAATAATTATAATAAAACAAGAATATCTGTGGGAAAATATTGCTACGACAGCACAGAACAATCTACGCGTTTATCGAATGTGCCAGAAAGATCTCGATGTAAGCGTGTGGTGTACGTGCTACTAGACGCATTTTGCGAGAATTTTCTCGACTGTGCCGGGCTTCGCTCGGGCGCTCGGACTGTGTCAAGGCCGTAGTAATTACGTAGTGCACGAGAGATAAGACGCAGTTTGGAAGCTTCTGATGTGTGAGCGTGACTATAAATACATCGGGTAGCGGCCTTAGTTTTTCAGTTCCATGCGAGATTTTGGATAGTGCGGTTCGAGAGTATTAGTGCGATATATTTACAGAGCTGTTCGGGTTATTACTGTGAACGTGCAAGTAGTTAGTAGTGAAGTGTTGCGTTTTATATTCGGACGGTATAACTGTAATACAATTGAGTTTTAATATTTGGGGACATTTTATTGCGTGTGTACAATTTTCATTTGATTTGTTGTAGAGACTGTGTTGTTAATTACGAACTGTTTTACTGTAACAATTAAAGGTGTGATTAGTGACTTAATTGGTGTCTTGTACTTATTTTGTTTCCACTGTAACTACGACGCTCGAGTAGACCGTCGTAACAGTGGTGTCAGAACTGGGATAGAACGGTTAACAGTGGATACTTGGTACAAGACGAGTGTGATTCGTAATTAATCGGTAAACATGGATCCCAGTCAGATGATGGAAGCTTTACAAACACTGCTGCGGCAGACACAGGAAGAATCAGAAAAACGACAGGATGAGAAACGAAGACAGGAAAGAGAAGAGGCTGAGGAACGTCAGAAAGCACTAATGCTAGAAACAGAAGAAAGACAAAAAGATAAAATGGAAGCTCTCTTTGAAACTATGCGGAAACAGTTGCAAGAACATACTACCGCAGAATTGGGTCTCCTACGTGGTGACGTAGGTGAATTACGAGGTGAGCTCAATAATCAGATTACCAGAATATCTGACGTAGAAGAATCCATGTCAAATAAAGTAGCTAAAGTAGAAAAATCTGTCTTGACTGTGGAAGAAGTTATGTCAACAAAAATATCTGCAGTAGAAAACTCAATGGCAAACATAAAAGAGCAGATTAAAAATGAAGTCGAGCAGTGTCTGAAATTACAACCAAAACAACTTTGTGAACAGACTGTACCAATGATAAAGACAGAAAAAGACGCAGAAAATAAGTCAATAGAGAAAGTAACTTTGCCTTCAGTAGGGACAGTTCATGTCAAAGCTCCAAACTTTGACGGAAGCAGTCACTGGGCAACGTACCTCCGCCAATTTGAAGCTGCTGCATGCGCAAATAATTGGACAGAGAAAGACAAGGCAGTCTCACTCGTTCTCGCATTAAAAGGACCCGCGGCAGAATTACTACACAAAGTGCCACCTGACAGCCAGAACATCTATGCCGAGTTGATAAAAGCTCTAGAATTACGGTATGGTGATAAACATTTGCGAGATGTGTACTGCACCCAGTTGAGAGCAAGGCGACAGCATTCCGGGGAGAGTCTTCAAGAGTTTGAAGCAAGTATCGACAGACTAATTAGACTGGCCTATCCTGAAGCGCCAGAAGATTTTCGAACGCGTTTTGCGATGCAGACATTTACTGCCGGTGTCCAAGATAACGAACTACAGCAAGTGTTACGAATGGCAAGACACCAGAACAGTGCGGACGCCCTGGTACATGCTTTGCAATTTGAGGCCGCCAAATCAGCGTCTGGTTGGACAAGTCATAAAGTGCGCGCGCTAAAAGATCGCGACGGCACAGACGATGAGGAAGAAGAACAAGGAACAGAGACTCGACGGTCGGCGCCACAGAATAAGATCAGAAAAGATGGAAGACCGAAGTGTTATAGATGTGGGAAACCTGGACATCTACAACGAGATTGTCAGGTTAGAATTCAGCAGCAGGGAAACGAGCAGTAGTCGGTGCAACGGGGCATGTGCTGACTAACTGGAGGAACGAAGCCCCTAGAGAATACGCAATTTCTACGCTTCAGAAAAACAGCGGGAGCTTGGTAGTTACCGGATTTGTTCAAGAAAGGCCAACCTCGATTACAGTTGACACAGGCGCAACAGTTTCTATTGTGCGCTCCGACGTGGTGAAAGATCTCAAGCCAATCTGGTGCTCTTGCAGCTTGCGAACAGCTACTGGACGGCCTGTAAAAGTGTATGGAAAAGTGGAGTTACACCTACGCCTCGGTCGACTTGAGTTTAATCATCAAGTACTTGTTGCAGACATTGTGGATGAAGCAATTCTTGGTGTGGACTTTATGAACGCATACGGATTTATAGTCGACTTCAAAAACAATGTCTTGAGAATCGGAGGGAAAGAGGTAATGCTATCAACAATGACGACAGCAGAAAAATCGTTGGACGTCATAAACCAAGTGGCCGTAACTGTTCCGCCAAACTCCGAAAAGATCATCATGGTTAGAACTGCGGTAGATACTAGGGGCAATCAGTGCTCTATATTCGAACCCCAGGTAATCAGCACACCGGGCATACTAATTGCCAGAAGTTTAGTAAAACCTGACGAAACCGGAAACGTACCTATTAGAGTGGCGAATATTTTGGATCAAGCTATCACTTTACAAAGCAATACGCTCCTAGGCAAATCGACTCCTGTGGCCTGGGTAGCCGGAATAACGCAACGAAGATCCAGTTCTTCTGATACTTCTAAATTACCAGACGAACTGCAAGAATTATTGAACAGATCTTCTAACGACCTCTCAAGTGGTGAGGTAAAAGAACTCGGACAGTTTTTACACGAATTCGAAGATTGTTTTGCAGTTCGGGGACAGTCACTGGGAAGAACCTCTCTTGTGCAACATCGCATCAATACCGGGGACACAACACCGATACGCCAACCTCCTCGAAGGCCTCCATTATCTAAACAAGAGGAGATGTCTCGGTTAGTACAGGACATGTTGACAGAGGGAGTAATCGAACCTTCGTCAAGAGCTTGGTCTTCCCCTGTAGTGCTGGTAGCGAAGAAGGATGGTGCATTGCGTTTCTGCGTAGACTACCGGAGGTTAAATGACGTTACAAAGAAAGACTGCTATCCATTACCTCGCGTTGACGATACACTCGACACGTTGTCCGGAGCACAGTGGTTTTCCACATTGGACCTGAAGAGTGGATATTGGCAAGTGGGTCTTCATCAAGAAGACAAGGAAAAGACCGCTTTCTCAACCCCAAGTGGCTTATCCAATTTAACGTAATGCCATTTGGACTCTGTAATGCACCGGGAACATTTGAGAGATTGATGGACCTGATACTCCGAGGCCTGACGTGGAAAACTTGCCTTGTTTACTTAGACGATGTCATAGTGATCGGGAAGACTTTCGAAGATCATTTGGAAAACCTTAAGGAAATTCTAACTAGAATTCACGGTGCACAACTGAAGCTGAGCCCGAAGAAGTGTTCTCTATTCCAGAAGGAAGTACAGTATTTCGGCCATCTGGTTTCGGCAGCGGGCGTTAGCATGGATCCTAATAAAGTAGACACCGTAAGAGACTGGCCAGTTCCGAAGAATAAACACGAAGTTCGGAGTTTCCTGGGGTTATGCTCATATTACCGACGTTTTGTGAAAGGCTTCGCTACTATTGCTAAACCACTACATGAGCTAACGGAAAATAAACGAAACTTCCAATAGTCGAGAGAGTGTGAACAAGCATTTAGAACGTTGAAGATTGCATTATGTTCGCAGCCAATTCTCGCTTTTCCAGCTTCCGAAGGGAAGTACATCGTAGACACAGACGCAAGCAATACTGGTCTAGGAGCAGCTTTGTCTCAAGTGCAGAACGGTGAGGAACGAGTAATAGCGTATTACAGCAAGACGCTTCCTAAACCAGAGAGAAATTATTGTGTTACAAGAAGAGAGTTGTTGGCAATTGTCAGAGCTTTGGAGCACTTCCATAAATACCTCTATGGGAGAGAGTTTTCACTACGTACTGACCATGCTGCACTTGCATGGCTCTTGAGATTTAAGAATCCGGAAGGACAGTTGGCAAGGTGGCTCGAACGTCTGCAAGAGTACAACTTCAAGGGACAACATCGGCGGGGGCGCCTACACGGTAATGCAGATGGCTTATCACGAAGACCATGCCCGGAAGACTGCCGACATTGCCACAGAAAGGAAGAACAAAACTCAAGCGAACATGTTCAAGCCATCACTGTAGATTTCCTGGCTGATGGCTGGACAACACAAGACTGTCGACAAGAACAGATGACTGATGAAGACGTTGGACCGATCTTGACAGCAAAAGAGGAAGGTCGCCGCCCGGATTGGCAAGATATCTGCATGGTTCCGAAGTGCTGAAGGGCTACTGGGCACAATGGGAATCTCTCACCTTAGAAAACGGATTGCTGAAAAGGGCTTGGGAAAGTGCAGATGGACGAGACGTGGTCATGCAGTTGATAGTTCCCCGAAGTAAAGTGCTGCAGTCTGTTTTGAAGGAGATGCATGATGGAACATCTGGAGGCCATCTTGGCGTTAACAAAACCCTTGACAAAATACGGAAGCGATTCTATTGGCTTCATCTTCGCCACGACGTAGAGGAATAGGTTCGGACGTGTAAAATATGTGCTGCAAGCAAGGGCCCACAAACCAGAAGCAGGGGAAAAATGAGACAGTATAACGTTGGAAAACCTTTCGAGAGAATTGCCATAGACATTGCTGGACCATTCCCAGTTACTGACGATGGAAACCGGTACATCATGGTTGTAGGTGACTACTTTACTAAGTGGGTGGAAGCCTACGCGATTCCAAATCAGGAGGTTACCACTGTGGCAAAGCAGTTAGTTCACAGCTTCTGTTGCCGTTATGGAGCCCCTAGGGAGAAATTTCGAATCAGGAGTGTTTAAAGAATTATGCCGTCTACTTGGAATTCGAAAGACCAGGACAACGCCTCTGCATCCTCAGTCGGACGGGATGGTTGATAGATTCAACAGGACACTTGAGCAGGATCTTTCGAAAGTTGTTGACGAGAACCAAACAGACTGGGACCAACGTATACCACTATTCCTTATGGCGTATAGGTCGTCAGTACATGACACAACCGGCATGACTCCAGCAAAATTGGTGTTTGGGCGGGAGATTCGACTTCCTGGGGACTTGATGTTTGGATCACCTCAGACTCAGTCCCAAGAGCCAAAGAACTATTCCTTACAATTAGAAAACCAACTGCGAGAAATGAATCGCTTGGTAAGAGGACGGCTGAAGATTGCCAGTGATAAAATGAAAACTCGGTATGACATTCGCAGCAATAGTGTGGGTTTCCAAGAAGGAGATCTGGTCTGGTTGTTCAATCCATAACGCCGTCGTGGTCGCTCATCTAAGCTTCAGTCTAACTGGGAAGGGCCCTACACTGTAAAAAAAAAATTAACGATGTTGTTTATCGGATTCAACAGGAAGGACAGCGAAAGTTCAAGGTCGTCCCCCTAGATCGCCTGGCTAAATACAAATTTAGAGACGCTTTGCCAGTTCGGGACGAACAGGCTTAAGGAGGGGACAGTGCTACGACAGCACAGAACAATCTACGCGTTTATCGAATGTGCCAGAAAGATCTCGATGTAAGCGTGTGGTGTACGTGCTACTAGACGCATTTTGCGAGAATTTTCTCGACTGTGCCTCGCTCGGGCGCTCGGACTGTGTCAAGGCCGTAGTAATTACGTAGTGCACGAGAGATAAGACGCAGTTTGGAAGCTTCTGGTGTGTGAGCGTGACTATAAATACATCGGGTAGCGGCCTTAGTTTTTCAGTTCCATGCGAGATTTTGGATAGTGCGGTTCGAGAGTATTAGTGCGATATATTTACAGAGCGGTTCGGGTTATTACTGTGAACGTGCAAGTAGTTAGTAGTGAAGTGTTGCGTTTTATATTCGGACGGTATAATTGTAATACAATTGAGTTTTAATATTTGGGGACATTTTATTGCGTGTGTACAATTTTCATTTGATTTGTTGTAGAGACTGTGTTGTTAATTACGAACTGTTTTACTGTAACAATTAAAGGTGTGATTAGCGACTTCATTGGTGTCTTGTACTTATTTTGTTTCCACTGTAACTACGACGATCGAGTAGACCGTCGTAACAATATGAATATCGCCTCTAAAATTCTGAGGCACATTCATTCAATGACATACATTGCTCATCTCAGAGAATTCCCTGTAAAAAGTTTCCGGTAGCAGTACTTCACTAAATAACTAAATAATTTACTTCCACAACTTTTATAAGTAAAAATTTTAAAGTAAACAAATTCTCTCCTCGACAGTAGCAAAAATTTATAAAATATTTCCAAACTAAGTTACTACAAGTTTGGATGATGCTACAAACACATGGATCTACTTTGTTTTTAGTAACTTATTTATCATTCATTCTGAAAACTATCCGATTGATAGTTGCAATTATTTGGAAATTTATTTACCTGTTTTTATTTATTCATTAATTAAATAGAATGTATTAATTATAACTACAAACGGTAATTCACGATTCTGTGCTCGTATGAGCGCGTGTCTGTATATATATATATATATATATATATATTATATTTAATATTTATAATGAATTTACCTCAAGATATTTTTTCCTTATTAGGAACATATTTCTAAGAATATTTAACGGAATGTACAAAATTTCCCTAAACAAAGGAGAAACTGACAAAGAAAGAAATATAATATACCAAATTGGTTATGAAAATGGATACAAAAAAATACTGTAAACAAAATAGAAAATAAAATCAAATATAAAATAAAAACTGAACAATTAAGAATTAATCAAAATGAACAACACATAAATAATAACAACAACAAAAATGGGCCACATTCACATACATAAATAATAAAATGACAACACTAACAAAACTATTTAAAACACAGATATAAAAATAGCATACAAAACTAACAAAAATAATTTACAAAAACTAAATAGCCCACACAACAGAGATAATACAACAATTAACGGTATATACAAAATTGAATGCCAAGATTGCAATAAATGATACATAGGACAATCAAAAAAACAGCAGAAAAAACGTTATTTTGAACACCTAAACGCATACAAAAAACCAGAAATATATAAATCCAATTTAGCCACACATGCAATAAACACAGGACATAAATTCCCAGACTTCCCAAATGTGACACAAATAAAACATACACCACACAAATGCACCATAATGAACATTTGGGAAAATTTACAAATATACAAACTTAAAACACAAAACAAACTAATACCTGAACAAATACAAATCAATACAAAACAAGACACAATATTCAAAGCACTCAACATCGAAAATACACAAAAAACTAACACATGCACCACAATCACACACAATAAAACCAATTTGAAGTACCAGAAGCCAACAGGAAGCCACAATAATAATAGTCAACCAACACATATGTACTTCACCAGACACAAAAACCGGAAGGCTGCGGATGGGTACAAGATGGTACCCGAAACATGTTCCTAATAAGGAAAAAAATATCTTGAGGTAAATTCATTGTAAATATTAAATGTATTATATACATTAAGAAACGGACTGTAGCAGAAAGTGATTGAATATATATATTGTAAAGATAATCTTCTGTCTTTTATGCAAAAAAGTGTATAGGTAGTGTGTTCGCTCACACTGGTGTCGTTACTTCAATCTTTGCGCTAACGAAGTCCGTAGCGATGTTTTAATTACCAGTACAACGCAGTAGTAACCTTACCTGTTATTAAATAGGGTTTTGTGAATCCCGGGTGGCGCCAAATTGTTTATTGAAAACAATTAAACTTATTAAATAATGTGCTAAAAAGGTGTTCTCAGCGATGACGGCCGGGGTATTCAAATTTATTCCCGCCTGTTCGACCTCCTGAATCGAGCAGGTAGTTTGTCGAATTGCAGCGTGAGCCGCTGGCCGTCAAATCTAGTTTTCGTTAACAAGCACAGATTATACAATACACTCCCTATGAAATAAAAACAATGGTTACACTCTGTACTAGTTACTTTAATTATTGATTTGTAACGTTTCAGTCTGACAAGAAAATTATACTTGTTTATTAATAAATTTGCACCGACATTAGTTATGAAACAATTTCCCTCAGGTTGACGAAATCGACTTTGTAACGAGGTATTCAGTCCAGTATGGCGACTGTTTTGTTGGTTTACAATTGTACTCGTTCAAAATCTGGAGTTATTTTGATTACAAGACAAATATTAATTATGATTACAATAAAAAGTACATTACCTTACATTATTTGTACTTAAATAATAATGTGTTTGGTTTTAATTTTTCTGTAGTGTAGTTAAGTGTGTTTCTAAAGTTCGTATTCGATCAACAGATTATATTCTAAGTTAACAAATTTTCAGTGTCTTATTTTTCTTAACTAATCTTTGAAAGAGAATATACGGTTTATAGTGAGAGTTCAATTTACTGTGAGAAATATTTAAAGTGAGTTTATTCCTGGTATCTGGGTAATTCAATTACACTTATCAAATCAGACGACTTGGTAAAAACAGTCGTCAGTCAAAAAGGTAATTGGGCTGCATTAGTCCTCAATTTTCAATAATCTTGGGACTTAAGTATGTCTTGCGTCCTTTTTATGTTAGTTGCAGACGATTTTTCTTTTAATTCTCGTGTAAAATGGTCCTTGGCATCAGTTAAACATCATGGTCCCTCGTCTTCTTCTTATTGGTACATATTTTTGAATTTTGATTGCTTTTATACGTTTAAAAATGAAAATTTAGGTCATTCAATAATTGGCGTCTAATCTTGACGAGCGTCACTTTGAGAGTCTCATAAATTAACGGAAAAATTCGTAAACAACGTGTGTTGTCATGGTTACATGCTAATTCTGATTGGTTAATCTTGGTTTATTACCATTGTTATCAAATTTGAATTATTATTCAAAGTAGTTGTATATCTTCTGACTGCTATATTTTTCTGTCTTCCTCCCTACATATTATGATAATGATACATATTATCACTACTATTATTATTTCCTTTCAAAGATTGTTTTGATACCACATAAGGTTGTGTTCTATAAGATATTAACTATTGTATAATTATGTTAACATTTGTTAATTACATTTCTTTTTTAATTTAATTCCTTATTCTAACATTTTGCTTTTAATATGATTTACAAATTATCCTTGGTTAATTACTCGCCTCGGATTTGTTAATTTCTTTGTTAGTTTGTTACAAATTGTAGTTGTTTGTTTTTTACAGTTAGTCATTTCCTAGACCTAAGTAGCCATTGCTTATATTTACTTATTTCCTACAAATTACATTTCATTTTAACCTAATGAGTTTTGTTTTGTTATTATAATTGGTTGTGTTATTTGTTGATGTGTTTTGGATCTGTTTTTGTGTTATTTGTATGTTTTATATTATTTTACACATCATGGATTGCTAATTATTTACCAACTGATTTTCTCGTTTTCTAAGTTCTGCATGTTTATTTAACTTCCCATTGCTAACAATATGGTTATTACTTACTGTAAAATATAACATCTAGGCCTATGGTCTGTACAGTTCCTCCAGCCATATCCTATTCATAAATTAGATTAAACAATTATTTAACAATTATTATGTAGTGTTAGTTTACAATTCATTTCTTTTATACTCTTTTTTGTGTGTTAATCAACATCACACCTTTTGAATTAACTTAAATAATTATCCCTTATAACATTGGGTGTTTATTTATTTTGTTTTTAACTTCTTATTTTTTTTAAATAATCTTCACCTTCACTCCATGATAACACTATCTGTTTCCTCTTTCATGGGATTCTCCCTTTTAACTACAATTGTATTCAATTAAACTTAACAATAAGATTCTTTTTTAATTAATACTATTATCATCACTCTTCAGTGTTCATTACTTCTTAATTAATTGTTTACATCTAATACTATTCTTAACAACGCTCTTAATTACTAATATAGTTTACTTAATTATTAATCATTTAGTGTTTCTTATTGATTTACTAAGTGTTTTTTCTATCCTTCACTATTTTTCATAACACTATCATTTACACTATTCTTATTTATTCATTACCGTCACTTTTAAATTATCTATTGTTTATTATAATTTATTTAGTGTTTTTTCTTTATCACTTTACTTTGGGGTTTTTTCACTTCCACTCTTGCACTCCTTACATGTTTTAATTTTAAGTGTTTCTAAATGGATAATCCCTGTAATTACTTTCTCTTTCTTATTTACTAAAGTTTATTTTCTCACTACCTTACTATCTCTTTCATTACAAACATCATTAATAATATTAACAAGTTTATGTCTCTATTGATTTCATCATTACATCTAACCCTAATTTGTGGGTTAGTGTATTTTTATTTCTAATATTATTTAATTGGGTTTCATCACATATCAGTTACCTTTATCAATTAGTTGATAATAATATTTATTATTTACTTAGGTTAGTTATTGGTTTCGTTTCAAATATTACATTTCAGTGTACCATTTCTCCTGCTTGTATTCTATATTACTTGTTTGTGCCTTATCACTTATTTCATTTTATTTCCCTTTATCGTTGGTTTAGTTCTTCTTCCTTTTTTCTCCTTCTTCACTTTAAGTGTATTTCCTTTATATCTTGGTTTTCCACCTTCTCATTTGGGTTTATTTCATTTGGTTGTATGGAGTTGTTCACTTTCTTATTTGGATTTGTTGTTCCCTTCTTCTTTTGGTTCTTCTTATTTTGGTCAATCACTTTCTTATTTGTTTTCGTCTTTTCCCTTCTCCTTTGGTTCTTTTTATTTGGTCAATCACTTTTTTATTTGGTGTCGTCTTTTCCCTTCTTCTTTTGGTTCTTTTTATTATGTTCAATCACTTTCTTATTTGTTTTCGTCTTTTCCCTTCTTCCTTTGATTCTTTTTATTTGGTCAATCACTTGGGTTAGGTCATGTCGTCGTTTGTCGTGTCATCGTCATTTTATTTTCTTTATATTAAACATTTTATTTTATACGAATTACTTTTTTATATTCAGATTCATATTGTAACAATATATATATATATATATATACACACACACACACACACACACACATATATGTACAAAAGTAAATATTCTTAATTTTTAATAAGCTATGAAAGGTTAGTGTAACAAATAACCAGATTTAACGTTTCATTTTCCAGTTACAAGTATATTTTTTTTATCAAATACAAAAATTATTTTGCCACTTAATTAGGGACTACGTTATATACGGTAGTTACTACGAATTTATTTCTTTTCTCTGAAAGTGTCTTTTTCGTAGTTCTCTTTTTCTTTACAAAAACTCTTAATTCTTAATGTAATTAGTGTAACAACCAAACCAAAATTATGTCAGCTGGATTATATTATGCATTCAATTAAGAAAGAAATTTTTGTTTTACTTTTAGCAGCGACTTACATTGTTCATTATAAATAAAAATGGCGAGTTCAACGGGCTGTGTGCCTTAAACAACAGCTTGATCTCTTTGTATGATATGTTCACCCTTTTTACACTCCCCACATTTCTTGTCTCTTCTACGACGCTGTAATTATTTTACATACTGTAATTCCTTAGTTTTTTTATTCAGCCAACAGCTTAATTTTTTTTTATTTTTTTTTGTGTGCCAAAATTAAAGAAAATGCATATGATGCAATTGCAAACCAATTCAACTACCAGGCACAAACATCGACTCACCTACAGACCAGTACCTGCTTGCTTGTAAACCCGAGTGTCGGACAGTTAAGGTAACATACGCCACAGTATTGTACTGTTAGAATTGTAACAGCTTTACATCCGGTTTGCGTACAGATTCCATGTTGTACCTTGTACAGGGGTTGTTTCCCTTAGTCTATGTAACCCTGCTGGTATTATTGTTGGCCAAGAGCCTAATTTTGTATAGTGTGTATGCACATTCAATATAATTAAAAATAATGTCGTATAACGTAATGTCTAATATTGTAAGTGCAATATTTGTAGGTATATTTGTAATATTGTAGGTTGAATATTTAGTATTTTACATCGCCCAATTCCTTATGTCTCTTTGTCTCGAACTGGAAAATCCTTTCTTTAATTTACACGGGAATCTGTGGTTTTGGTTAGAATCCAGAAATCTCACTTTACATTATAAACAAAAAGCTTTAACACTCAAACCTAACGCTAAATGGATAATAATGTATTTCTAACTTCAATTCTAACGTTATTTGTAGCATTCGTAAAAAGGGTATTATTTGTTGATAGGGTATCACATGAGAATGCAGAAATGCATTCTACAGGCTGAAATAAACATTTCAGTTTGTACATAGAAATGTATTTCAGCTGAAATAAATGTTGAATGCCGTTTTTAACAATTGCTGGCAAAAAATCACTTGCACTGATACCATCAGAAAGGAACCGCAAAGCAAATCATGGAAGGACAGAATCCGGGAATAAATTACGGCCATTAAGAAAGGAGTCTGGACGATGCGACAGCCTATGATAAAAGAATTTGTAAAAGATAACTGAGTAGATACCATTTTGTTATTGTAGGGCTATAATTAACTTATTGTATTATTTATGTACTGTACATATTTAACCCACATACAAATACATAAGATGAAATGTAATTGTTTATTTTGTGTAATTTCCTGCTATAATTAATAGATTACAGGTCTACACATGTGAGCCCATTAACATGTGAATACAGTTTATACTGTAATCGTGTCTTATTTACTATCTGCATCATTAAAGCTACGGATTCTAGGAGACAGACGACTGCGGCTTCCATCAATTCACTTAGCTTCCTTAATATCCCCCCCCCAAAATATGAGCGATTTACTTATGAAAGTATCATCTCTCGGTTCAAATGGAGTTCCATCAGACTGGGTGCAATCAAATTTGTTTACTCAGTTGTATTAACATTATTAATACTAATAAATCTACAAAAGACTAGCCAATTTTTTTGGTATTAGACGGGCATACTAGCCACAGACGAAATATTTATATCATAAATATGGCAAGAGGTAACCACGTTAACAAACAGAATTATCACTGTTGTCATTAGATTTTTCCGATCTGACGATGAGCTGAGAAGCTTGAAAACGCTAGTCGGAATATTTTTTCTATAGTGGTGTGCAACAATGATAATTCTGTTTGTGACTATAACCACTAACAAAACTTTCTTAATTTAAATAACCACGTTAAGATAATTTGCTTACCACCTCACACCACACACAAACTCCAAGAATTAGATAAATCTTTCATGTAGAAAAGTTACTACTTCATGCCCTACTTTCATGAGG
Organism: Magicicada septendecula; assembly: GCA_034769895.1. NCBI lineage: Eukaryota > Metazoa > Arthropoda > Insecta > Hemiptera > Cicadidae > Magicicada > Magicicada septendecula. Next base: position 511,541,273 of record CM068368.1, read on the forward strand.
CACTGCTTTTACAGAGCCAGTGATGAGATCCCAATGTGTTTGAGACATAACCTTAGGGTTCTTAGCCTGTATGATGTAGTTTAACTGCCAGGACAAAAGTCTGAAAGTACAAACTGGTGAAATTGCAGTCAGTGGTTTTAGTGCTACTGGTATTTGACCTACCAACAGAAATCTTGATTTCGTTTCTGCTCGCACGTTCCACTTTACCAAGTGATATAGACGGTGAGGAAAGAGACGAATGCTCTTCAATTCATGAAGATAGAGAATCTTCGAACGCCACTCAACACTCCACAGCAGTTAGTAAGATTGTTTGTTCAAGGATCAGGCTCGTTAAAAATGGATAACACTTGGCTCCTCAACATATCTGCGTATTTTTCCACCTCCAAATTATTCAATCGAGAACGAGAAACTGGTGCGGCTACAATAACCATTGCTTCACCATAGAAGATGAGTCTGGAGATTTCTCTCAAATAATCCAATAGTAAACATACTTTACAAACTAATAAAAAGAAAATTACATAACCTCGCCTGTAAGGAAACAAGAATAATATTGCTCTCACTTCTACAAAATCATAACAGTAGTAGCAACTCACAGAACCTGACATTTCATTCTGATGAATCGTCAGACTGTAACTTGGAAACGCAGGCGCTGAAAAAAACTCTTGTTAACTACAATTCTGAATGTCAGTTTTGTGATGGTAACTTCTACGATAATGCTAACGGTAATGCTAACAATGCCCTACGTGCTCTTTATGGGTGCACAGTGATTGTGCAGGTGTCGAAAATGTAAATCCTTACATATCTGGCTTTTACATATAATTTTTTTACAAATTAAGACTCAGAAAATTTTCTGATATTACACTTTTTATTTTTTACTTTGTGTAGTAAAATTTGTTAGTTATACACTTTTTAGCAAACTTTGGTCTCTACATACATTAAAATTTTCATGTCAAGTACATCATTGCCTATGTTAAACATAGTTTACAATAATATTAATAATCCTGATGTAAATACTCACATTTTTTCTAACTGTTCTTGTTCTACATATAATTTTTTGTTTTTTTTCCATAGTTGTTAAAGACACTTTTGTTACATTCGTTCTACTTCTTCTCCAACAAGGATTAGGCCTTGGTGACCTGTTCCGGCTTCATAGGATTCATTCCCATCTTTTCTTTGGTCTCCCTACTCTTTTTCTTCTAGCTGGTTTGTATCTACTTGCCGCTTTTGGTAGTCTTTGATCCAGATGGTCCTCCCAATTTCTTCTATGCTTCTTTATTTTTTCATTTAAGTTGTATATTTCCAGCTCTTCTCTTATCTTTTCATTTCTAAATCAATCTTATTTAGACTAACCTTTGACTGACCTTATAAATTTCATTTCCACTTCTTGAATGCCGCTCTTATCTCTCTTTCTCATTATCCTTGACTCGCTTCCATAAAAACGCATAGGGACAGCCATTGCCTTCTAAAACATGAGTTGAGTATCTTTCTGCGTCTTGTTTTTTAGGTTTTTCTTATGGTGCTGCACATTATTTGAAACTTATGTAGTTTATTATCTGTGTCTATATTGTCCTCATATCCTAGGTAGCTAAAGTGAAAGACTTGTTCAATTAGTTGGTTGTTAATCACCATTTTGCCTCTTACAGGATTGCTAACCAAGAAAGCCATCACCTTTGTTTTGCTTGTGGAAATTCTTAAGTTATACTGAATCAAACACCGTTGTAAATTATGTAGCGCTCTTTTAAAACCTCTTTCGGTGGCATCTGTAAGCAGCAGGTCATCAGAAAACAAATGTATTAACAAATTCGCTTTATCCTAGAGAAATACCTGTTGATACCTGTTGGGGAAATGCTCTACCACCTACGAGTAACATGGTCCAAATATATTGTTACGACGGTCTCCTTGATCGTCGTATGGTACAGTAGAAAACAAAATACAAGACACCATTAAGTCACTAAATTCCAGCTTTAATTATCACAATTAACAGTTTGTAATCAACACGTTATTCAACAAGATTATACTCGTAGAATAATTCAAGTTAATTTCTCTACAACAATATTAATGTCAACTAATAGAGTCGCGCACAATAATCACTTTTCGCTAATACACCACTTGAAACGCACTGTGCAAATCGCACTTAAACTAAACTGACAGTCGCTGAATGCCTATATTTATACCTCGCTGATATGCCAGAATAATCTGCCACTTTCGATGACGTGTTAAAAAACAGGCGTTCTTGAGATCCACTAGAAACCGTGTCCTTGAACACACTGCGCTGACCGGTACGGTTTGGAATAGACTCAACATTTGACGGGTAATTGACTTTCTTCTCAAAGTAGCAGCAATATGTACGCACACACACATATTACAGCTGGGATAGCTGAGATACGTGTAGAACGATCCGTATTACGTAACACTTTTTCCCTATTAGGTAACTATGGGCTATATTAAACAGCATTTGAGAGAGACTACAGCCTTGTTATACACCTTGATTTATACTTACAACCTTCTGCTCTCTTCCTCTTTGCAGAAGTATCTGTGTACAAATAGAGACTCTTTACTGCAAAAATTATGTGCTTAATGGTACCCATTTCTTTGTAAAATTTACCATTTTAAATTTCAGCTAATTTGGCCTCTGCTATGGGTTGCAATCGAGCGTTAAGTATCCGAGCATATATTTTGTACGCTGCGTTCAAGATACTTAATCCTTTATTTTTTGTTTTACATAACGCTTCTTACTGCTCTTCTATACACATGGGATCTAAGTCTATTGTTTCCAATGCCTTTTCTTCTTGCACCAATGATGTTAATATACTAAATATTGTAATAAATCTAATTAGTGTACGGCTGTTTAATAAAACGCAGATGCTTTCGCGATGTGTCTTGTATGCCCGGATAACGAATAAAGTTACCTTTCAAAACTTAGTTGTAATCGTCAATCGATTTGTAAATGTTCTTATGTTTGTGATTATTATTTATATCAGTTATTTGGTTTGGTATTCGTTGATTAACAACGATTTTACGGGAGTGAGAATGTAGCGTGCCACCGTTCGTTTGAAAACGGCGCGTGAATAATATTTGTTCTGTAATTAAAAACAAATCGTGTTACGCAGCACACCGGACCTATTTTCGTGTCTGGCTATATACTTATTCGCTTTGCTTGATGCGTGCTATATATCCTTGCGCCCACTACAAATTTTCTCTTCTGTCTCCTGTAATTAATGATCTTTACAATCACTTTACTGAAATAAAATAGAACAGATATGATTGACAAATTATATTTTTTATTCGTTATCTCTTTAAAACATTGGACAAATTACCGTTCTATTAGTCGAACATTTACAGTTGGATAAGTTTATCCGCCGTGACAAATAGTCCGCAACAAAAAAAATTCACAATATATATTTTATACATAGTTACCGTTGGTCTCCAGATCACTGTATATGATTAAATAAATAATTACCTTATTTTATCCACTAAGTGATCTTCTTTTTCTTTTTAATTACTACATGTTTCAGGGCTTATATCCCCATCTTCAGGTAAAAGCAAATCTACCCTATTATTAGGGTTTCGTTAAAAATTCACAACGACACAAACACATAACACACTTAAATAAATTAACATTGAACATTAAATCTGTATCGGAACACGCTACAAACGAACCAGTGCACTGGCCGAAGTCCGACTTTCAACTCTTTTACCTTATTTTATCCACTAAGTGATCTTCTTTTTCTTTTTAATTACTACATGTTTCAGGGCTTATATCCCCATCTTCAGGTAAAAGCAAATCTACCCTATTATTAGGGTTTCGTTAAAAATTCACAACGACACAAACACATAACACACTTAAATAAATTAACATTGAACATTAAATCTGTATCGGAACACGCTACAAACGAACCAGTGCACTGGCCGAAGTCCGACTTTCAAGTCTATTCTGAGTCTGTTCGGAGTTGAAAGTCGGACTTCGGCCAGTGCACTGGTTCGTTTGTAGCGTGTTCCGATACAGATTTAATGTTCAATGTTAATTTATTTAAGTGTGTTATGTGTTTGTGTCGTTGTGAATTTTTAACGAAACCCTAATAATAGGGTAGATTTGCTTTTACCTGAAGATGGGGATATAAGCCCTGAAACATGTAGTAATTAAAAAGAAAAAGAAGATCACTTAGTGGATAAAATAAGGTAATTATTTATTTAATCATATATTTTATATTTCTCAGGTAATGGGTACTTGGAGTTGCTAGGAAAGATAGGAGATATGCTTTCACTTAAAAATACAATGCATTACAAACATATATCTACTTCATATCAACTAACAAAATGTATATAATAATGTTGTCAAAATTGTTCACTTTCAAGGTTGCAATAGTGATCAGAGCGAAGACCGACATTAAAACATGGCGGACTGCCTGATTCGTGTCTCGGAAAAATATATTTTTTAAATTCCAATTAGAGTGCTTTAAATAAAAGTTTTAGTTATAATAGTTTATGGTAATAGTATGTATATAGCCTCCTTTATCTGGAACAGCTATGTTTTTTGGTGGAAATTGTGTTGTGATGTTATGTAGTGGTCTCCTGGACTTAACCAAAATTCCTCACCAATTGATTGTCTATTCGGAATAAACGCCTTGGGTTGAGTGAATATTTTCTTAAATTCTCATCAGTGTATTCGTTTTTCTTGGTTCTGGTGCCGCGTCATGTGTTGTCGATCTTTTCTGTGTTATGTTTTAACTTACTGGAAATGCCTGTCCTGGAGTAAGTTTTCTTTCAGTTTATAATAATTTTTGCTGCCAGCAATACGCTGTTGAAGTTTATGGTTTAATGTCTAACAATGAACTGTCCCTCAAAATACCTTTAAATTCCGTTGGTGACCTGGCTTTTGTGTTTTGTGATTGGTCTAAACGTCTGACCCCGTCACGTGACTAAAAACTATTTGAAAACTGGCGATTTTAATTCCGTCACCTCAGATTACGTTTCATTTATTTTGACTTAAATTTATCTTTAATTAGTACCATTTTATTGTTTATTAAAATTAAATTGTTTTGATACTAATCTCGCCCCATTTTGGCCTCTTATCGGCTGTTTTGACAGGTTTATAATTTTGTGTTTTGAGGCATTGACCTAATCTTGCTTGACATTTCTATTGTATGTCTTACAGATCTAATATTTTCTAAAATTGTTATTCTTACTACTAAACATAATTCTGAGTATTCCTACTTCACATACAAAATCATTAATTTAAATACCTATACTATTTTTCTGACAATAACAATAATACTGAAGCCATGTCGGCTCAGTGGTTTACTAAACACTTTACAATTATGTTTCCTATCCATATTATGACAGTAATGGATGGTTTATACATCTCCCTCCATTAACGTCTTTCTATTTTATCAAAATCAAACTTTTGTTTTATTTAATTTGGTAATGTTTATCTAAATAATTCAATGTTGCTTGAGCCTGGCTCAATTCTTTGGGCCTATATGTCTAGCAGTTAGTTATTTCTGTACAATAGCTTTTTTATACAATTAGATCCCTCCCAATTACCTGATTAACATTTTTGAATAGTTTATGAACATTCTGTTCACTAAACAATTAACATTTTTTCAACAAAACTATTTATAACATTGAAATTAATGGTGTACACAGGCTAACCATATTAACTACTTCTAACACAACTAAACATGGGTGTTTATTACCCTAACTCTTTTGTATATCACTATTCCTATTATCTAAATTATATCATAACGAACAATAACTGTTTACTATTTTAAAATTATTAGGTATTCAACCCCTATGAATAAATAATTAGTCATGAAATAGAACATTGTAGTTTACAAAACACTTAACAAAAAACACTTTGCCACTATATTTTGGTTCTTACTTCCATATATGTGGTTCATAAGCCTTTATCACTTTAATTTCCCCCACTGACTTTCACCTCCCCACTGGTTTATATCATGATCTTTTGATCATCACTCACTTACTTTGGGAGTGCACTCTCACTACCTTCACTTGTTTTAGTTTATTGACTTACAATGGTTTCTTATACTAGTACATATTCTGTTATTATTTACTCTATTGCATTATATTCTTAACTTTATTTTATATTTATTGGGTTCCCCCTACCAATTTTATTGTTACTCAAAAGAATGGGATTAATTTACTTATTAAATTGGGTCTATTTGTTATGTCTCTTGGTCCAAACTTCTGTTTCCAAGTTCTAATCCTAGTTCTTTGCCTCTTTTCATTTCTTCTATTAAACGTTGATTCTCCTTTTGGTATACATTGTCGCACGTTTCATTTTTTATTATCAATACATCTGTAGTTCATGTTATATTGGTTTATGTTGGATTTGTTCATGCCCCTCACCTACCAACTATTGTGTCTTTGTCACGTTATTAGAAATTTTTCTTTGTTTGTTTTCTTCTGAATTTCTTTTTATAACTACGGTTTCTTACAATATATTTATTTAATCTTCTTTGATTACTTTTGTTGGATGTTGGAATTGATATTTTAATGTTTATTACATATTTCTTAATAAGTTTTTTCCCATTCATGGCTTGTGCTAGTACTTGTTATTGATATCTTATTGTTATAATATACCTTATACATATGTGATGAAATGTACCATCACAATATATACATATCCAAAGATGTTACATTCGTTAATATACTAAATTATCTTTTCACTTTCCTTGTTAATATGTAAATTTTACCGAAAATGTAATTTCTGACTAAAGAAATCAGGAATCCTGATTCCCGATTTTACGTTACATTATGAGACATTACTCTCACACATAAAAGTCGTTGCTTTTTAGATTATATTGACAAATTTTGTTAGTAGCCTCAAGTTTTTTTTGTGTGAAATGTATAGTATTCCATATTCCCCTCCCTATTCCATATTACCCTCAATTTCCCAAACATGTCATTAAAGAGATACATTTCAACATTGTGAAGGTTTAATTTTATTTTAAATGTCCGAAATAGTTAACAATATACCGATTGTTAAATTAATTTGCAAATCATAGGAAGCTGATATAAATATACTTTAATATTATTGAAAATGTAAATGGTATTCCATATTAATCCCACTTCCCCTACACTTGTTATTGGGTTCAATTCAATATTAGGTAATTGTCAGAAAAGTTATAAAAAGCTTCATTATCAACAAAATTTGAAATTTGAAAGGTGAATAACATATTCCTATTTTAGGTAAAATTGTCGTTACTTTCATACCTTACTAGATTGTTAATAAACTCAGATCCACTACTGAACAGAACCATATATTCAAACTTTTGTATAATTGTCTTAATTAGGATTTAAAAAATTTTGCCCCATCATAGTTTTGCCCCGACCCTGTTTAACTATTGGGAAGATTAACTTAAGAAAAAAATGGAGGTCTGTAGAGTAAAATGGTTGATATCAATTCATACTAAGTTTATGAATATCGGTTGATGCTTTCAAATATTGTCGTGAGGCACGCCCCAAACATACGTTGGACAAACACACATTAGAGATAGATTCCAAACAGACGGGTTAAAACTGAACACTTGCTTTGTTCATTTAATAATATAAAAACAGTTTGACGTTTTACAAGAATTTGTAATGGTAACGTAAAAACAGTCCAACGAAATAGTTAAATAAAAACTTACGTTGTGCTAAGACTCTCTCTCTCTCTCTCTCTCTCTCTCTCTCTCTCTCTCTCTCTCTCTCTCTCTCTGCCGCCCACCTACACACACACAAATGTTGTTATGTATATCTATTATCTACTATCTATCACCTATTATACTACTTTTTTTTTACTATTATTTGTTTGTAAGAAATTGCGTGCGAAATATAAACACACAATGAAGGCTTAGTTAAGTAAAATTGTCAGTATATAAAATAAAATATATGTTTAGTACAATTGTACGCAATATGAATATTCACGTTTATATGATAAACATTTCTTACCAGGTAATAATTGTTTTATATTTTGCTTTAGATAAATAACAATGACAATAAGATGTAAATAACAATACGTATTCATTTTGAAACAATGGTACTGACGCTGGACAACTATTATTCAAAGACCGGTGTGCTGGTGTAAAATGCTTAGCGACATATGTCACAGACAGGCTTGTAGACGCCACCTAATCCAAAGTAGATTTACACTGACAGCAGTCACATGTTATATTTCACACGGCTTAGAATCACTGCAAAGACTGGATATAAATCAGCGCACAATTGGTACCATATTTTATGAAGTTCAGACACAGAAACAGAAAACACTTTAATGTTATTGAACAATTTGCTCTTTTATTGAAATAAAATATGAATGTACCAATTTTTTTAAAGCAACAAACCATTTATAATATCATTTTATTATTGTGTAGCATACATTTCTTTACGAGTAACCGCAATTTGTATATTCTGAAAATTTTTTCATTTTCACAAATGCGTTTATTATGATGTGTGTGTGTGTGTGTGTGTGTGTGTGTGTGTGTAAAGACGTACACTGAAGTCAGAAAGCAAAAATCAAGTATTAAAAAATACATCCTTCCTGACCGTTCTACGTCGTTAACAGAATGAACAAAATGCCGTGAGATGAGATAAACAAAAACAAAACAATTTTTTAATGTATTTAAAATTGTCTCTCCTTTCTTAATTTCAGATTTCAACATCAGCTCTGATGTCTTCTTTGATGGCAGAGAACAGCATTAGTTTGTTGGACTGTTAGTCTGCATTTACGTCCATTATGGCATCAGAAATGTTAAAATGTTTGAAACTGAATTGTCAGTCATTTTCAGGACAATATTAATGACTACACATTAAGACGATTCAGTCTTCAGTTTGGCGCAAAGTACCGGGTGGCCCATAAGTCAGTTGGCACTAGCAGTATGTAGACGCTCGATTGACTAGCATAGTAGTTACTTGACTTGACTAGAAAAGGATGGAGGCCACTTTGAGTATTTCTTGTAGGTCATGAGAACTATGCTATTAACTATCTGTATGCGTTATCTGTATCTGTATCCCTGCTGCACCTCTACAATGAAAGTGCTATTTGCAATTTTGCCAACTGACTTATGGGCCATCCTGTATATTAAGATATTTAGTATTTACTTTCTTATACTGTAATAATATTGAAATATAATAACCTTTATGTGACAATCATTAATTTGTATTCTTCGTATTGTTTAAATTAGCAGCCATCCTTACTATTTCTTTTATGAATTTGCTAAGTGCTATAATTTTTATTGTTAGACTAAGCTTTTCGTCATCACTGACATCATCAGGTCTTAAACAACGTCTATCAACTGTACGATGTAGGCTTTTATACTTTAGGCCCCTCCCCTTATGTCATCGCCCCTCCTATTGGTTCTAGCTGCTGCCGCTCTTCACGGGAACTTTGTCTACATTTTTCCGTTAGGCATTCTTAAAACAATTTGACGGGCGTTAGAAAAAGGGGCGATGACATAAGGGGAGGGGCGTAAAGTATAAAAGCCTACAACGTACAGTTGATAGACGTTGTTTAAAACCTGATGATGTCAGTGATGACGAAAAGCTTAGTCGAACAATAAAAATTATAGCAGTTAGCAAATTCATAAAAGAAACTTTAATTTGTAGAAGGTAATATATTGAAGTTATGGTCACACGGATGGCTCGTGATACTAATTGGAAAAATTATGTTCGAACTTTAGCTATCTTCCAGCTGTAACTGAGAATTGTAAAATGAGAGAAAGCATCAGTTACGAGACCTAAAACGGAGGCGACAGTCCAAGTCCCTATAACGAAGTTTGTTACTGTTCAAAAGTTTAGAAGAATGTGGGAAAATGTCTTGTAGGAGGCAATCATAGTTTCCGAGTAAAATCATAGGTCATCACCAAAACAGTATCTGGCTTAACAGAAAAACTAATAAGGATTACATTTTCAGTTACCTTCAATACAGTGCTAAGATGTAAGTGATAGCGCCTAAAATTGCAATAGAACTAATGCCTCAAAAGCATGAACTAAAAATCTTGCCTTACAAGAAATAGTGGGGTCTCGTTACTTAATTACTCAAATTATGTGTTGTACAAAAAAATTACATGTTTAAATAAATAATAAATCATTAAACCCAATATCGAATAGGGCGCTTACCCAATATGCAAGTGAAAAGTGCTTATAATAATTGGGTGAGGAATTCAAATGCTAAATTTCATCTTCTGCAGCAAACGTTTTAACTACAAGCAGTTTTGCACTATTTAGACAAAGTAAAGCTAAATAAATTAATATAGGCGTAAACATTTTCAAATGTAGTAGAGAGTAATAAAACTAATTATTTGTTATTAGTTTGGTGTTTAAACTAATCTTTTGGGATTTATGAAGGGAAAATATTAAAAAGGAAATTTATGAAACGTAACAATAGGAAATTTATGAAACGTTAAATGTGAAACGTAGCAATCAATACAGACAACTCATTACCGATTACTTTTTCATGTGCAGTGTACGATCCTTGTGTGCCACTCAGAAGACATCCGCTCACAGGTGACTCTTCCGTTGACTACTCAGCTACGTACGTCGATAAAGACAAATCGATGCATCAGAATCGATAAGTCAGTTTCCTTCAATTTTTATTAAATAAAACACTTTGCCTTAAATCAGCCACATGTAACTTTATTATACAAATTTGAGTACTACAGTAATATACAGAGAAATTATTATCTGGGAAATTATTAACTTTATTGTGTACAATATGATATGCGATCTGTTATTACACTTTTTACACTTTGTGTGTGGATTATTTATTTGTTGTTCATCACTAAGAATAAGGAATATTATTTAAACATTTTTGTAGCACGTACTTTACATTTCAATTCTTGTAGGATTGAGAAAGAAAATAATTTTTCTTTTAATTTATTGTAAAAATTACTTTCTTTTTGTTTTCTAAACTTGTAAGTTTGGAATCTTGAAAACGTTTTACACTACAAATTAAATGCCGTAGATATTTCAAATATTAAATGAATTCGGTTTATTTAGAATTCAGTTTAAATCTACAATATTTTAACAATTTTAGAATTTTTATGCTTAACATAGACGCGAACAGGCTCTGTTTTTCTATCTTAACTACCACCAGAACATCATATAACCCTACCAAAGGAGATAAAAGAAACCTATTCACAGAGGACGTTTATTTTCCAGTTAATTACCAAGGACGAAAACAGAGGCTTCCATCGTAATGTACGCAGGAAATAGAAAACTTCAAGCAAGTCTTCCCCCAAAAACACCTAAACAGCAACACATCGGTGTCCAAACCAACGAATAGTAATAATCTTAAAAATAGGTTAGATACCTGTTATTCCTTCATGCAACTTACTTTGGTCGCTAGGCACGACGCGTTTCAGGATCAAGGTCCCATCTTCAAGTGATGATCACTCGGGTCGAGCTCGTCAGTTCATAAAAACACACACATAAAAAAACACTGAATTCAAACACTCATACTGCGCGAGGGGACGATGCGCATCGTCGAGAAAGTAAACGTGCACTGGCCATAAAAGTCCAATGCAGAGATAAATTGGTCGTATTCCTCATGTCTGTGCCAGTTTTTGTATCACAGTATCGAAAAGCGCGTTGGATTTGAACCACACCATATCGTTCAAAAGGCACTCTTTCTATGACCTGGCTGCTTTATATATCTCATACTCTTCTAATGCATTCATATATCGGCCCTTCTTACAAAAGTGTATGGGTTTAAGATTAACAGAGAAGTTGGTGTAACTGTGATCACAATCAATCAGGTGTTGCGCGTAAGTCGATTTACTGTTGATTACATTATTCATGGGCATGTGTTCCTTGAACCTCTCTTCAAAACGTCTCCCGGTTTGGCCGATGTATGAACTGACGAACTCGACCCCAGTGATCATCACCTGAAGATGGGACCTTGATCCTGGAACGCGACGTGCCTAGCGACCAAAGTAAGTTGCATGAAGGAATAACAGGTATCTAACCTATTTTGAAGATTAACCATTGCAGCTTGGTGACCATACATACAATGAATAGTAATAGTCAAAGCACCACTATAGTACGTGAACCAGTGGGAAGCGACAAAATGAATAGTGTGGTGACCTAGAAAAATCTCACACTCTTATGGAAGTCGGAGATGGCGCATGGTTGATGACACATCATACAGTAGTTCAAATAACTTAACTAGACAGAACATTCCAACCTTCTCTACTACATACTTGAATGCTGTCATGAAATTTAGTAAACAATTCTGGCAGAGAACATAACTTAGTCACATCTGTAATATAAAGTATCAAATTAAATCTTTAAAAATTAATGTATTTATTATAGGTAAAATAATTAATAAATAAGCGACTTATTAACAAATTATTTTTTAAATAGTTTCAATTTATTAAATTTGTAAGTTTACCAACAGAAAAAGTGTTTACACTATAATTTATATTCTGTAACTGTGAGCAAAAAACACATACAGAGACATACAAATTCTCGCTTGTTTCCTTATTAGCTTTGAGGAAATTATCTCCTTACTTTACGGTGTGGTAATATTACATATACACAATAAAATCTATTAAATTAAAGGTAAGTTTAAAGGTTCTTTTTATACTAAAGATTAAATTAAAGGTTGTTTTATCTTAGTGTTTATGCAATTGAATGATAGAGGCATAAAAACCAGGTGTTATCTTCATTAACGTACAGTACAGAAAGAAAATGTGTGTACACTTAATGTGTTATTTGAGTGTGCAAGCACTCTTCTATTCAACAATTCCAAGAAACTAGCAAACCATGAAGGGGAACTAGCATTCAGATAAGGGGAATACTCTTGTTGTCATGGACTTTGACGTGTATAAAACGAAAGTAAACGACTTTATTTCAAAAAATAATATTCGAACCTTGAAATCTGATCCTACTGATATGTATGTCAAGAAATTGAATAACAAAATCAATAATTGCGTAAATTTGTTTAGCGAATGCACACGTCGCTTCCTGAAGCCTATTAATGCTAAAGCTCCCGAACTCACTGGCCTACCCAAAATTCATAAACACGACATACCGGTCAGACCACTCGTTAATTTTACCACAGCGCCCGCATACAAAACAGCTAAAACACTCGTCAAAGTAATCAAAGAGAACATAAATTTAAAGAACAATCATAGTGTCACAAACAACACGGAATTTATTAATAAATGTAAAAATGTTTATATTCTACCAAATTATAAGTTAGCATCGTTTGATGTAGTAAATTTGTATACCAACATACCAGTAAAGGAAACACTAAATATTTTAAAAGAAAATTTATTAGAGAATAATAAATTAAATATACAGACGATAAACGAGTTAATTGGTTTACTTGAAACTATCTTAGAACAAAATTACTTTGCTTTCAATAACCAATTTTTCATTCAGGACGATGGATTGACCATGGGTTCACCTCTCTCTGGTCTATTGGGTGACGTTTACTTGAATTTTTATGAAAACTCTCATTTGCTCTCACATAACAAATACAAAAATGATATAATATTTTATGCACGTTATGTAGACGATACCTTTCTAATTTTCAATGGTACTGTACGACAGATCGAAAACCTAAAACATTATATGAATAATATTAATAAAAACATTCAATTCACGTTGGAAACTGAAGTGGATAATAAATTGAATTTTTTAGATTTGTCTGCCACTAAGCACGTAAATAAATTGAAATTTAATATTTATAGAAAACCGACTATCACTGATGTGACAATACATGCTGACTCTTATCATCCATTTTCGCAAAAGTTGGCAGCTTATAATTACTTTATCCGCAGATTGTTGGCTGTACCTCTCAGTGATGATGATTATCGTGAGGAGTTGAATACCATTAAACATATAGCTTTAGCTAATGGTTACCAAAACACGTTGATTGATAATCTCATCAAGAAACATAAAATTCGAAAATCCAAGCCCCCAATAGATAAGGATACAAAATAACATTTATTTCTACCGCATACACAAATATAATGCCAAAGATTCTAACCTCCACATTTAATAAATTGAATATTACTGCTACCTTCAAAACAAACAATAGTCTATTAAAAATACTACGTCATAGAAAACCCATAACTTTAGAAAAGAAATCCGGCATATATAAATTATCATGTAACAACTGCAACAGTTTTTACATTGGTCAAACGGGGAGAGGTTTCCTCAAACGATTTAAGGAGCACACACCAAAACGTCACCTAAATAATCTCACTTTGTTAAATAATATCAAGTCCAACTTTGCCCGCCACTTAATCTTACACAATCATAATTATACTGATTTTAAATCTAATTTAATACCCCTACATGTGTGCAACAAAGGCCGTTACATGGACGCAATAGAAGAGTTCGAAATATACAAAGCATATAATAACATAAACAGCCGAGACTTCATATTGAATGACCACTTAAATTTTAAATCCAACCCGCTATACGATACAGCTTTGAACCTGCTTAGGCGTAATCACTCAGATAATAGTTCAGTGTCCGATCGGCTTCGTCGTGGTGCGCACCATTTAGGAAGCAAGTGAATTACATAGTGGACAATTATGTGTAACATGTGTTTTTAACGTTTAACGACCTCAATAGAGCGATTTTATCTGATGATGGAACAGATGTTCCGAAACGCGTAATTTTAATCGACGTAACGAAGTCACACGACGGATATAAGGTGATTTATTTATAATAATTTACTGTGCTGAAAGTGTCCAACTTCCGTTTGTATGCACATTCGTAACCGCGTGGCTTGAATTATGTATTAATTTATATCTAGTTAGTCAGTTGTTAGGATTAATATTATTTTATTTTATTACAGTTCATTACATTTACATTCTGCACACTAATATAAACGAACAGTCTGACTATTAATGGACGTAATGCCATTAGGCCTGTTCATGATACATGCATGTACTTCACTTTTACACTTTTTTACTAACACTAAACATAACAGCTCATACTTGTAAATGACTTTAGCCTCCACTAAAACTAAGCCCTTAAACCCTGTGACAACATGCTTTTGCTATACCCCTGAACGATATCCTGGATATTTTAAAATAAATAAGTTCTCTTTTTGTACGCGTATGTTAAAAAGCACACATGCACAGACACGCGCACACGCATGGATGCACACACACTCCTGTGTGTACACACTTGTGGACCTTCGTCTTCGATTTTTTTTTAACTTTCAATTCCATTTTTCAACACCACGTAGTCTAGCGCATGCCTTGAGTTGAAAGCACTGGGCGCATGCCTTTAAATGTCTACAAAATATCTGTGTGTGAAATAGTTACAGTTTCCTTCACCAGTGTAAAGGTGAAACTCATAGTAATAGATGATACTATGTTATCAGCTGTAAGTTATAAAATGTTATTGTTGAAAAAGGGACAAAACATTTTTTAAATACCGGGTTTGATACAGTTGAAAGACTAATTGAAAACGTGAAATTTTTTAACAAGAAGGGAATTAGAGGTTTGTTCATAAGATAACGTTTTGTTCATAAATGTTTTCCAAATCTCTAGATCAAACCTTCAATAAAAATAAAAAATATAAATATAAATATTAAAAAATAAATACAATTTAAGAAGCATTCTGTGTTTGCATATCACACAAAGTTGTTGTTCTCTAATAAACTACGTCTTAATATAAACTATAATGATTTCACAGAGTTTCTGTGTTGACATACATTTTTGCAAGATAAAAATCTTCTAATCAAACAACGCAATTTGACACTTTGTAATAACGGAAATGATCCATATAATAAACCTAATTGCTGAGCGAAAAGAGAAAATAACATTTATCTAAATGTAACAGTGAGTTAGTTGAAGCAGTTAAGGCCTACATACCACGTCATTACTATTCACCGCATTTATATTACTTGTAGGAAAAGTAAATTAATATTCGGTTCTCTTCTGCATAATTAATTTCTTAATAACAAAGCGGAAAGGGAAGGAATATCCGTCTCGGTATCTGATATACAAGTCGTCTTGAGTGAAAATAGTTACCGGATCATGACACCAAACTTTCTCTGCATCCTTTAATCCTGTGTGTGCGCTCTCGTGGGACCCATATTTACCTACGTATGTTTGTCTCAAAGCAGACTTCAACTGAACGCATATGTCTTAAGAACGCTGTGTTAGAGTTAAAATCTGACTTTTCATTAATGGATTTGATCTGGGAGTGACGAAAATTCAGAAGCACAGAAGTATGATTACATGTTTTCATTGTTTCGAAAAAAAAATCTAAATTTACAGAAAAGATGATTTGCGTTATTTTTTCAGTAAAGAAATTCTACTCTATAACTTACAGCATATTATCATAATTTATGTGGCTAGGGACTGTGTTAAAGGTATTGAGGTATAATGATACTGATGTTGTTTTAGAAATCTTTGTTTTTCTTGATCTATGTTTTTTTCTTACGTTATGTCTTTTCTTTGTTTGGCCTGTTTATGTTGCGACTCATTGGTCGACCCGTCTTCCTTTTGGCCTTCAAATGTTTCTAGTCCTTCTTAGTCTGCAAAGTATGATTTATTCTGGAAGCGATAATCCTTCCATTATGTTCTTTATATTCTTCTCTATATTCTTCGTTGTTATTGGTTACATTATAAGTTCTAAGACTCTCCACGATTTATTCGTTTTAAGTCTATCACTTCTTCGTACCGAATAAAATCTTAAGAATTCCATCTCACCCGACTCTACGACAAGTTCTAGTATTTAGGGTACAGGTTCCACCTCCATATAGACAACAGGAGCCTCCACACCTGTACAGAATCACAAAAATTTAACATCGTCTCTTTTCTTACTTTACTGTTAAGCAATAATTTGTTTGTGCCTCACATGAGGTTAAATTTTTCTTTTTTTTCTCTAATTAACGTTGGTTTAGTAGAGTATTTGGAAGTCAGGAATCTCAAGTATCGACATGTTCTATTCAATTCAAAAGGTTGAGGCTTGGTATCGAAGGAAAACACAATTCTTTAGGTAAATGTTTAATATTTTTTCATCATCTATGTTCAAAAATATTAACATGATGAAATGTACTTTGTGTTGTAAGTAACATTAAATTTTCTTACACAGCGCAACCAACAACCAATAATACCGTTAAGGTTAATTTAGCGTCTACGTGAATTGTTGTTTTAAATAATAATAAAGCTAATTTATTCTTGTTATTTGATGTGATTATAATAAAATTAATTTTTATAATTAAAAAAAACATTAAGTTACACGTACCATTTTAATGGATAGTACTTGCACTGTAATAGGAGTAAACTTTATTCATTTTATATTTCTATGAAATTATTTCAAACCTTATAAACCTAGTAAACAACCAGTAAAGTTTACCTTATAAATTACTTACGAAAACTGAAGAGACATTGTTAGTTCACATATTTCGCCAAGATATTCGCTAACAATATATTTCACCGCTAGTTTGCTTGTTATACAGTTTTGTAAGCGGTCGTATCCTTGTACTTCTCTAGCCTTTTTTAAAACCCCAATGAAAAAAACTTGTTTTCTTGGAACACAACTCTAAACTCTGTACCATTTACTTGTACACTTCACTATTATTCAGATAAAACGTTAAGCTATTTTGAGGTGTCTAAAACCAATGTGTTTAGTCGTTAGCTGTTGTGAAAACAACTTATAATTTCTGAGTTCAGAGATTTTTTGTTGTAGTGTATAAACTTAGACTTTCAGTTATACCCAAAACATCTCTTTAAGCAGTTTAATTGAGTGCACTTTCAAGGTTCTTTCTTTACATTTGAAAATAGACGTTCTTAAAAATAATATAATTTAATTTGGTACGTGAGATTAAAATTTTATACATTCAAGAGCAAATATACTTTTACTGATACCAGACGCACGCAATAATTTTTTTTTAAGTATTCTCGTAGTAATACTTATAAAAATGTAGTATTATATAACTTAGTATACTTAAGAAGTTTTGTAATTTTGTTTATATAAAATAAGTTTTGAATTTTCTTGGAGACATTAGAAGATAGTACGTTTTAGAAAGACACAGTAATTAGAAGATATCAAAAGTCAAGTGTATGAAGTGAAATTGAAGCGCAACTTACAATTGCTAGGTACTTGTGTTACAGACAAGCATTCTGTGCATATAATACACGAACAAAAAAGAACGGAATTAGATTTCTTATATACAATGCCCAACACACAATTACGGCGCAGGTCTTCTTAAGACTCTCGAAGTCTTACCTCCATCTCCGGCCTTCTCACTTAGTTGTTACGTATTATTTTTTTGTCGTGCTGTAAGGTTTTTTTAATTGAGGATTAATTTTTTGTTACTGTTGATTAATGTTTCACTGTTTACGGTGAGTGTACGTTGCCGAGTCACTGGAAAACACGATTCAGCGTTTCACTTAATTGTGTTACATAGTTGATTTTATGTAATTTTAGATTAGTTTAGGCAGACTGTTGTTTAGGTTAGTATTATTTTTTATGTTTGAACTCAGTTTGACCTGAAAACGGCTACGGAAATTTTTTAGTAAAAACTTCCATTTATCAGTCAATTTAGTGTTTTAGTTATCGAAACACTTCTCAGATTTTAAACAAAATAGGTTGAGTTTGTAAAAAGTATAAAAAACAGCGTGTATCTATTTTGTGTTTCTAATAGAATGTAGTAACCTACCACACACTCATAAGTACTCTACTGACGTAGTGCTGAGAGTGATTTGAAGAGGCAGCGGGTAGAACAGTGGTGGATACACGACGCATAAGGTTTGTGTGACACGACGCATGAAATTGAATATGACACCCTGTGGCGCCGGTGTTGTGAGATAACTTTTATCACTTACAACGTGTATTTTTATTGCGATTGGTAGCTTTTGTGAGTGTCTGCTATTGAGTATAAAAATGAAACGTCGGTCAGTGAAATTATTGTATATTTGTGAGAAACGTTACGTATATTAGACGATAAATGTTATGGACCTATGAGATCAGGTTAGGTATGAAATTAATAAACACAAACTGGTACCCATTCACACGACAAACCGCGTATTATCTTAAACATTTTTGATCCATTACCTGACTTTGTTATAGTTGGTATGAGAGAAAATAATGTTAAATATGTTATACCAAATGTAATTAACTGTATTTAACAGGGAGAAGAAGTTTTCGTATGCGTGGAGTGTTACCAATAAAAGGAAACAAAGTATTAATAGATTCAGCATTGTTCTCTTGCTGTGCGTTAATGAGCATCTTTCTAAAATATGTTAATGGCAATAACCAAGTAGGAAGTTGAAAATTATAATTTCAGTTGTACTTTCCTGTGTTAATAGTTTAGGTGTCGTAGAGGTATATAGGTATTTTTGTTTTATTTTATATTGTATTTTATATTATATTATTTTATGTTCTATTTCTGTTTCTCAATTTAAAGTAGTCAGTTGACTTAAAGTGAATGTCTTCGCTGGTAATGATTTGTTCTTGAATTCTTCGGTGGTGTAATGCTTCTTTCTCTCCTTCAGCTGGCTAAATCTACGGTCAAGGTTATAGGTAGGCATAATAGATACTATTTCATTTAAATACTTTGATCTATCACTTTACTTTGACCTCTAACCCTTTATTTGCATTTACATTTACAAATCTGTTTTGATAACACATGGCATCATATGATGAAATTGAATAATAATTGCACGCACGCAATTCCAAAACACTCCTCTTGCGCCACAAATAACCAACGGACTTCCGACTTCACATCTTTGCTGCGTAATTTGATAAACACTTTAATCCACATGAAATAAATCAAAGAATCAAATGCCTCAGTTTTAGTACTTTTTAGTACAGCAGCATAATTAATTTCATTTTGTACTTCACGTAAAAGCGATTTGTTGAATGTTTACAAATATATTTTATTTCTTAAAAATAATGAAAACATTAAGCTAATATAAAGAATTAGGAAATCTTATGGTATTTAATCCCATGTCATGGGAAATACATATAAACTAATAGACAACATAACTTTGACATATTAGAAAATGGTAAAACTACATTCATTTGTAAATGCTTCCTTTCAACAGCTCTTCCTAATAACTGTAATTTCCTTTATTTGATATGATTCTCCTGTGTTGTATATTGACTACACAATTACTTTTTCATGAAAAGAACTTTTTTTGATGTTTATATTCTCCGATATTGCATTAACTAATAGTTTCGCTTTCGTCTGCATACTCGTGTAGTCAACAGGACGGACGAAGTTAAAAATGATACATTGTAACACAATAACTTGACATTTTAATTTTATGTATTTAATTAAAGTAAATTTCGCAATTAAGAAATACCATTATCAAATTAAACTGACGTGTACTTAGTAAAATATAATGGCGTTTAATAGATGAATTACAATCAATTTAATGTGATTTATTTTAATGTAAAGCAACATTTTATGATAATTAAATAACTTAGATTTAACTGGTAGTAGTAATAGGTAATTAGTATTCTAATTAGTAGCCTATACTAACACGCCCGATGACATATGCAAGAACCAAGCTCAACAGAAGCTACCCGACCAAAAGTGGATTTATACTGACATTAAACACATGATACGTATTTTTCACGGAGCACAGAATCCCTAACAAACGATAGCCTGAAGATAAATCAGTGTAAATCTGATATTAAATCTTTGTGACTTCTGACTTCTGACTGTGTGATGTTATTTTTTCTTGGACGCATATACAGATAAAGTATGAATTAAGGGCGTCTTTTGCGGAATATATTTTAAATTAATAATCATCACAGATTTTAACGATTCTGATTCAGTAGAGTTGTCTTTTGATAAGTAATAAGTATCAAAGAATTGCAGATGTCATATCTCCCAGTCATTTGCACTATCCTTCAGTTCTTAATATTCCCGGCCGTTTCTCAGATTGTCCAACGTTCTTATCTGTTCCTCACTATTTTTAACCTTTCTCTCATTTAGCGTTCTCCATATCCAATTTAGTCCAACAACTTTCCGCAACTCTTCTGAATAGTCGTTCTGTCCTTACAACAAGACCCATACGGGTATTTCTAAACTCCCCAAATACTTTACTTCTTTTTCGTCAGTTTCCATGTTTCTCCACCTAGCAATACTATTCTTTAGATAAAACACTCTGCAAACCTCTTTCTGAGACTAAGTAGTATTTTCATTGCAGTAACTAAACATTTAAATTTATTTAAACGCTGATATTCATTTTTCAAATCTAACTAATACCCATTGCTTGTTCTGATTGTATTTCTGCTTCTCATTTCTTCAGTGTACCTTACTATATATTAATTATCTAAATATTTAAAAAGACTAACTCCCTTCAGTTGCTTCCCTTTAACGACAATTTTTACTTGACTGCCTTCATTTGATAATCTCATTTCTTTCAATTAATCAGTTTTTATTTACATTGCTCCTTTCTAACTGCCTCCTATTTTCTTAGCCACTCTAACTGCCACTCACTTGGTGTCAGTATTACCTGTGTTACTTCATCATTTATTTACTTAACTTTTTTTAACTCTTAACCACCTACCAACGAACAAACACCGTTACATTGCCTTATACCTATTTCCAAAATAACATATTCATTTTCTTCTAATCTGACTATATGACCTGTGTAAAGCGTTTGTTAAATCTTTCCACTTTCCTATTCCTAAGGTTTTTTATTCCTGGCTTTAGAGTTAATTCTTAGGCTACGCAAATAGCACAGAAACGTAGCAAACATTTTGTTTCTTTCTTTCTGTTGTTTCATAAAAATATTTCGGTCATCAGTAGGTCATCAGCAAGTGACATAAATGGATAATTAATCGCCTTATTAATTAATGCGCCTGGTTAAAGTCACATAAAGGGTCTAATTGTTATAACTGAATGATTATAAATTTATTACTTAGTAAATGTTACGCCAGAAATTGCACGTTATAGGTAGGCCTTATGTAATAACGTATGAGAATACTATTTAACGAGTATAAATTCCAAAAAACAATTGATAACTGATGACTGTGGCTTTTTTCTGGTATTTAGTTATTCCAATACACCAAGATTGTTAATAAAAGTATCAGTTAAACGTGGCTGTTATTGGAGAAAGCATTATCACTAGTAACGCATCACATCACGATTAGTTATCCTGATGAATATTTATGAAGCAAATATTCTTAGTGGACAAAAATGACATATTTGTACTCTATCAATATGGACCATATTTCTGACACCAGTGCTAAGACGGTCACACAGATCGTCGCGTTTAGGCAGTGAAAATTATATAAACTTCTTGAATAACAGACATTTGATCGTAGTTTAAATAAACAAAAACAACAATAATATTTTTGCAACAATTATTGAATTTACGTTTGTCCTACACTAGCTAACGTGACAACAATAAATATCACTTGTCATAATAAATAGTAAATGTCACTAATTACAGATGTCCGCAAAACATAATGCACAATAATCATTTTACACTAAATTGTTATAGAACACCGCACTAATCGCAATTTCAAACGGGTTGATCGTCATTCTGATCAAATGATCGATCTCATAATACTAAAGTCCAATGATCGTTACTGTTAGGCCTACTTCTCTTCGCAGTACGCGGATGATTAGCTGGTCATTAAATTTGTGGTAGCGAATAGAGGGCGTAGTTACATTATGCGCTACAGCACTGTGAGTGTAAATAAAGAAGTATTTCAACAATTAATTATGATTTTCTAAATGTTTGGTTTATTATGTTTTTCTAATCCATACGTATGTTGTCGAGGCTACATAAGCGCAGGACTATTCCTTTTATAAAAACGCCTCGAAAGTCAGAAATTAAGATTTTACAGAAATGTAAGGGGCACTTTTTAAAGAAATAATATTATATGTATTTGAATATGTATAATGAAAAGGGGACACATCTTCCTCCTCCTTCTTTTCTTTTTGTTACTTTCTTCTTTTTTGGTCTTCCTTCTTCTACTTCTTCTCTGATTTACAGATTGTATAAACAGCTCCTTATTCACTCACACTACGCAAAAAAAAAATCAACAATTAAGATATTTCATAATATATACATTAGATGATATAAAATGTTATATCATATTTGTAATATATCTTATGGATTTTGATTTGTGTTTCTTGTACAACTAACTAAATACAGTTTTCTTAATTGTTTTAAAGGTGTAATATGTGTGGTTTATGTAAGTGTAATATGCCCATATGTGATCTGAGAATGTGAAAGATGAATGGCAAATATCATTAATATTGTTAAGACATTACAGAAAAATCTACGTGTTCCAGTGGAATCCGGCTGTAATATTTTGTGCGTACGTGATCTCAACATGCGCTCGCGAGACTTTTCTAGTAGTCGCTAAGCGCGCGCAATGTGTCAAGGCCGCAATCAATTACGTCCTAGTGTTGCGGTGATGCATAATATCTAGAATGTTCTTCTGAGCGGGGTATAAGTACAAAGCTTCAGCGGCGCTTAGTTCAGTTTGTGTCAGGCTAAAGAGAGGTTTGCTTTTACTGGGCACCTTGAAGTATCGTCTTTGTTTTTAAGTCAACGGTTTTCCCATTACCAAAAATATTTTCCTGATGAAATTCTGAAAACGGTTTGCAACATTTACACTTTTTTAAACGCTAAGCAACTTCGCCATGAACTAACAGCACTCTACAGTACTACCGAATTTGCATCAGTTAAAGGTGTTGTTACATTACTAGAGTTTTTTATGGAAAACAACCTGAAGAACACGTTTAGTGAAACTATGAAACTCTTAAAAATAATCACTACAATTCCAATGACAACTTCAAAGGCCGAGCGATGTTTTTCTACTCTCAAAAGAATTAAGACATTCCTCAGAAACACCATGACAGAAGACAGATTATCAGCACTAGCAATTTTGTCAATTGGGAGACAACTAATAATGGATATTCCGGACTTCAATCAAATAGTAATAGAGTGTTTGCTACAAAAAAGAAAGTATAATGGATTTGCTTTTTAAATAGGTAGGAGACATTTATGTTATAAAGTTATTCTTTCAAAAATTGAAAAATTTGTGAAATTTTTAATATTGTTTACTGATTTACTTTTTTTTATTATTCGTAAATCAAAGCAGGTAGTTTTCCATTCACTTCTCTTTTAGAGTAGAGTTTTAAAGTAATATTTTATGTATTTGAATTTATGTGCCTTGCAGTTTATATACATTGAAAATCTGTTCTTATGACTCAAATGAGTCATTTAAAAATAACTAGCCTGTATTAGAAATTTGATGTTCTTATTTTTTATTTCTCGTAAACAAAAGGATTGCTTTCAAATCAGTGTATTATTTTATAGGTATAAAATCACGATTCTATTTATCTTTTTCTTTTCTTTAAACATTTAGTATTTGATTACTGCAAATTTAGTGATGCTTGTAGCAATCATTCATGAGTACGTGGGAACATGGAATCTGGCATAGGTAGATATACTGATATAATCATTCCATTATCACTAGCTTTCTATTTTTGGGGGAAAACAGTAACTTACTATTTTTTTCCATACGACAGCACTATGTATGATGCAGATATGTTGGTCTGCGCTCTGTTTAATATGTCCTTTTACCTGCTCACCATAATTAAAATAAATAAAATTCTGTGTGTTGTAAGAGTTTCTTGTGTGTTTGTGTTTGCCTCAATATCCACTACAAAGAGACGAAGAAGTTCACAAAGGAATATACATACTATAATATACCTAGAATGTATCCCAGTGACTTGGCGTGTGCAAGTGACAAAGGGGAAATACAGAGACTCACCTGTTATCCGTGTGCTGTAGGGAGATCGCTTAGTAACGACCTAGTAGTCACGTCTCACACATATTGTTTGTGAAACTTGTTATCTCTACAGCAGTCATAATGGAATTCAAGTAGTGCTTGTGTTTGTGTGTGTTTGCGTGCGCGCGCCCCCGTGTTTCTAAGGTAGATATTACTTCGTTCTGAAACTTTAGTGACATGACAAACATTCCATGCGAAACTAATAATCGTTTTTCATATTATTGAAACAAAAGCAGGGAAAATGGATAAGTAAGAAAACAACGGTTAAGTTTAGGTTAGGAAAACAATTTAATTTGTAGAATATATATAATATGTAATATTTGTTCACAGTCAATACAACCTCTTACCGGTGCCTGTATTTTTTGTCAAAAGTTTAAGAAATTATTTAATCTGGCTAAGAAATCGTCTTCCGTAAATCTTTAAAATTATGTTTAAATAAATATATGATTAAATTATATAATGAAAGACGGCAGTTTGTTTTTGTTCACAAAACGTAACATATAATCGAAGTAGTAAAATTTATATTTTACCCATAGTCGTGCCTGGAAGGGTATGTTGTTAGTTGAAACGACATTCCAGCAATCTTTTTATCTTAGCTTTTTTCTGTAAAAATATATTTGTTCTGTGGACTCGCCTTCATGGGATCATATTGTTGGTTGCGTGCATCATCCTAGGTAGCTTTCTTATTTTTTCTAGTGATTTTCAGTTCCCAAATATCATAATAATTTTGGTTGTTTAATAAGTCGTTTTAGCCTTACGTCGATAAACGTGCCCTCTCTCCAGGTTTACTTGCTGGCTGTCAATTCAACATTTGATTTTGGGTTCGTTTCTTCTTTGTACGAGTGTACCAGATTATCTGTTTATCTTTTCTACACTTTTGTATGCTATTTCAGTTAATCCATTTCTGTATTATTTAACAGTTTTGTATGCTATCGTTTAATAGCTCATCTCGGAACAGTTTTTATTAGTGTATTGTAATTATGATTTTTATTTTGTAAAATTAATCTCATATAACACTGTACGCTGTTATATAACCTATGTGATAGCTACTTTAATCTTTTATGATATAGACTTGATATCTAGTGAATAACGTTTAAAAGACTATCAATTTCGAAATTTGTGCTGACGTTATGCAAAAAGGGCGAACAATATTAATGAAGTAATTATTCATCCTGTAATTTTAAAATAAGTAAGTCTATATAATTTTTAATTCAACATATATTATCCAACGGATACTACCCTTTCAAGCCTCTCCTTGGAGTGCCACTCTTTTACGATCAATAACGCCAATGTAGTATGGTTTACCAGCCACACTAGGGTTTATTCTCTGTTCCCGCTATCTTACCTGCTGTCAATCTTTATTAAATTCCCGGTTTAAGGCGCCAAATTGTTTTTCATTTAAAACAATTAAAAAGATTTAAGTGAGCAAATCATTCGGCGTAATTCAACAGTTAATTTTACTGCCCCCTTCTGTTCAAATTCGAATTTCGCTCCGAAGCGTCAGGGTTACCAACTTCGGTTTTTTCAGCAGCGGATCTTCACCTATTAAACACGCTACACATCAACAATTACCTATGGAATAATGAACAATTATAAATTCTGATTGCAGGTTTATTTAATAGTTTTGTGCCGTTTTTTAGATCGTTTAATACAAATTTTCACATAAATATAGTATAATTTCCGGCTCTTGATTTTTTACAAACTCAGCGGTTGGCACTATGAGGTCGTTTATCTAACATCAGACTCGGTATGCGAAAGTGTAATCTCATCAAACTGTTGTTTAGTCAGGATTCTTTTGATTACCAGAAAAGTTAACAAAATGATAATTGAATGTTCAAACCTTTACAAAAGAATTATTATTATATCCTTTATTTTTCTATACAAATTTAGTGTTTAATATCTAAAGTAAGTCAAATTCTCTACGTGAACCTTGGTTAGGTTTTTTCGTTAATAATTAGTTTTTTTTTAACTCAACAAAAGTGCTGTTGTTCTGATTTAACAATTTATCGGAAATATTTAATTAGTTATTAATGTCATCCATTGATACTGTGTTTGAACCAAGTGAAAAGTTGGTGTATTTGTGTCACAATGTTCTACCGTATTTCTTCTGAGGTGTTGGAATTTATTTGAAGTTATACTTTAGGCTATTCCCAAATCATCTGATCTTCCATCCATACGGGATTATTCTGGTAGCTATCTTCCTTCGGTTTTACTTCCTTCTGGGTAGTTACTTCATCTTTTTTATAATTTTACAATTTTGCTGGTAATTTTTACGTTTTAATTTTGTTTAATTTGTATTCATGGTTTGTTATTAGTAATACTAGTTCAATTTGATAATTTAGGCATATATTCTGTCATTATTTTTGTTTTTTCTAATCGTTTTAAATCATGGAGTAAATATTTTCTCAGCTATCTTCGACTGAAGCCAATAATTAACTCTTAAATGTTTTGAACCGTTTTTTCGTTACCAGGCTACTAGCCTACCGATTTCATTGGTTGGAAATTTTGTCCCATTGTTATATTTTTCTTATAATTTTTTATTGAAAATGATCAAATGATTCTAATTCGGATAATTTATTTATAGTATATCTATTATACTTGTAATTAGCAGATTTGAATGGCTTTTCGGTTGTAGATTGTTTTGAAACCAAACAAGACTAACTTTCATTCAGTATTTACTGATTTAGTATGTTACCGTTTTGGCTCTTTCTATCTTTTTATATTTATTTATTTTATAGTTGTGTTCTTTCAGTAATATTTGTTTCCTTTATAATTCCCTATTGAAATATATTATGTTTACCTACTTTTCCCTTTACTTAAAGGTATTTTCTTATTACACTTTACAATTAATCTATCTGCTATCTAGACCTACATATGCTTACAATGGTTGATAATTTACATAATTTAGTTACATCCTCTTTCCTATATTCTTTATAAATTTGCTTAGATATTGCATAATTAGGTTGAATTAGTACATACTGTTTTAGGCCTATTGTTAATTTTGAACGAATTCTTACTTCTTAAGCCTAGGTTTGCTACATTTACTTTTAACATTTTTAGACTCCTGCCATCCCTTTGAAACACACTACTGTTATCTTAATTATCCATCATTAAAATTCTAACATAACATAACTTATAATCAACAACCTGATAACGTGTATAACATTTAGTGTTTTTGTTACACTATTATTATTCTCTCAATAACATAAATTAAACCGTTTATTATATATATATTTAGGATTAAGAATTGGCTTATTAACTATCTTTAAAACTCATATGGTTTTAGTATAACCACATTTAGGTTTAGTGTCAACACACTCCTTGTCTCCTACTATCTACTTATAGCATGATTTAATCAATTATTTTTAACATAAAAAACATAATGAATCCTTTGCATTCGGATATTATGATCTAATTCATAACACTGAGTGGTTGGTATTAACACTTATAAAGTTCAATGTCAACACACTCTCTCTGCCTCCTACTATTTTCTTATAACATAGTTTACTAATTCATCATTAACAAAAGAGAACATCATTGATCCTTTACACTCGGATGTAATGTATATTTCCTTACACCTATTGGTGTTTTATACACTTTGTTTATTCCATGCATTTCAGTTGACTCCCAATTTTTGGTGTTCATCACTTTATTGTCATTTTTAGTGTACACTTTTGCTTGAAGTGCCTCAAAATGCATTGGTTATTGCTCACTATTTTGTCCACTATTTTCGTGTTTCTTTTCACTAACTGTGTACCTACCTAATACACTTGGCTCTAATCTGGGTTTATTTAAGTGAATATTTTTTATCAATAATATTGACATTTTAAAACTACTTATTTTCCTAAAGTGTTGTCACACGTTAATATTCGATTATAATATATTATTTGTTATTCGAGGTTTTGTACTTTCAAGGCTCATCATTCCTTTCACTTATTACAAATGAATATTTTTACATTTTGTTATTATAGTTTTTATTGTTCATATCAGGTTTGGTCGCTATGCCAATCGCTTGGATAGGGTTATTGTCTTTGTCACGTCTAAGTAAATTGTCATCACTATGCTTATTTGTTAAAATGGTTAGATACATCACTTTATTCTTCTTTAGCTGTACTTTCTTTAGTAGTTCTATAAGATATTTCTTCTTTTATTAGGATTGCTATTTTGTATCGTTACACATATTATAAAAATCTTAGTACATTATTATTTAATAGCCAAAGATTAACAAAAAATGATTGATTGATAGCCTATGTCACTTATTTGAATTCATAAGTTTTCAAAATTTTCTGTACCTGAAATGTGTAAGGTACCTTTCCTGTACCTTAGACGGTTGAGCAGAAAGTTTTGTATTGTTAACGTCATCACAACCGTAAAATTGTTAAATTGAATTCACAAAATACTGTACTTCGGTTTGTGTTTATGACAGCATGATTCACCAAGTCGGTACCACATGCGTTGACAAAGGGTAACACCAGATTAACTCTTAGTGAAAGATATTAGTTTTAATACTAATTTTTTCATCCGGTAACAACTCTTAAACTTTATTTGTTATATTTCATGAACTGGTTTATATCTGTGTTTGGCTTATTTGTCAATGGCAGTGAAAGTTAACATAAACATATTTACCTTTACGGTACATAACGGTCGCAACTTAACATTTTCCATTATCCTGATAACAGACAAGTTGGCTAGATTAGACAATTTTTAAGATAATAATTTATTGCGTTATAGATTACTAAAATGTTTTCATACTTTATTAATATTTCTTTTTTAAGCAAATCCGACATTAACGTATTGATCCTAAAATTCATTTATATTAATTCCAAGTCCATTACCATTTGAGGGAACACACATACATCTTTCAAAGTAATCACTGTTTTGCTATGATACAAACAAAATGTTTTTCGGAAAGTTGACTCTGCATTTATAATGTATTTGTAAGCTAATTACAAGCAAACATTTGGAGATAACTTTACAAGTTCTGACACAATGAAGATATAGATGTGAAAGTGCATAAATGCCAATAGAATTGTGGAACCATCCAGAGAATACTTAATAGCAATATGCAAACGTATTGTTAAAGTTAAATTGTACAATTATGTAACTCTCCCAATTTTTGTTGGTTGCAACCACTAAAACTGAAAACAAAATTCCGTCTTCCAAGGTGAATTCCCTTTAAGGTGGAAAGGATTCATCGGAGCTGACACAATTTGAAATCAATACATTTAGAATCAATACAAAGCAAATACCTACAGCATCATCGGAAAAATAAAAGTTCGTAGGTAGAGAGAGACGGAAGGGTATCGTAAACTGCTTAAACTAGCTTTCTAGCAAAGGTGAGAGCGTTTGTTCTTTTCTGAACGGAATTTGTCTGCTTAAAACTCTTTACAATCGTACATTGTGTTTCCTATGGTTAAATAAACTGTTATGAATATCGGATATTTTAATATTTGTTTATTTTAATGGATTTTTAAATATTTTTCTACCGTCTAGATATGTTTTTATAAAATATGGTTTTCAATTAAGAATATAACTAATAATTAGAAATTACTAATTATTTAGTCAGTTTATCAATAAGTTAAACATAAAGAAAATAAGAAATGAACAATTAACAATTCATTATTATTAATAGTCATTAAGAGCTTTAGTATTCTGATACACAAAATTTACACATTTATCTTTTGATTCCTTAATGTGCAGTGTCTACTAATAGTATGTCATTGTACTATGCACACCTTGTGTTCAGGTTATATCGATTTTTTATTCACCTCATACTGCTGACTTCTTCTCATTAAAATAAAATACACAACTTGAATTTAAGCAAAAAATGGTGTAAGAGTGTAAAAAAATAACAAGTAAGTTATTTCTGTAACACGGCGTGTAAAATTTAACTTGACACAAACAGGCGTCAGCATCTGCAGAAATCCAACGGATATATTTTTCTACTCAGATCACTTTTTTGTGATGACCATTATACTCACGCCTTTGTTTTCACACGAAAATGAGGAGGTCAGTTAATTAATTTTGTTGTTCTTCTTCTATGGAGTCACAGTTCCGAGTTAAACCTTAGCCTCCATTTTTCCCTGTCCTTGGCGATCGATGTCCATCGTTTTATTTTAAGTCAAGTATCAGCATTCCTCGCCACTGCGTCAATCCAGCGATGCTTGGGTCTGCCGACAGGTTTTCTACCCTCGATATGACTAAACAGTAACTTCCTACGTATTTGGTTGTCTTCCATCCTAATGATGTGTCCTGCCCATTGCAATTTATGCAGTCGGATGCCTTTGTTTTATCTATATTAACATGTAATTCTATCTCTTCTGCTTTACCTTTGAGTTCCTGAAAGGTATCTTTTGCTCTTACTTAGGATCTTGCCATAATATTAATATCATCTGCATATCCTACATCAGGACCTTTTTATGTTCTAATGTTGTATTCCTATCAACTGACAAGTTTCTGATCACATATTCAAGTGCTAAGTTGAACAGGGTTGGCGCCAGCCCATCGCCGTGTTTTAACCCCCTCGTGACATTAAAAGATTCTGTCGTACCCGTTTGCAATTTGACTTTGGCTGTCGTCTGTACCATTGTCAATCTTGTCAGTTATACTAATTTAATGGGTATATTAATTTTGTTAGAATGAATGTTTTGTTTTCCTTTTACAGAAAATTGTTATCTAATGAGTGAGATGTTTCAAATACATAGATACAAAGATCATTGAATGTCAAAATGAATAGAAAACAGTGTTTAGATTACCTCTTTCAGTCAAAGTGCAGTACCTGCATTACAATAAATAAACTAAATTGTAGCTAACAGAACACATAATTTTGTGGATTAATGTGTTTGAAAAGTGTACGATGTCGTAGATTCATTCCAGTTTTGCATAACCAGCACTGAGTTAGTTCTGTGCGTTATCGGAATCTTTGATTGGAGAATATGCAGATTTAAATACAAGCAACGTATAAATTATAAAATAGAAATGTAAATGGAGTCAAAGTCCAGTCAGTTATTCTTATGCGTTATATCTCATGTCAAATGAGATCAAATGATTAATTGTCTGTTTGTATTTATTAAACTTTACAACTAGGGAGACAGAGATTGTTTATTTTAAACATCATGTACTGAGTTCTTGTCTTGATATTGTAACGTATCGCCTAGAGGTATTAGTGTACTACAGTTACAGGTATATATTTAATTCAGCCCCAATGTTGGGTTCGCCAATTTGTAACGTAACGACTATGAGGTATAGTAGAGTTATTTTATATGCCCCACGTTGTATGCGTCAATTTGTAACGTAACCGCTTGTATAGGTGTGACCTCCGTCTTATTCAAGACCCACGTTAGTACGTCATTCTGTAACGTGTCGCTTATAATGTGTGCGTAACGTCCGTCTTTTTACAGTCTCGGATCGGTCAGAACACCTCTTAGCAATCGCCACTTCTGAATTATAAGTACTAAGGTTTAAATAAATTTGATGGTAGTGTTACCCCAAACGAAGCAGAAATCGAGTGTGTGTGATTTGGGTCAAGATTAAGGAAGTTGTCTAGCCTTATTTGGAAGAGAGAGCGAGTACCGTTTGTTTACCCTCGGAGTAGACGATTTCGTAATTTTTCAAATATTCGCCGTGAATGGGATCAGCTGATTTTGACATTAGTCTCCAAATATAGGTTAACCAAACGACACTGTTCCTTAATACTACCTCATGGATAGTCCTCTTCTTATTTTACTGAAATCTACCACAACTACCCTCTACAATAAGGAAGACACATTTTATTATTCAATATAAATTCTTAATAGTATTTATTTGTATAATATTGATTTTCTCTTCCGCCAACATACAAATATTACAATCGATCCTTTCAATAACTAATTCATGATATCGACTTCATTGGGTAAACATGGAATTATCATAAAATCTGGTTTTTACTTATTTTACAATTTTATCTTTTATTTAAACATCAATCAACATATAATTCGTTTTATTTATTTCCCCAGGGTTAAGGGTAAGTTCTTTGTGTTATGAGATGGTCAGAAATGGATAATTATATACTACGCTTTACAAGATAAAAATAATCAATTTCGAAAATTTGTTTATTCTTTTGGTACGTAGTTCCGGATTTGTCCGCGAGAGAGTAGATTAAGTTTTTATTAAACATATGATATCACTTTAGAAATTTCTGTACTGAACGACGATTTGATTTGAGGTTTTCTTGGTTAAATATTAAAAGAAATGTTTATATTACCTCTTTCCTCAAAGTTCTTACTTGCGTGAAGCGGTTTCTAGTATGGTGTTCCGAGTTGTTTTGTAATTTCATGAACGTCTATCAGATATCATCTCGTTAAAAACTCGAAGCGAGGCTTGGCTAGGCCTAATCTTGAAAATGGTTTTTCACTTTTGTTATGGGGTAAAGCAAGTTACATTTGATATTTAAAGTAGTGGTACATAATGTTTATACTGTTAGTTAAATTTTGTGATAATTTTGTACTGTTCCAAATGTTTCCAACGATTTTATTAATACAATTTTGGTCTCATTACGTTTTCCAACCGAACAGTTTTCAATCTCAAATTCGATTAAACAATACTTGTTATTCTGTTACTCTTAGTAACCCATAATTTTTATATCATTTTTTATTGGTGCTGCTATTTACTTTTGAGTATATAGGCTGTTTTTAATTATTATAAATTTATTTTTGATTTACAGAAAAATAATTCTTTTTAATTTTGGTTTCTTTCCCAATTTGATTTATATAATAGTTTTTCGTTTATTTTCTTATAACTTTAGATATAAGTCTTTAATATTATTATTAACTTTAAATGAATTTATATATTATTTATTAATCTCTTATAGTATTCTTACACTGCACTATTTTCTTCTGCCATTTTCCTCATACAATATTATTTTTTTTTTTTATTATCATCTTATGTTTAACTCTTTTATTTTTTTAAACCCTGGGTTATCTTATATAATAACACAATTATTTTATTAAATATAAAATTAACATAGTTACTAAATTTTGTTGCCTACACAATATAAATCCTACAATAACTAAACAAAATACATAATTAGTTAGTAGCATCACAGTCTACTATTAGAATTCATAACTCCCACATCTACAGCACAAGTCTATAAAAAGTTCTCTTCACATTCACTTATTTCCACACTGGGTACACTATAACTCACTTGTCACTGTATATCACTTCAATATCGTTTATAATGTTTAGTGATATAACTTAATTTATAGCTAGTTACAGTTTACCCATTTCTGACCTTTATGGTAGTATATGAGTTATCATTTATTGGGACTGGGTTATGTAACGTTACAATACAAACAATTAATAAATAAATACAGGTTGAAGATAGGAGGCAAATAAACTAGACATTATTTTACTGATTAGTAAATTAGAAATATATTATCGTTTCATTAGGTCATAATGTTAATACGGAATTTACATTACTACCATACAAGTCGGTGTTTACGTCACAGTTGGTGTGTGGAACGATGACCTTAATAGCAAAAACAAAGAAACGGGCATGCTGTAAGGACTTGTAAATTGAGATTGCTAAAAGTAAGTAACTTGATCGAATGGACGCCAGTCACATGTGTCTTTTAGACGTTTCGCGAGTTACGGTTAAAGACCAGACTAAAAACAGAAAGCATTTTTCTTAAAAACAGGTAGGTTTTAAAAAGAAAACTACAAGCATAATACATAAAACTGAAA
Organism: Magicicada septendecula; assembly: GCA_034769895.1. NCBI lineage: Eukaryota > Metazoa > Arthropoda > Insecta > Hemiptera > Cicadidae > Magicicada > Magicicada septendecula. The sequence goes on from CM068368.1 coordinate 511,575,743, forward strand.
ACAGTAATAAGAGAACATTAAAGCATTGATTCAAAACCAAAATATAGTAGAAATTACAACAAGAACGTACAATAATATGTTCCTGAGGACATGAATTAGGTCACACTCGTGGTGACTTCAGTAATCACGAATTAAGAATAGACCGATGTGAAGTATAAGAACCGATGTTAGCTATAAAAGGAACAGTGCGAAGTATGTGTCACTATTGTTCAGTTACAACTCATGCTACCTAGAGTCGAACAGTTAAATTAAAAAATAATCCCATGCCACTTCACGAAAGTTAAAAACAGGCAATATCTTATATTAAAAAAGAAAAGCTTTAAAAAATTAAAAATACCTATATTGAAAGCTGAGTCCTGCCAATGACCCAAGTGTTAGTGGAAATAATAACTGGATGACTTATTTTCAAAAATTCGAAAGCATTGTACGAAAAAAATCATCGACTTCCCATAGGAAGCGAAGTCGTCTCGCTCGTTCCTAATATTAAGGGGCCTTCCGCAGTGGTGTTACTGAATGTATCTCCAGATTGTCGGATTACATAGTTTGAATAACTTATCTACTTAAAAAAAAGAGATAGAACCATGCACATTTGATTAGATTGTAAGTCGTTATCGACGATCTACTTACAAATTAATGTACAATACGTTATTTTTTTAGGAATTGTATGAAAATATTGTAACACTTTTCTTACAGGTACCTCTTTACTCTTTATGTTACAGATAAATAAAGATAAATAAAATGATTTAAATTGCTTTTCTATTACATAACCGATTTTGGAACAGTAAATTGTGTCTATTGAAAGATGCATTATGATTTATCACTTTATAAAGTTTTACTAAAACTTAAATCTCTTGTTTTTTATGTATTCACAAATTTAGAACACTTTTTTATACTGATCTCAGTAGAGTAACTGCAGACAGGGATCAGGGGACCAAACCCCCTCCCACAGATACTAAACATTTCAGCGAAGTTCCGTAATTATTTAACTCAATAATCTATTTGTAAGCCAATTACATGTGTCAAAACAAGTCTCATAAGTAACTGTATAAATAAAAGGAATTAACATATTTCTAGCTTAATAAAATAAAGTTAGAGTTCGCTTAAAAATAACAATTAAAATTTAAAGTTTTTTACCTTAATCCGTCTATGTGACCGCTTAATTTTGTCTTCTTTGTCTTCTTACGCGTTTCGGATTATGTTAATCCATCATCAGAGATTAAAAATTTCGTCGGTTAAGACTTCGTTAAAACATTCAAAGTTACACTAAAAGACATTTAAGTATATATTCCACAAACACAGCGACGTACGCGGATGTGAGTGCGCACTCAATACTGATTAGCGACGTACTGCCTAACAGTCAGTAGGGGGAAAATGACAGTTCTGACCCACAAAGGAATGCCGCCTTTCTTAAAAAACATAAAAAACGCTAAAAAACAAGATCAAAGAGATGCTGCCGTTCCCGCGGTCCAAGACTTTTTCCCACGCTCTCCCCACCACCAATGGACCCACAGTATCCGCGAATTTCCGCGAATATAATTTTTTATTTTTTTATATGCCGCCTTTCGCGAGCCTAGATCACTTTCACTTTCTATCAGCTGGACCACAGCATCCGCGAATTTCCGCGAATATAATTTTTTATTTTTTTATATGCCGCCTTTCGCGAGCCTAGATCAAAGAGATGCCGCCGTTCCCGCGGTCCAAGATTTTTTTCCACGCTCTCCCCACCACCAATGGACCCACAGCATCCGCGAGTTTCCGCGAATAAAATTTTTTAATGTGATTTTTTTTATTTTTTTTATTAAATTGATTTGCATATCAGGGGTGGGTGGTGGGTGGGGGGGTTCCGACTTGATGCATTATAGTGTATATATTAAATATATGATCAGGGTTACCAACCTTGCATGAGTTCAAATTTGTTGTGTGTTATAATGTATATTAAATCTATATGATCAGGTTTACCAACCTATTTATGGGTTCAAACTTGATATGTGTGTGTTATATAGTGTATATATTAAAATATATGATCAGAGTTACCAATCTTGCATTATTGTGTATAGAACAGATCTGCCAACATTTTTCTGTGGTGGGAAATTCAAACTATATGATCATGATTGTTGTCAATATCAATTCTCTCTTTGAATGTAAGTAACTCTCCCTCCCTCTCTCTCTCTGTCTCTCTAGACACACAGTTATCCATCACGATATAAACTCTCTCTCACATTTGAATGTAAGTAAAACTATCTCTCTCCCTCCCCCTCTCTCTCTCTCTCTCGCACACACACACATTTAGTAGATTACTGTTGCATCTCTCACTGTGTATGTATATGTAACGGGCCTCTCTCTCTACGCCAATCTTGGTTCTGCCAAGTCTGTGTGTGGTAAAGTGTTACGCATAAAAAAATCTCCTTGAAATAAGGTATTTTCAAAAGTTTTGTGTACACACACACACACACACACACACACACACACACACACACACACACACACACACACACACACACACACATTGTGTATGTCTCTCTCTCGCTGCAAACGTTGACAAGAATTCCCTTATTCAAAGCGATTTGTATGTGTACACGAACTTAAATATGGTTTACAGACCATTGTAATTTTAAAAATTCATTTTTGCATTAATTAAATATATATACATCGTAAACAATGAAATAATAATATTTCGTCATTAGAAAGTTATATTCAGTGTGGTAATTAGTGATAGAAAGATTAACTATGCACACACACACACACACACACACACACACACACACACACACACACACACACACACACACACACACACACACACACACACACACACACTTAAATATGGTTTACAGACCATTGTAATTTTAGAAATTCATTTTTGCATTAATTAAATATATATCGTAAACAATGAAATAATAATAATATTTCGTCATTGTAAGATTTTAATAAAACAATTATCAGTTTAAATAATAATTTTCGTGATTGTAAGATACAACCTGGAAATTATTAAATATCTCTCTCTCTCTCTCTCTCTCTCTCTCTCTCTCTCTCTCTCTCACACATTTCTGATTACTATACAAATAATTGCATGCATATTCGGAGGTTTATAACGAAATAAATTAAAATAAACCATAATTTGTTTAAATGATTAAATATATATTACACCACTGTATACAAACTTAAAATATAGTTTACAAACCGTTGTAATTCAAAATACATTTTGCATTAATTAAATATATATCGTAAACAATGAAATAATAATATTTCGTCATTAGAAAGTTATATTCAGTGTGGTAATTAGTGATAGAAAGATTAACTATGCACGCACACACACACACACACACACACACAACGATACAGAATTAGATATAGTTATTATTCGCTAACTTAAACCAGAGGTCATTAACCGTGTGTACGTCGTCTAAATCGGGCGTCCTACTTTCTAATTTGACACCTGACAATCATTAGCAGCGCTGACAGTAATTAGGATTAATTATGGATTAGAAAGTATTTACTCTAAAAACGGACACACACACACAAGCTTTCTCCCACTACCAGTGTACAATATATACGCGCAGAAAATTAGTGGCAATTTCTCATTTGACCGCCTGCGTGTGCTGATACATCGTGAAATCTATCACTGCATTTTTTTTAATAGTTGAAAGACTGTTTGTATTGTTGTACGTCTTACGAGTCTTCAGTATACACAACTTCTTTGGTAAGTGTACAGATTTTATTTAAACGTAAAAATTATCAAGCGCATTATTTATTGAATTTAATACATGTGTGTGTGTATGCGTGTGTGTGTATGATCAAATTATTATGTCTGTTACAATTTTATTAATTTTATTGTATGTACAGATTTTATTTAAACGTAAAAAAATTATTCACATTAAAACATTATCAAGTGCATTATTTATTGAATTTAATACACGACTCATTCAAATAAGTAAGTGTACTTGAAACATTTTGAATACGTTAATAACTGAACATAATTTTATTGTATGTACAGATTTTATTTAAACGTAAAAATTATTTGCATTAAAACATTATCAAGCGCATTATTTATTGAATTTAATACATGTGTGTGTGTGTGTGTATGGTGTGTGTGTGTGTGATCAAATTACAATTTCAGAAAATATATTCTTACTGTATTTTTTATATTACACTTCTAATTGAAGATATATTTTAGTTATAGCTGAATTTTAAGCGTGCAAGCCTTCAGTGTGCATACAACGTTCGTCATTTAAGGGTACGTGTGTGTGGACAACGCTCGCTAGTTTGCTGCAAGTAAGTATACATTATGGAGTGGGTTATACAAATAATAATAAAGTGTGTACTATGTACATTTATTAAAATACATACACAGCTCCAAGATTATATTAAACAGTTTTTACAATTAAAAATACATACACAGCTCCAAGTATATATTGTTACAAGTATGAAAATATATCTAAACTAGTATTTACAATTTAAAAAAAAAAACATACACAGTTCCAAGATTATATTGTTACAAGTATTAAAATATATCTAAAGTAGTTTTACAATTAAAATACATACACACACAGCTCCAATATTATAATGTTACAAATATGAAAATATATATATTTAAAACTAGTATTTACAAAATATGTATAAAATAAGACTTAAACAAGTCTATGTACTGTGTTGGACAATGGCGTATATTCTACAAGCGAATCATGTAGTATCATACAGTAGGCAGTCGTCTGTGTAGGAAAATTCATTGACGATTCAAATTCTAAACGTACATCAACTGCTGAAGACTTAAGCGCATCGTCTTGGCTGCTACAATCGAATACAAACAGCGGGGCTTTTGATTTGAATAATTCTGGTGTCAGTACTGGGCTGACGTCTAAACGGTGGTAATACGAACTTCGAAAACTGGCGTACATATTGTACAATAATGCAAAACGGTCTTTCCCAATATCCAAGTTTAAATTATCGTAAGGATAATACTTGTCGTTTAGAAACAGTCTCGCATTGATCACGTTACAATGATCAAATTCATCGGCGTGTGCCGTCAGTACATTCTTTCTTGCTGTCTGGAACGCTAACACAACAAAGCGTGGTTTTTCTAGCTGACTCGAGGTCTTGACAATCCAATTCTGCCTTTTAGTCTGTGGTAAGGCAGGATACTCGTGCAACTCCCAGGTCCTAAAAGGCATAGTTATCGGGTGGTCTTTCTCTATGAGTCGTAACAGTGGTAATCTGTACGCATTAGCTACATGTACATAAGGCATTTTCCAGTAAACTTTATCTAGTTCAAGAACACAATTAGCAGTCGTTTGTCCGCTTGCTAAAACCATAGCGTTTATGTCGGTAGACGTGCGTAGGAGTATAAGTTCCTGTTTCACGTTCAGCACAATGCGTGTATAGTCTTCTGCGAATCCCATTAGCATTTTCAGTGGTATACAAAAGTTGAATTCACCGTCATCATTCACTTTTAATATGTTCGTGGTCGGCGCCACCCAACCTGCGTTTTCCATTGCGTCACGTGTGTTGTTGTTGAGTGATAGAAAAGTTTTAATTGTTGACGTAACACCGACGTTTCTGGTATGGTCCACTACCACTCCGGCCAACTCGTAACGAATCTCTTCAAAGAGAAATGCTATAGCATTGTTCACCAGTTCCACATTCAGTGCAGTATCTGCAGCCACACTAGGGTTTTTAACCAACTTGCCTTCGATGTAGAGGAAACTTTCTGACGGCAGTGTAAACACGTCCTGTTGTTGTATTGGCACACGTATTTCATCATTGTTTCCATATCTTGTTGTTGCGTACGGTGCGTGTGAGTGAAATGAAAAGTGTGTGATACTGTCTTCAAAGAACGGTTGCTGCTCCACAGATAATATTCCACTCGCCATGTTACTTGTTTACAACAAAACCCAGTGAAATCAGGAAACGACGGTTAACTGATGTTAATCGTTTCAGTTTCGAACGAGTACTGATGCGTTTCCTAACTGATCTTTCTTCTTCTTCTTCTTTTATTACTGACGACTGTGGTAGCAGCGGTGGCGAAGAAACAAATTACAAGCCCATGTCTATAGTCGTTTTAGATGTAAACGCACAGTGATGACTTCTCCGCGAAAATCTATTACGTCACCGTCCTGATCGTGTAAAGATAATGTTATGTTGTCCAAACGACTCACATTCACAGGTAGGTATATGACGTTTGTAGGTGATTCAATTATTTTGAATCCTGGTTCGACTCATGGATAGAACGACTGCAGCGTGTGCTCGTTTTTACCGTTCTTGTATGGTCCTTGCGCTATATTACACCTTATCAGTATACTGTTCACTTTTATAATGTTAACTGTGGCGTCAGACGTGTGAGTTTTATTCGCTTCAAGCAGACGCTTTTCCTTGAAACCCAACATATCACCGATACCGCACACTGTTTGTTGAAAGTCAATATCCAGTGCACAAGTCAGTTCACATTTCAGTGTATTGTTGTTAGGACGTAGACTAATCTTTGAGTCTCCTAACTGCTTTTTGAGGAAGGCTTCTATGTCACCGATTTCATAAGCACCTGTAGGTAAAGTTATCAAGTCCCACGTTGTTCCGTCCCGTAGTACTGGAAACACATTGTTTTTTCCCTCAATCACGTTCGGTATACTGTTGTATGTAGTAAAGTCCAATAGACCTACATACCATTCGCCGTTTGTTAGTTCGAGAGGCGGGAAAAAGTCACATACAAGAGCAGCAGCATTCGTACCTGTTAAGGTGACCGACAGCGAAGACATCTTGTCGCTTACTGATCACTCACGCGTTAAGAATTCCAAACATAAATGCCCACAGATGACTGTGTGTGGTGGCTGTTCACGCTCGTAATTGTAGTAAATGTCAGTGTCGGTTCCAAAATACTGTGTCAGCTCAAGAGGTGGCTGCATATTACCATACGCATCATAGTAGTAAACTTGTTTGTTTCGCTTCTTGTAGCAAACCCAGTGCGTACCAGGTCCTTCTGCACTGTCCAGATTAACAACTGCACTCTCATTCTTCCATGGTCGTGTGTGTGGTAAAGTGTTACGCATAAAAACTCCTCTGAAATAAGGTATTTTCAAAAGTTTTGCGTACACATACAAATCACTGTCAGACAATGCACGCACTGGTATGCAAATTAGTTTTTTTGTCTGTAAGGGCGTAGGTATAGACCTGACGCTATTTTTTTATTGTTACGTTTATGCCTTAAGACTGTTTTGCGTTTGTAGGTCGTTTTGCGTTTGTTCGCGGATTGACGTTTAATTCCTGAACCCCTCTTCTTCTTCTTTTCTCTGCAACCACTACGCGAGCTCCCTCCACCCCACTGATGATTTCGCTTTCATTGCGGCGGCTACAGCTGCAGCATACGCTCTTTCACTAACACCGGAATTTCAATCTTTCACTCGTTCCCACGCTTTGTCGGCAAGAACGCGATCAGCTATACGTCTTCGACTGTTGTCTTTGTACCTTGCGTAGGCGATATCGTGTTCGCGACAGGCTTCGTCCAGCTCGTTGATTCCGCGCTCGCCACGTGCCAATCTCTCTTTGAGTTTTGTTCCAGGTCCACAGAATCGGTAGCCGGGTAGGTGTAATTCTACTGGTAATGCGTCCACCGCTCGATTAATCAAAGTAGGTACTGACGAAACGATAGCGGGCACAGTGTTTTTAAGTATTTTTCCAATTACACCCAATTACACCACGCCCCATTCTTTTCTTACGAAGTACGTGCATTCTTGTAAACAGATCTCCAATCCTTGATTTCCGTTTCCGTATCGAGAACGTCTATTAAACGTCCCACCTCTTCAATATATTCAGACAGGACTGAACGCTGTGTCGCGCTGTCTTGATATTTATAGACAAACTTTATTAGATTGATTATATGAGCGTGAAGTACCTGAGTGACCTTGTACAATTCGGTCTTTATATGTAATTTTAATTCGTGCATTTGTCGTACAGTGACTGCGTCTTTGTCATTGACACCGTTCGCTATATTCGTAATTTTTCTTCCGGCAGCGTAGAAAGCATCGTTTTGCAAACTGATTGTGTGTGCGTGTAAAAATTCCAAATTCACTGCGTCTTTGAAGTCAACAGGCGCTTGCACACGCGTTAGTCGACAGTCATTAACGATTACGTTACCTGCACGATCTTTTTTCAAACTCTTCTCGTCTACGTATCGTTTTGTGGCTGCATCTCTTGATTTAAGCGGATCGTTTAGCATTATTATTCGATGATCTTTTGCGTCTACGGTAGCGTCGTCGTTCTTGTACTGTAAGCATGCGTCCTTTACGTACTGTAAAGAAACAACATCGTGCAGCTCTTCAGGATCACCCAAGTTGCGTATCTTTTTGTTTTTCACATCAAAGTGACCGTCGTTAGTCACTCCTAAACCGATATCCTCACGCAGACTTCGATGAGTTTCTTTTCGCACACTTACAGCGCTGTCGTGTCTACCGAACTTGTCTACACTCATATTTATGAAGAACTGGTGGTTATAGAACGGTGCGTCTGCTTTTATATGATAATGCCGGCTTCACGTAATTCTTCCAATATCGAAACGATTTCATTCCTATGACCAGTATGGCCACTATTTTGAGACGCCATTAACAGTCTCAATCTATTAACCAACTCGTTAGGATCATCCAATGCACGTAATCGATTGCAGTGTTCGGTTTCATCTCCATATAAGCCACTCCCTGTACGTTTTCGTGCACTCGATGCAAACAATTTAGATATTACTAGTCGTTACTTGACGCCACTGTTACTGTTTATTCGCGTATTGTGTTTATATTTTTGTTTGTGTCCGTTGGTTGCTAGTAGTATGGACTTATATTTCCTCATATCGTCCTTATTGTATTTTTTCGGTAGTTTCATAAACAAAAGTTCATACAGAACAGGTGTACCCTAGTAAATTTTTCCTTTAACATGAAAGTTGTCGTTATCATCGATTTTTACATTTGAATCACCTATCATAAATTTACCACCTTCGTATCGAACACCATACATACGATCTATAATCCGTTTACCGTCCGCCGATTCGCACAAACGTATATATTTGTTTGCTAATGAATCGTCACTGAAATGTGAAGCGTTAGGTTTCCAGGCGTCCTCGTCACTGAAATGAGAAGCGTTATGACTTTGCATGTCACTTTCGTTTTCTGTTATTACGTGTTGTGTAGGCTCTTCTTGTTTTATCTGCTGCTTCTTCTCCTCAGCCTCCTCCCCCTCCTCCTCCTCCATCATATCACCACTTAACTTTCGTGAAATAGCTTCTAATGGTTCCAGAATCGGTCTGTAATTTTTTCTAAACTTCTCGTCACCTTCTCTGATACCGTGTTGTAATGCATGATATTTTTTCCTTATGTTGTCGCTTATCGTATCTATATCATACGCAAGTCGTTCCTCCTTATTCATCGCCATCGCGTGTTAGCAAGAGGACTGATTACATTACTACAGTGCAACCACTTTTATACTTCGTCGGAAACAATTATGAATCGATCAAAGCCGATTCTATATCTACCTTCATTTATTGACGAGTCTTTGTCTATGACTAGAAATCCATAACGATCCTTCCACGCTTCCGTGCAAACGTCTTTGAAAGCATCATATTTCATATCCATGTTAACATGATCATTGTATGCATGTCGTAAATTTAGATCGTCTTGTTTGAACAATATCAAAAGTTAGCGTTGTCACGTACCAACTGTTTCGGTATCTGGCTATATGTCTGGGATAGATAGAATGTGTCCACACCGCTATGTCTCCCCATAGCAAAATACTTTCGAATATTGTTTTGTCTTTCACACGATACGTCATGGAATACGATAACAGAGTCGAGACCAGTGATTTCACTCGGTAGTGGGACTTCTTCGTTCTCGCTGTATGCATGATAACCTAAACCTTCATCAGCGAGTGATTTCATCACTGTTTCTAGCATTCTGTATATTGGTTGAAATAATGATTTTGAAAACACGTATACGTTGCGGAAACGTAGTCCGTTGGCATCAAACAGTAGGTTGAATAGCACATTGGATTTCCCACAGGAACTTGGGCCTGTAACGATACAGCGAATACTGTTCGGTAATAGCGGGCCATGTTTACGTTTAGCACTGCCTTCGTCACCAGCCAAAAAGTCCATATCCTTTATTGGTAATTTGTTTGCTTGCTGTACAATCTTCATCTTTGTGAATACCGAAAGCATACTGTTTTCAGCACGTGCTGTCACCTTTTTTATATTAGATCTTTCTTATGTATCCATGCATCGTGTTTACCATCGAAACCAAGCCAACGAACACGCACTCTGTCACCTTTGCGTTGTAACACCTTTTCAACTAGGTATACGTCGCCCACTTTGGACTTACTAATCTCGTGCTCGTAAAAACCACCTTTCAACACTTTGTTTAGACGATCTTTTAGCAGATAAGTGACGGGGATGGTAGTGGATTGTACTTTATCCACAGTGAATATTTCGTTAGTCCAATTTGGCGTATAACCTTTGGCGAACGTCATTTTGTGCTTACTTATACGAACACGGTCACCGACTTTAAATTTGGGTGGTTTCGTTGGACTGACTTTAGGCGCTGTGTTCTTCCTTATTCGTTCCAACACTATATGTTTGTTGGCGTCATTCACTTCACTCGGTTTCATACCAATGGTTCTGTGTGTTGTATTGTTGTACGATTTCAGTAATATAGGTAGTAGATCCAACCAGCGGTAGTGTCCTTGTTCGCTGAAAGCTCGATACATGTGTGTCTTCAGTGTGCGATTAAAACGTTCCACTATGGAAGCTTTTTTCTCACTATAGGTTGAGTAATGTTTCACATTATACTTTTTTAGCAACGCTTGTACTGTGCTGTTGTAATACTCCTTCCCGTTGTCCGTCTGTAAATATTTCATTTTATTAGCAGTTAGTATAGGCTCTAGTGCGTGCTTTACTTCTTTTCCTGTCTTTGTTTTCAATGGTACAGCGTACGCGTACTTGCTAAACGCATTGATCACTGTCATCATGTACTTGTACCCTTTGTTCACTCGAGCGTATGGTATCATCTCCACAAGATCCGCCTGGTACAAGTCGTGTAGACCCTTCAATTCAACCGCGCGCCTAACGAAATTCCTTCTCGCTGCTCTGTGTAGCTCTAGAGCTATAGTCTTGCGTGCGTTGTTCATGGTTTAAGATACACTAACATAATACCGGCGTTAAAAATACTATATATATCTATAACAGTTTCTTTGTTTTTCAGTATTCACTCTCTCGTCTGAATATCATCATCATGTCCGACCTTCAACAGAATCCGGAACAACAACATCAGCAGGAACAGGAACATCCTCAACAAGGTAAAAATTTTTAAATACCAATTGTCTCTCTCTCTATAATTATGTAGCAAACCAAATTTGTTTGATATGAATTAACATATGATTCAACTCTGTCTAACATGTACAAGATAGTCTCTTGACGTTGTTTAGAAATTGATATGGCGGAGAAAATTTTTATGCTCTGACATAGGTTTGTCACCTTCTCCCAAATGTATTTTCTCTTGACATCGTTTAGAAATTGACATGACGGAGAAAATTTTTCATGTTCCACCATAGGTATGTCACCTTCTCTCCAATGAACTAATTCAATTCCGCAACAAAAGCATTTAACTCTATCGTCTATGAATGACATACTATGTCCACAAACATCATAATTTAGCGGATAGTAGTAAAACCCAGCAAACGCTAACTCGTCGGGGCTGACAAACGTCACTTCCCAATACTTGAACGATTTTCTTCTTTCACTTTCAATGCTAAAATCAGGAGTAGCTGCCATCTTCACAGTTTGCAATAATCTAACGTATTACTAACGTGTACTATCTATTTATTTACCACAAACATGAATTTGTGTGTGTGTGTGTGTGTGTGTTATTCATCATTCCTATTAGCTAATACATGTGTTTCTATTGCTTCAGTTATGACACGATTTTATATCGTGCGAAACACTAGTATTAGAGGATCCCTCACAACATTTAATTACCTGCCCGTGTACACGGACACAGAAGAAGATCAAGATATATTACCGATAATGACCGAGGTGCGACCTTTATTGTGCAAGGATATTCTGGCAGAACAAGCACGTTTACGCAGTATCAAATGGCATATTGCGTGCAGGATACGTTTCACTAAAACTGTGTTAGATGGTGACAGCGGCGAAGAAAAAGAGGTAACCAAAGACGCCGTCTTCCACGGACGTTGTCGTACGTTGCTCACGGACGACAACGACGAGTTGGACTGTCTACTCGATGAATCCTACGATAAAATCATGAATAGCATATCCAATTTTACCCGTGACGGGAGCGGATGGTCGGTGGATGCTGTACTGAAGCTGGAACTGGTTGCTGGACGGTACCGGCCTCTAGCAGCGTCCTCCTACCTTCCAACCCCGCGAAAACTTGCACTCACCAAGGCAGTAGTCAACATCAATAACTCCCAAGATGAAATGTGTTTTCTATGGTCCGTACTAGCTCACATACACCCTCAACAAAAGCATAAAGAACGTGTTTCAAAATACCTCTTATTCAAAAACACAATAAATATGTCCGGTATCGAGTACCCTGTTTCTATAAACTCACTTTCTAAATTTGAAGCACAGAATCCCGACATTTCTATAAACGTTTTCGGCTATGAGATAGAAGACAATATCAGAAACGAATCAAAAAATGAGGTTTATCCGTTAAGAATTACCCCCAATAAGGACAGATTACATCATGTTAATCTTTTACTTCTGTCCGATACAAATAGCCGAAAACATTACTGTCTTATCAGTAACATGAGTAGATTGTTATCTTCCCTTAAAAAACACCGAATTCAATCATTTTACTGCGACTACTGCCTGCATCGTTTCACCACAGAACATGGTCTGTCCGATCATCTCCCCTACTGTACACCTTATGGTGAACAGAAAACCAAAATGCCCACAGAGGAGGAGAAGTTTATGTCATTTAAAAATTACGCGCACTGTCTTAAAGTACCCTTTACCGTCTACGCCGACTTCGAGTCCCTCATCACTCCGCTTCAATCGTGTTCACCTGGTAACAACGTCCCGACGACAGTGCACGAGTTAGGTGAATTCTACTCAGTTGATAGCAACGGTGCCCGTCAGAAAATAACTTCTCCTCCTGTATCGTCCACATCATACCAAGCGATGCATATTCCGTCAGGTTTCTCCTATGCTATCGTCGATCACACGCACAGCCTCTGGAGAGAGGCTAAAGTTTATCGGGGTGAAAACATCGTAGACACTTTCTTCTCGTGGTTGATGAAAGACGCCGAGAATATGATGAAGGTAGTAGGACATAACGTACAATTAATTATGTCCGATGATGACAATGTTGTGTTCACTAACGCCACCGTTTGTCATTTGTGTGAGCGCCCTTTGACAGACGATGACAAGGTACGCAATCATTGTCATCTTACGGGGAAATTCTTGGGAGCAGCCCACAATAGCTGTAATCTAAGCTACAAGATGCCTCGTCATATCCCCGTCTTCTTTCACAACCTTCGTGGCTACGACTGTCACCATTTAATTCAGGGTTTAGGAAAATATAAGGACCAACACGTATCCTGCATTGCAACACCTAGTGAGCGTTACGTGTCGTTCTCCCTGGGTCCCTTGCGTTTCGTAGACTCCTTTCAATTTCTTAATCGCTCTCTGGACACACTCGTTACCAATCTGTCCACGTCCGGGAGCCAATTTCCTTTGCTCAGAGAGGAAATGCTTATACGGGGTTTTGACGAACAGACCAATCTGCTCGTACGCAAGGGGGTATACCCTTACGAGTACGTTGACAGCATTGATCGGTTCAACGAAACAAGTCTACCCGCTCGTGAACACTTTGATAACCGGTTGATGGAATCGTCTATTTCGGACGCAGATTACGAGCACGCACAAAACGTGTGGAGTGCATTCAATCTGCGTACGTTTGGAGATTACCATGATTTTTATTTGTTGACAGACGTAATGCTGCTGGCCGATGTCTTTGAAAGTTTTCGAGACATGGCCTTACGTGATTACTGCTTGGACCCATGTCATTTTTACTCGCTTCCCGGACTCGCTTGGAACGCGATGCTAAAAATGACAGGGGTCGAATTAGAGCTGTTGTCAGAGATAAATCAACATCTGTTCGTCGAGTCTGGGGTCCGCGGAGGCTGCGCGATGATATCCAACCGTCATGCAGTCGCTAACAATCCTTTGATCCCAGATCAGTACGATGTTTCGAAACCGACCTCCTTCATTCTGTATACGGACTGTAACAATTTATACGGTGCAGCCATGTCGCAACCACTCCCTTACGCAGACTTCCGATGGCTCGATCGTAACGAAATCGAGTCCTTGGACGTACGTAATGTGAGTGATGATTCGGACATCGGGTACATCCTCGAAGTCGACCTGCACTATCCTAATACCTTACACGACCTGCATTCCGACTACCCGCTTGCACCTGTGCGCCAGCGCGTAACACCCGATATCCTTTCTCCCTTTTCCAAACGTTTACATGAGAGTATATACAGATCATCGTATAACGAATCAGGGGCATCCGTAGAGAAGTTGTTAACAACTTTGGAGGACAAACAAAATTACGTTCTCCATTATCGAAATTTGAAATTGTATTTAAGTCTTGGCTTAGAGCTGAAAGCGACTCATAGGGTGTTGTGTTTTAAGCAAAGCGCTTGGTTGAAACCGTTTATCGATTTCAACACCCGCAAGAGGCAAGCAGCCGTCAACAGCTTTGAAAAAGACCTTTTCAAACTGATGAACAACGCCGTATACGGTAAGTCGCTGGAGAACGTACGGAAACATATAGACTTTGAACTAGTCTCAGATGAACGACGGCTTCAAAAACTAGTTTCCACACCTAGGCTAAAACGTATGATTCGTTATACGAACGATTTGGTGGGGCTCTCACTCCGTAAAAAATCCATTGTTCTTTCCCGTCCCGTGTATGTCGGCTTCACGGTGCTTGACGTTAGCAAAACGATAATGTACGACTTTCATTATCGTTATGCTGTCGCCAAGTACGGTCGCAACGTTAAATTGTTAATGACAGATACAGACAGTCTGATGTATAGTATTCAAACATCAGACTTGTATGCAGATATGAAGAAGGACCTACACGTTTTTGACACATCGGATTACCCTACGTCTCATCCTTGTTATAGCCTTAAGAACAAAAAGGTTGTTGGACTGTTCAAGGATGAAACGTGTGGTCGTCCTATTAGAGAATTCGTGGGTCTCCGAGCGAAATGTTATTCGTTCCTTGTGGCCCACGAAGATCCTACCAAAGAGTGTCAAAAACGTGTATGTAAAGGTGTGCCTCGAGTTGCGATTAAGAGGAGTCTACGACACGATATGTATCGCAAGTGTCTCACTGATCATTGTCAGTTTTCTGCTAGTGCGCTTTGTTTACGTAGCGATCATCATACGCTGTACACGATGCGCGTAAATAAGCAAGCGTTGTCACCGTATGATGATAAGCGCTATATACTAGACAATGGTCATGATACGCTTGCATACGGTCATTATCGAATACAACACATCAACATGGAGAACGATGATGACGACGACACCTCCCCACCTGCTAAAAAAATTCGTCTCCATGTATAGTAACCCCCCTCAACACTTGTTTCTTTCGTCAGTTGATGTCTCTCGGTGCTTCAGTCCAGACGTCTGTAAACGTAAGTTCGCATATTAATATCGCAACGATATTTGTGTGTTTAAACATAATATATATATAGAGTTTATAATGTGTGGTTTCTTTGTCTTACAGTATTATGGATAACACTGCAGTTATAATTGACTTCCAGTGCTTTTTCGATGACAACGGAAAATATATTGTGAAGGAACTGTCAATCATGGACGTTCTGAGATTTGCTGGTAGACATTGGATTTTGACTCCGCCTGCTACATCCGTTACGAATCCAAAATACGTTAGGACAAACCACTGGTTAACGTCAAATTATCATAGACTTAAATGGAGCGAAGGAGAGACACCGTACGACAATCTTGTTTCATTGTTAACATCACATACACGTATATATAAATATGTGTTTGTGAAGGGTTTTGAGAAAAAACGTTTTTTGCAATCAAAGATAATACACAATAATATCATCAATCTCGATGACTTTGGTTGTCCTAAAAACATATCGTATCTATTTCATGGAACAGAATGTCTTAGACATTTCAATTCTTCTGACCGATGTGCCAACTATAAGGTGCATGCTATTCGGGAATGGATGATTCATGATTTTTGCTTTAAACAAACATTTTTAATGTAACAAATTTAGAAAGTAGGTCACAGCGAATGATGACATTTATATCTCTCTCATTCTGTTGTGGACATGTACATACATGCATAGCTGTAAGCGGTGACTATTTCCTTATGAAAGTGGAATGTGGACTTTCCTAATGACATTGTTATATATTTTTGGTGTCTCTAATTTCGTCTGTGGGACATGTTCATACATGCAAAGTTGTAAATGAAAGTGGGACACCGACTTTTCTGATGACGACGTTACCACCACCACCACCACTATCACATTGTACTGTCCTTTTGTGTCGAATATTCTGTCATTGCTTGGTTCTCTCTCGTTTGATACAGACGTGTTCACTAGTGTCTTTCTCTCTTCTAATAATGTCGTTTCTTGTAAAGTTTAATGCTGTAAGTGCTATCGAGTACAAGCGATGTTCAGAATTGACAGTGAATAAAAAATATCCCATCATGGTCTTAACAAATGTGGACACAAAATATGGGAACTCTGTGCTTGTTACGTTGGAGGATGGCGACCACCAGTATCGTGTCTATCTTCCCAAGAGGTATGCAGGTGTCTTCACGAATGAGGAGCTTAGGCATATCAAACCCAAAGAACTACATTTAGTGTATCGAGGGACAAGAAATCAAACAACGCAAGTAGAGATTGTGTCCTAACGTCGTAAGTAGCAATCGTGTTAACAAACAATTTATTGATGTGTGTCTGTGTGTGTGTGTGTGTGTAGTTTCAACTCTCTGTACTTAACACTTTAATAATTGAATTTGTATGTACATGATAAATGTATCATTGATTCTATTTAGTATTTTTTACAAAGTTTCGTTGAATAATAGTTGGTTCGATTAGAAATTATTTGAAGTACATTAACTTATGTGATAAATGTATCATTGATTCTAAGCAGTATATACAAATTTCTAGTGAATAATATTTGGTTTGATTAGAAATTATTTGAAAGTACATTAACTTATGAAAAGTGACACACACTTGAAAAAGTTTACTTACTTAACGCATTTGATTCTTTCCACTAACTGTGTGAATATTTATCGTATCAGTGATTCTAATATCGACTGTTGGACGGTAGCGCGATGATTTTGTTTTACTAGGTTGGCTAATCTGATTTATATCTCATCAACGTTCGCGTAATCGTACTTTGACCAGTGCACATTCAGTAATCTCGGCGTTCGGTTCGCCGGACCTTTCCGTCAAGTTAGTGTCGACATTAGATGTAGGCCTTAGGCCTTACTATTTTCTATCATGGCCAACTAGCGCCACAACTTCATTCTTAACTAAATTTATTAATTATTAATTCAATATGCAGCATTAGCCAGCCTTCTTTCAATTTATTACAGATGTAATGTGATCATTCAAATTATTAAAACTATTCGTATACAGTCCACTTCTCTTATTTCTTAATGTAATTTAATACATCCTACACAACATCTTCAATCATAATGGAAGACCAGCAGACAAATATTTAATGCAAGATACATAATTTTCGCCCGCTCGGGCTGAACAAATTAACTCTTCCGGTCCGCACTTGCGGAACGTTACTTTTCTTAAACTGTTTCGGCCCACTTGGGCCGGGATCAGCTATATTTTTGGTCACTCCGGACCTGGATTTCCACTTAATGTCTTTTGTATCTTTTTCTGGCCATCACGGGCGGGTTAGCACGTCAGCTAATGCGACCGTGGCGTGATTTGCGTCGCCATTTCGCTCGTCGTCTTCAGGCAACGTGATAGCAAGTTCCTGCCGGCTGCAGTGCCTCAAGGTGGTCATCTTGCCAGCTGTTCGCCATCATCATCAAGGAGCCGACGCTGCGGGACGTCGCTGACCAGGTACCACCAGCAACAGTAATAAGGTGCGTAAAAGAATGTCTGAGGAAGGCCTCAAGGTGCTGACCAGAAAGAGAGGCGGATTAAAGTCCGCGATAGTGCGGATACAATCCGCGGTAAATTCATTTGACATTAATTTAACCACAAAACATTTTTTGACTGTGAGATTAGAAAGTCTTAAGAGCTTAGCCTCAAAGTACGACGAAGTACAGTCTGAGATAGAGCTTATAAGTAAAGACGTGAGCACTGCTCAGGCAGACCGAGTCGAGGTTGAGGAAATGATATACTCAACTGAGGCAAACATTTTACAACTTCTTGACACTGTTAATACTCAGACTGTGCCTCCTGTACTATCGACGCCTGTGCATTTAAAACCGATAAGTTTGCCCTGCTTCTCAGGCAACATACTTGAGTGGCAACATTTCTATTCAATTTTTAATGATCTGGTGCATTCAAGATCAGATTTAACACCAGTACAGAAACTGCATTACTTGCATTCATCGGTGAAGTGTGAACCATTAGACTTAATTAAATCATTGCCAATTTGTCAAGAGAATTATGTAATAGCGTTGAACTTGCTGTCCGATAGGTACAATAATCCATTTATATTAGCAAAATATTATGTACAGAACCTACTTCAGGTTAAGTCCACAATAAAGGACTCAGTCCAAAGCTTAGCTGAGTTTACGAATACTATAACGTCTTCTGTTAATTCGCTGGCGGCAATGAAGCTGTCTGTAAACCTATTTGAGTTTATTACTATACAATTGCTTTCCACTAAACTTGACCCTATCACTTTAAAACGTTGGAAGGAGTCTATAGACCCTGACAACTTGCCTAGTTTTCAAGACTTTACTCATTTTTTGAATTTGCGCCGACAGCTTTTAGAAAATACTATGCCAATTGAACCCGGACAGCAATTCAATAAACCTAGTGTAAAACCAAACAATAAGTTTGAGAAATGTAGTTTAAGAAATACTGCTGGCAGCAGTACCTTTAAGAGTTATCATGCTACGGCAAGGCATTATTCATGTGTGTGCTGTAAATCTGATCACCCGCCTTACATGTGTAATAATTTTCGCATATTAAGTGCCGCTGAGCGGGGGCAATTGGTGGCAAACCATAAATGTTGTATTAACTGCATTAGAGCTGGTCATTTGATAACAAATTGTAAAAGTAAACAGGTTTGTAAAATTTGTTCAAAGGGTCACCACACCTTGCTGCACGCTAATTACGTGCCGAAATCAGCAGCTGCCAGCAGTAACTACTGCTCATTTAAATTACAGTGTAAAAACAATGTACTTTTATCCACTGCAGTTGTATATGTCATTGATCAGGCTGGCAATAGACATAAGGCGCGCGCACTTCTTGACGCCGGGTCTCAGATCAATTTTTGTACGAAATCATTTGCGAAAAGATTGCACCTCAAACTAACCCGATCTAATATTCCGATTACAGGAATAAGCAACACAGCGTGTTGCGCTACTGACATTGTTTCTATGCGTATTATGTCTCGCTATCAGAGACATAGTTTCGAGGCCAAATTTGCCGTCTTATCTAACTTAACTCATAATCTGCCTTCAATATCGTTTGACATCAACCGGTTCCACATTCCAAATAAAATTTTTCTCGCCGACCCAGATTTTAATATATCTTCACAGATCGACATACTATTGGGGGCTCAATTTTATCTAGATTTAATATTAGCTAATAAGTACACACGCGGACCCAACTTCCCTATCATTCAGGAGACAAAACTGGGTTACATTTTGGCCGGAAATCTGCCCAAGCACTGCCACACCCAGGGTCCTGCTGTTTCGTTCTTGGCAAGGAACAATGACAGCCAAATCCTGCAATCTCTTGAGAGATTTTGGGAGGCAGAAACGATCCCCAGCGATACCCCTAATGGCGAATGGCGAGTCGGCTTGCGAAGAGCATTTTATGCGCTACACTCAGCGCAACCACGAGGGTAGATTTATAGTGTCGCTCCCATTTAAGTCTGATAATCCTCACCTAGGGGAATCCTACACAAGTGCCGAATCAAGGTTTTTAAACTTGGAGCGTCGATTCAGGCGCGATCCCAAGCTCGCTCGCGACTACGCAGACTTTATCGGGGAATACATGAAGCTTGGGCACATGACACCCATTGATCATGGCGCTATCAATTTAGGATCGTCAAATATTTATTACTTGCCTCACCATGCCGTGTTTAAACATTCTAGCTTGACCACAAAATTGCGCGTTGTCTTTGATGGTTCCTTCAAGACTACAAATGGCCTTTCGTTAAATGACCTATTATTGGTAGGCCCCAATGTTCAGCAAGATCTCTTCTCTATTCTGTTGCGGTTTCGCACACATAAGTATGTCCTGATTGCTGACATCGAAAAAATGTATCGTCAGATTCGCGTTGCTGAAGAGGACTGTCACTATCAGCGTATTTTGTGGCGTAACTCTCCCGTCGAACCACTTAAGCATTTCGCGCCGCGAACAGTAACTTACGGCACGGCTAGCGCCTCCTTTTTGGCCACACGGTGCCTTTTACAAATTGCTAGAGACAATCAAACTTCCTTTCCCCAAGCGGCGTTAGCCATCACTAACGATTTTTATGTAGACGATCTACTTACCGGTTCTGACACTATCCCCGATCTGACTAATCTGAAATCCGACCTAGGTGCGTTACTTGCTCAATATGGTTTCACGTTGCACAAATGGGCATCAAATGAACCCACAGCGGTCGCAAGTCATCACAACCTTTCACGACCCCTAAATAAACAGGACAATGTGCGTACCCTGGGCATTCTTTGGAACAACACTGCTGATTCATTTTTGTTTGATGTCAACCTATCTCCGGTTCTTCATAGCATATCCAAGAGGCAAATTCTTTCAATAATCGCCGGAATATATGATCCACTGGGTTTAATCGGACCAGTTGTCTTTTTGTATAAACACTTCATGCAGCGACTCTGGCTTTGTAAGCTTAGTTGGGATGAACCGCTTTCCGGTCAGTCACTGTCGGATTGGCATTCTTTGTGTCACAAATTAAGTCTGATTGGTAAAATAGTGGTCCCGCGATCTATTCGTTGCAACCATCAGGCGGTTACAGTTGAGTTGCATGGTTTTTCGGATGCTTTCGAGAGAGGGTTCGGCTGTTGTGTGTATGTCCGAGTCATTTATCAAGATGCTACTGCTTCCTGTCGTCTTTTGTGTTCAAAATCTCGCGTGGCACCCCTGCGCCAAGTGTCATTACCTCGTATCGAGCTCTGCGCTTGTTTGTTATTATCGCGACTTGTGTCTAAAATTATTCCTGCTCTTCATTCATTCATTGAGGATGTACATTTGTATTCCGATTCTATGGTGGCTCTTTACTGGATTCATGCGCAGTCTTCGCGTTGGAAAACATACGTCGCTAATAGGGTTGCTGAAATTCAGCGTCGCACTCAAACTTGTACCTGGCATCACATTGATTCGCGACGCAATCCTGCTGATATTATTTCTAGGGGGTGTCTCCCGGACGTTTTGCGCGATTGCTCGCTTTGGTGGCACGGTCCTGGCTGTCTGTCTCAATCGTCAGAGTCTAATCCTTTCCCATCTTTCGTACCGGCCACTCCATCATCTTCGGAAGTCATCGCGGAAGAGAAAACTACACATAACCGTTCGCTAATGTCTACCCTGGCTGTTGACTTATCGTTGGACTTTTCCTCGTTACACCGGCTGACACGTGTATACGCTTACTGTTTTCGTTTCATCAGAAATATTAGGCACTCATCTGCGGACAGGCTTTCGGGCGATCTGACCCCTGCGGAAATTCATCAGTCTCTTAATTTCTTTATAAGGCAATCTCAATCGACCCACTTCCCAGGCGAAATTAGTTGTCTTCGGAACGGATCTTCTGTTTCCATCAGAAGCAAGTTAGCCTCTCTCGACCCGTTTCTTGACGACACTGGAGTGATACGCGTGGGCGGACGATTGCAGCATTCTCAGTTATCTTACGACTCGAAACATCCTATCGTACTACCCCCATCGGCGCATGTCACACGCCTTATCATCGAACGCGAACACATTCGTTTGCTTCATGCTGGTGCGCAGCTCGTGCATCATTCACTGCGTCAACGTTGGTGGATTGTTAATGCCCGGCTAGTCGTCCGTTCCATTATTCGTAAGTGTCTCAAGTGCATCAGGTTTAGCGCCACACAGCAGGTTCAGAGGCTTGGCATCTTGCCATCCCCTAGAGTCACTCCTTCAAGGCCGTTTCTATTTTGCGCGGTTGATTATGGTGGTCCCTTCATGATTCGTCATGGCGGGCAGAAGTCTAGAACTCTTACTAAGGCGTACGTGTCTCTGTTTGTTTGCTTAGCAACTAGGGCTATTCACCTGGAATTGGTGTCCGACCTTACTGCCAGCGCATTTATATCTGCTTTACGTCGTTTTATGGCACGTCGGGGTATACCTAGTCAACTGTACTCCGACAACGGCACGAACTTCAGGAAGGCCCGCACCATCTTACATGACATTTACAACTTTTGGCACGATAAGGATGCCATCACCTCGATCAAGTCATTCATATTCTCTCAGGGGATATCATGGTCATTTATTCCGCCCTCCTCACCTCATTTCGGTGGCCTTTGGGAGAGCGGCATCAAGAGTTTGAAATTTCATTTGCGGCGCGTGGTAGGCAAATCTATACTAAACTTCGAAGAGTTCACAACCGTTTTGTCTCAGATAGAGGCATGTCTGAACTCTCGACCTTTATTTGCTATTTCTTCGGATGTTAATGACCCGGTGCCACTCACACCTGGCCATTTTTTGATCTGCGCGCCCCTAACTGCGATTCCTGACCCAGACCTTTCTCACGTTCCTGTTTCTCGCCTTGGTCGTTGGCAATTACTTCAGAGGTTTGTCCAGGGCAACTGGAAGGCGTGGTCTCGCGATTATTTGCACCAGCTGCAACAGCGTCACAAGTGGAAGTTTGCCAAGGATAATGTTTCCATTGGTGACTTAGCCTTGCTCATTGAGGACAACTTGCCTCCATTAGCCTGGAAATTTGGCGTGATCATCGCCACATTTCCCGGCCCAGATAATTTGGTTCGCGTCGTGGACATTCGCACGCCTACGGGTGTTTTGCGGAGACCAATACATAAATTATGTCTATTGCCAGCGCGAGACGAGATGTGACACTATGGTTACAGCACAATGCGGCTTTATTCCGCCATTGACTTATTATTTATTACGACCATTTGGTCAACATGATTGTGATGGATTGTCACAATATTTTTGTCAATTTTGCGTCATGGCACGCTTCTGAGTATCACAGTTCTGGTGATATCTTAATATTTGTATTGTATGTTAATTTTTGTGGCATACTATGTCACACTTTCATTGATGTCATGGGGTGTACTGCATGTCTTTGGGTGGTCTTATTTATGCATGTTATTACATAATATTCGCATGTTTGCAGTCAAGTAACCATGCATTCATTTCTTTATATTGTTGCTGATAAATATGTACTATTTTGTGAATGTCTTAAATTGTTAAATTGTTTCTGTAATTTCAGTATTGTATTGTTGGCTGACATTACAATTATTTATCTTGTAATTATGCAAATTATTATTGTTGTATTCACATAAATTGTGTCGATGTAAACTATTGTAAGCGTCTACCGTGTGTAACTGCCTTGTCTAATTTATTTATATTGTACTCATATTTTATTCATTTTTGTAAGTAAGCATGCACAATTCTTTATTTAAACTATGACATACACGTCATATCTGGGCTACATTCAGCATCTAGCTTGCTCACACGTTGGCATATATTGTAAATTCCTGAAACTTCAGGAATAGCGTATTTAGGTCGATACATGTCGCCCTCCTGAATATACAATGAAACATGCAACTGCAACATGTTCAACAACAATTTTATTCATGTAATGAACTTCTGTACAGGTCTACGGACCTTAGCTAGCATTAAGCTAACTCTATGACTTGCATATTATGTATTTCTCGTTCATGTTTTGTAATGTTACGTACTGCGCACTTGTGTCAGTAATATTGGTTAACCAGACTTAGTGGTACATGAAACAGCTGTTTGCCAAACCTTGGCCTACAGTCGCCTATCTGCATGCTTATCTCAAATTAGCGGCCGATCGCCGTTATCTAATCTCAACTCAAGGTTCAACTCAGCCTTGAAGCTGATTCTAATTATTAAAACTCCACTATTTCAAATTGAATTGTAAATGTATTATAATTTATTAAAGAATGTATTAAAAATCTTTTTGATTTTTGACGGGCAGCTTATGGACGGTAGCGCGATGATTTTGTTTTACTAGGTTGGCTAATCTGATTTATATCTCATCAACGTTCGCGTAATCGTACTTTGACCAGTGCACATTCAGTAATCTCGGCGTTCGGTTCGCCGGACCTTTCCGTCAAGTTAGTGTCGACATTAGATGTAGGCCTTAGGCCTTACTATTTTCTATCATGGCCAACTAGCGCCACAACTTCATTCTTAACTAAATTTATTAATTACTAATTCAATATGCAGCATTAGCCAGCCTTCTTTCAATTTATTACAGCTGTAATGTGATCATTCAAATTATTAAAACTATTCGTATACAGTCCACTTCTCTTATTTCTTAATGTAATTTAATACATCCTACACAACATCTTCAATCATAATGGAAGACCAGCAGACAAATATTTAATGCAAGATACATAATTTTCGCCCGCTCGGGCTGAACAAATTAACTCTTCCGGTCCACACTTGCGGAACGTTACTTTTCTTAAACTGTTTCGGCCCACTTGGGCCGGGATCAGCCAACTGTATTGTTATGTTACAGATAAACTTCCTTGTGAACTGTATCTACAGCTGTGAAATTATTATTATTTAAAAATCTTACAATGTCAAAAATTATTATTAATATTGTATTTATTTTATATAACAATGTTTGTTTGTGATATATATATATATATTTAATCAATGTAAAATGTATTTTTGAATAATTGTATTACAACGGTTTGTAAACTATATTTTAAGTTTGTGTACAGTGCTGTAAATATATATTTAATCATTTAAAACAATATTTTTATTAATATTTTATTTATTTTATATATAACAATGTTTGTTTGTGATATATATATATATATATATATATATATATATATTGCAACGAATCACAGGATCATGATAGGCGGGGCAAGTCATATATTACACAGACATTGGACATTCATATTATATTGGTAGATGGTTAAGTTTGGTTGTTATCAATTGTATTTAGTAAGGTTAAGGGTTTAGTTTAAAAAAAACTGTGCATTATTATTTATGGTTGTTCGTGTACTGTGTTAGTGGAAATGTGCGCGCGTGCGCGAGTGGGAAACGTTTCCCGTGCGGTG
The DNA here is from genome assembly GCA_034769895.1 of Magicicada septendecula. Classification (NCBI taxonomy): domain Eukaryota; kingdom Metazoa; phylum Arthropoda; class Insecta; order Hemiptera; family Cicadidae; genus Magicicada; species Magicicada septendecula. The sequence goes on from CM068368.1 coordinate 511,601,245, forward strand.
CGTGAAGTATTATCGTTGTTTTGACATTAGCTGAACTGAGACGTGTGTATCACTACAATCCCTATACCTGTCGGACTATTGTTTACGTTCATGTATATTATTAATATGTAGGCAGCATGCATGAGATACGAGTAGGCTGATTACCGCTATGCATGCCGTTACAAGGTAAATGCACTCTAATGCATGAAAAGTGCATGGTCACCTTTACTAACCATGTGACTTCCATCCACCAATAGAATGCTGACTGGTGGTTGGAAATTTTCTTATGCCTGTCGTTACACAGGCAGTTCTTCTACGCCATCTACCGCGAACGGAACGTGCACTCCTTGTACAAGAATTCTACCGCTTGCAAGGTGTTGTAAAAACTATTCGTCGTTAGTGAAACGGGAAGACTCAGAACTGTGTGTGTAGTACATTTACACACACCAGTGTTTTAACGCATTGTGCGTAAAATTACAAGCAGTTCTTCACTGCTGCTACCGCGAACGGTACATACAATCCTTGTACAAGATTCTACCGCTTGCAAGGATCTGTTAAGACTTTTCGGGGATAGTAATGCGTGTGACGCATAACAATTGATTTTATATCTTTACACACGATATTATTATTGTAGTATTACGTGTGTAAGAAGTGAGTGCAACTGTATCACTGTGCGAGATTTTCCGCAGTCACAGTATCATTAATTGTTACGCAATAGTTCCATCAAGACGTTTCCGTGCTAGTGCAAGATTTCCTCATAGGGTGGTCTGCTGATCGCGGTAGACCTTGTTATTCGCGAGAACACTTGAAGAAGCCGGAGAGGTATAAGCTCAATATACCGTTATTGATTAAACTCACTGTCACCTGAGATATTACTCGGTCTTAAACTCTATATAAGTTTTGCGAGTAATATAATCCGTATTACCGTTGTGTGCGAAGTGTCGGATTCATCGTGGGAATTGCAGGACATCAGCCCAGCTGTTATAGGACATCAGCCCAGCTGTTACAGGACATCAGCCCAGCTGTTATAGGACATCAGCCCAGCTGTTACAGGACATCAGCCCAGCTGTTATAGGACATCAGCCCAGCTGTTATAGGACCAACCCAGCTGTTATAGAACACCAGCCCAGCTGTTATAGGACCAGCCCAGCTGTTACAGGACGCCAGCCCAGCTGTAAACGTTTCTGGTGAAACGTCTGTCATTTGTAAGCCACACCTGACGAACCATCTATACCGCAAAGACCGGCCCTTCTCTTCAACAACATCATCGTGGGAGTCTTCTTATGTAACGTATCACGTCTTGCGTATGAACATTATTTAACACTTTAAAAGAAAGACTCTATATCAAACATTACATTCTGTACATTTCAAATATACCATATAAACTATAACTTGTGTTTGTACAATAAATAATCTTAAACCCTCCAATATAGACTTGTAATTTGAAATACACATACTATCATATCCTATGCGCCAATAGTTTAGTAATTTGTGTTGTCGCATAGAGATATTTTGGCGCTTAGCAACGTAGGGCTCGGAAAATAGCGGAAATTTTACGCTATTATATATTTGTCTATGAATATAAAATTTGTTGGAAAAATCCGACGTATAAATATAATTAACATAAAAATTGTATGTGTGTTGTTCATCTGAAAAGCTGAGGATATAATTTTTCAATTGTGCATATTCTCTTGTATATCATATATGTACAGATTTTATCAGTATATTGGAGGTAGATTATTAGTTGTTGTATGTTAGATAAGGTATTTACATGTTGATATTTTGAACTGCTTTTTCTGCGTGCATATAAACTGGTTACCATATGTTCTAATCTTGTTGTGATAATAATAACTTGCTTTGCGTATAAATCAATAAATTTAAATTTACTAAATTTTAAATTAAATTTTAATCATTATGGCGGAGTCAAAAGGGATAGAGAGTGCTTTAGCGGCCATATTAGCTAATATGAAAACTATGGAAGAAAAGATGGAAGTGAATATACAGAAGCTTTCAGCAGAAGCCAGGAAACAAAACAAATCACTCCATGAGGAAAACGAGAAATCATACGTGGCCATACAGGAGCAATCCAAACAAAGCAAACAAATGGTAGAAGCGGCAGAAAAGCATATTAGCGAGACCGTGAAAACTATGAAGGCCAATATAGAGGCAAATTTGGAAGTCAATAAGTCACGACTTAGTGAATATGAAGCGAAACTCTCTGGTACGGCAGAGCAAGTAGTGCAACACATATCTACGATAAATGAATTAATGGCCGAACGTGACCTGCGGATTCAAAAACTACAACTGCAAGTGTCACGATTGCAAAGTACCTCGTCACCTCTAAACTCTACCCAGTATGTATATAAGACTTTAAATGACGTCAGCTCACAGCAAAATTTTTATGGACGGGAGAATAAAATTTTTCAGTATCAAACTCAAACCAAGCACACACAGTCACCAAACAATATAAAATACCTAATAGAATTACCAATCGGAAATGGTGTAAACATAATGGGATGAATGAAGTTTTAAAAGCCCGTTATAAATATAAAAAGCAGTTCAATAAATCAAATGTGAAAGATGTTAGTTATAAGAGAAAATTAGTAGTGTCCGGCCTGTATCCTGCTGTAATTAGAGATAGTTTAATTTGCAATAACCATAGTAAGGAAAATGAGAAAGGTATTAGCGTTGAAAATGACACTGACCTCATTGTCAACGCGAAAATTAACGGATGTGTCGGCGAAGTTTTATTTGACAGCGGTGCAGAAATTTCGTTAATGGATGAGCGATTCCTAGAGAGGCACAGGAAACATTTAAAAAAAATCCCGATTCTGCCGGCAGCCCACAAAATCATAAAATCAGCGACGGGTGAATCTCAGAGGGTTGACCGTCAAGCTATGATAACAGTATCCATTCAGGGAATGGAAATAGAGGTCACCGTGCTTATGGTCAAGAAACTCGTGTATAATGTTATTTTGGGAGTGGACACATTAAATAAACTGCACGCGACCATTGATTTTCTAAATAAAATACTAAAATGTACAGTAAATAATAGTAAACACAATATCAGGTTAGGACGCAGGAGGGGTAAGACGGGGTCTGATTGTGAACCTATTACTATAACTCGCCCAGCGGTTCAACTTGCCGATAAGATAACACATAATCTGCGGACTCACAGCAGGCAGATAACGAGCAATGAGCAAGATAAGCTGCAAAGTATGCTTGATAAATTTGAATCTGTGTTTTCCAAAAATCCTACCGTCACGAATGTTTATGAACACAGTATTCAGGTCACGGATGAAAATAAATTTGCACGGAAGACGTACCCCATCCCCCTTCACTATCAACAACAGGTTGATGCCGAAGTTAAGAGTATGCTTCAGAATGGTGTGATTGAACGAACTGATAGCAATTTTTTAAATCCTATGGTTGTTGTTAAAAAGAAAAATAACGATATTCGATTATGTCTCGACATGAGAAATCTAAATTCTATTACAAAAAAATGCTACGACTGTGCTCCGAATGCGGAGAACTTATTCATAAAATGTCAAGGGGTTAAATACATGTCTCGCCTTGATCTCAAAAGTGGATTCTGGCAGATTCCCCTTGCCAAGGAGTCGAGAAGATACACAGCATTTCTATATCGAAATAAATGCTATCAGTTTAAAGTAGTTCCATTTGGTTTGGTTACCAGTTTAGCGGCCATGGTCAGATGTTTGGAGTTAGCTCTGGGACCCGAGGTGGAGGACTTCGTCAGCATATTTGTTGATGATATTTTGGTCATATCCAAATCATTTGAAGAACATCTTGAACATCTCAAGATTGTATTTCAGAAATTGCAAGCCGCTAACCTGACTCTCAATCTTGAAAAGTGTGAATTCGGGAAATCGCAAATTAAATTTTTGGGTCATATTATCTCAGCGGAAGGTATAACAACGGACCCGGAAAAAATACATGCGATCATGGAGTTCCCGAAACCCACAAAACCCAGGGATATCAGAGCGTTCCTCGGATTGACTGGTTACTTCAGACGTTTTACTCCAGAATATTCTGGGACAATTGAGCCGTTGTTAGAACTACTTCGTAAGAGTAATAAATGGAGATGGGAGGAGCGTCATCAGCATGCTTTCGACGCGACTAAAAATTTGTATAGTAGAAACCTGCACGTGTTCCATCCTGAGAAAAGGGGCACATATGTCCTGAATTGCGATGCTTCTGATTATGCCATTGGGGGGGTACTCTACCAACGGAATGAGAAGGGCGAAAACAAAATAATTGCGCACAGTAGTAGGTCACTAAAAGGGGCCGAACGTAACTATTTCACATCGGAGAAAGAAATATTGGCTATTGTGTACTGCATTAGTAAATTTCGTTATTACCTGGTTGGACAACACTTCGAAATCCTTTCGGACAACCAGGCCTTATCGTCCATGTTGCGCTGCAAGTTAGCGAACGCTCGCATATCCCGTTGGATCATGGCCATCCAAGAGTACGACTTTACCATTAAGTACTGTAAGGCAAGCGAGAACCAAGCAGCTGACACGTTAAGCCGATACCCTCCAATGGTGGAAGAACGTCATGCGTCTAATAACCAGGAGGTTCAAATTCTAGCTGTCAAATATAAATTAGAAGACAGTCTCAAAAATAAGCTAAGAAATATTGGTATGGAACAGCAGCGTGACACAAAGTTGAAGCGGATATGTGACGCTATCCGGATACAAGAAAACCCTAAGTACAGAATATATAAAGACGTAGTGTATAAAATTATCAATGGCGGATGGAAGATTATGGTACCGGACGCCATGGTGGAAGACCTCACCTGGATGTGTCATGAGAGTCTGGCTCATGCGGGGCCTTATAAATGTTACCTGGCAATGCGGGAGGATTTTGTGTGGCTAAATATGACCAGGAAAATAAAGGCCATACTCCGCTCATGCCACATCTGCCAAACAGCGAAATATCCGAACCAACATACACAGGTTGAAATGGGTAACATTGTCGTCCGTAATAAAAATGACCTTGTATGCATTGATTTTTTGGGTCCACTTCCTCGGGCGGCACGTGGAATGAAGAACCTGGTGGTTGTTACGGATGCCTTTACCAAACATGTTAGCCTATATGCTATTGGTAGACCTACTACGTCGGCTGTCATAAACATTATGCTAAATAAATACATGCCGAAAAATGGTCCCGTAAGGAAGATACTCTCAGATCAAGGTAAGCAATTTACGAACACCAAGTGGCACTCCGAGCTTGAGAAACACGGGGTCCAGACGGTCTTGACAGCGATCCGGAGACCGCAAGGTAACTTGGCCGAGCGGGTCAACAAGGAGTTGGGACGGTTGTTCCGTACGTACTGTAATACTAACCAGAGTAAGTGGCCGGAATTCCTAGAATTTTTTGAGTATGCCATAAATGGAAATTATAATTCTACTACTGGGTATACTCCGAATGTACTCCAAACCGGAGAAATGCCAGGCCGGGTCTGGGGTAAACACATTGAAAGGATAGCGACGCATAATATGCCTATACCAGTTGAGATAAAGAAAATCGAAGCTAGAAGACGCATTAAAAAGTGCGCCGAGGAGCGCACGGAAAAATTTAATGCGGAACATAAACTAGTCAAGTTCAAGACTGGAGAGAGTGTGCTTTTACGAGCATTAAATGTTGGAAGAAGGGAGGACAACACAGCCGCGAAGTTTTTTAGGCTGTATAATGGTCCGTATACCCTGTCGGAGCAAGTTGGAAAAAATACTTTTATCTTAACCAACCCAAATACCAACCGTGCGATTGGTAAATTCCATGCGTCCTCATTGAGGAAGTATTATACAAAGGATCCGTAAACTCAGAAATAAATGTCAGGATATAGGGGTAAAAATGTGTAGTGATTTAAATATGTCAATTCAGGTTTAAATGTTGTATGTAAGATGGCTCTGTGAATGAACAATAATCTAGTTTTGATAAGGAATGTTGTCTGTGTACGCTATGACCCTGCATTAGATGTCGTTATCTGTGTGTCAAGAACATGTGTGTTTGTTTTGGTTTGAAGGTTACCACGTGTCTTTTGATTTGATGCTTCTGTCAAAGTGACAGTTGGAAATGTTAGTATTAATTGAGGATGTTTATTTGATTTTAGTTTGAGGGTATTATTATTATTTCAGGATTAGGAAGTTGTTTTGGTTATATTGAAAAAAAAAAAAAAAAAAAAAAAAAATTTTATTTTTTGTTAGTTAACTAAAGAAAAAAAAAAATTTTTTTTTATGCGGGAGGGAGTTAATCCTGCAACGAATCACAGGATCATGATAGGCGGGGCAAGTCATATATTACACAGACATTGGACATTCATATTATATTGGTAGATGGTTAAGTTTGGTTGTTATCAATTGTATTTAGTAAGGTTAAGGGTTTAGTTTAAAAAAAACTGTGCATTATTATTTATGGTTGTTCGTGTACTGTGTTAGTGGAAATGTGCGCGCGTGCGCGAGTGGGAAACGTTTCCCGTGCGGTGCGTGAAGTATTATCGTTGTTTTGAGATTAGCTGAACTGAGACGTGTGTATCACTACAATCCCTATACCTGTCGGACTATTGTTTACGTTCATGTATATTATTAATATGTAGGCAGCATGCATGAGATACGAGTAGGCTGATTACCGCTATGCATGCCGTTACAAGGTAAATGCACTCTAATGCATGAAAAGTGCATGGTCACCTTTACTAACCATGTGACTTCCATCCACCAATAGAATGCTGACTGGTGGTTGGAAATTTTCTTATGCCTGTCGTTACACAGGCAGTTCTTCTACGCCATCTACCGCGAACGGAACGTGCACTCCTTGTACAAGAATTCTACCGCTTGCAAGGTGTTGTAAAAACTATTCGTCGTTAGTGAAACGGGAAGACTCAGAACTGTGTGTGTAGTACATTTACACACACCAGTGTTTTAACGCATTGTGCGTAAAATTACAAGCAGTTCTTCACTGCTGCTACCGCGAACGGTACATACAATCCTTGTACAAGATTCTACCGCTTGCAAGGATCTGTTAAGACTTTTCGGGGATAGTAATGCGTGTGACGCATAACAATTGATTTTATATCTTTACACACGATATTATTATTGTAGTGTTACGTGTGTAAGAAGTGAGTGCAACTGTATCACTGTGCGAGATTTTCCGCAGTGACAGTATCATTAATTGTTACGCAATAGTTCCATCAAGACGTTTCCGTGCTAGTGCAAGATTTCCTCATAGGGTGGTCTGCTGATCGCGGTAGACCTTGTTATTCGCGAGAACACTTGAAGAAGCCGGAGAGGTATAAGCTCAATATACCGTTATTGATTAAACTCACTGTCACCTGAGATATTACTCGGTCTTAAACTCTATATAAGTTTTGCGAGTAATATAATCCGTATTACCGTTGTGTGCGAAGTGTCGGATTCATCGTGGGAATTGCAGGACATCAGCCCAGCTGTTATAGGACATCAGCCCAGCTGTTACAGGACATCAGCCCAGCTGTTATAGGACATCAGCCCAGCTGTTACAGGACATCAGCCCAGCTGTTACAGGACATCAGCCCAGCTGTTATAGGACATCAGCCCAGCTGTTACAGGACATCAGCCCAGCTGTTATAGGACATCAGCCCAGCTGTTATAGGACACCAGCCCAGCTGTTATAGGACCAGCCCAGCTGTTATAGAACACCAGCCCAGCTGTTATAGGACCAGCCCAGCTGTTACAGGACGCCAGCCCAGCTGTAAACGTTTCTGGTGAAACGTCTGTCATTTGTAAGCCACACCTGACGAACCATCTATACCGCAAAGACCGGCCCTTCTCTTCAACAACATCATCGTGGGAGTCTTCTTATGTAACGTATCACGTCTTGCGTATGAACATTATTTAACACTTTAAAAGAAAGACTCTATATCAAACATTACATTCTGTACATTTCAAATATACCATATAAACTATAACTTGTGTTTGTACAATAAATAATCTTAAACCCTCCAATATAGACTTGTAATTTGAAATACACATACTATCATATCCTATGCGCCAATAGTTTAGTAATTTGTGTTGTCGCAATATATATATATATATTTAATCAATGTAAAATGTATTTTTTGAATAATTGTATTATAGCGGTTTGTAAACTATATTTTAAGTTTGTGTACAGTGTTGTAAATATATATTTAATTATTTAAAACAAATTATGGTTTATTTAAATTTATTTCGTTATAAACCTCCGAATATGCATGCAATTATTTGTATAGTAATCAGAAATGTGTGTGTGTGAGAGAGAGAGAGAGAGAGAGAGAGAGAGAGAGAGAGAGACATTTTAATAATTGGCAGGTTGTATCTTACAATCACGAAAATTATTATTTAAACTGATAATTGTTTTATTAAAATCTTACAATGACGAAATATTATTATTATTTCATTGTTTACGATATATATTTAATTAATGCAAAAATGAATTTCTAAAATTACAATGGTCTGTAAACCATATTTAAGTTTGTGTGTGTGTGTGTGTGTGTTTCTATCACTAATTACCACACTGAATATAACTTTCTAATGACGAAATATTATTATTTCATTGTTTACGATATATATATATTTAATTAATGCAAAAATGAATTTTTAAAATTACAATGGTCTGTAAACCATATTTAAGTTCGTGTACACATACAAATCGCTTTGAATAAGGGAATTCTTGTCAACGTTTGCAGCGAGAGAGAGACATACACAATGTGTGTGTGTGTGTGTGTGTGTGTGTGTGTATGTGTACACAAAACTTTTGAAAATACCTTATTTCAAGGAGATTTTTTTATGCGTAACACTTTACCACACACAGACTTGGCAGAACCGAGATTGGCGTAGAGAGAGAGGCCCGTTACATATACATACACAGTGAGAGATGCAACAGTAATCTACTAAATGTGTGTGTGTGTGCGAGAGAGAGAGAGAGGGGGAGGGAGAGAGATAGTTTTACTTACATTCAAATGTGAGAGAGAGTTTATATCGTGATGGATAACTGTGTGTCTAGAGAGACAGAGAGAGAGAGAGGGAGGGAGAGTTACTTACATTCAAAGAGAGAATTGATATTGACAACAATCATGATCATATAGTTTGAATTTCCCACCACAGAAAAATGTTGGCAGATCTGTTCTATACACAATAATGCAAGATTGGTAACTCTGATCATATATTTTAATATATACACTATATAACACACACATATCAAGTTTGAACCCATGCATAGGTTGGTAAACCTGATCATATAGATTTAATATACATTATAACACACAACAAATTTGAACTTATGCAAGGTTGGTAACCCTGATCATATATTTAATATATACACTATAATGCATCAAGTCGGAGCCCCCCCACCCACCACCCACCCCTGATATGCAAATCAATTTAATAAAAAAAAATAAAAAAAATCACATTAAAAAATTTTATTCGCGGAAACTCGCGGATGCTGTGGGTCCATTGGTGGTGGGGAGAGCGTGGAAAAAAATCTTGGACCGCGGGAACGGCGGCATCTCTTTGATCTAGGCTCGCGAAAGGCGGCATATAAAAATTAAAAAATTATATTCGCGGAAATTCGCGGATGCTGTGGTCCAGCTGATAGAAAGTGAAAGTGATCTAGGCTCGCGAAAGGCGGCATATAAAAAAATAAAAAATTATATTCGCGGAAATTCGCGGATGCTGTGGGTCCATTGGTGGTGGGGAGAGCGTGGGAAAAAATCTTGGACCGCGGGAACGGCGGCATCTCTTTGATCTCGTTTTTTAGCGTTTTTTTATGTTTTTTAAGAAAGGCGGCATTCCTTTGTGGATCAGAACCCCCATTTTCCCCCTACTACAGTCTTTTAGTGTAACTTTTAATGTTTTAACGAAGTCTTAACAGACGAATTTTTTAATCTCTGATGATGGATTAACATACTCCGAAACGCGTACGAAGACAAAGAAGACAAAATTAAGCGGTCACATAGACGGATTAAGGTAAAAAACTTTAAATTTTAATTATAATTGTGACGCGGATACCAATACAATGACTTTAAAAATAACAGTCACTCAGCATATGGTAACACATTTGGAGCCTTACGTACATTTCATACAATGTATTTATATAATTATATGAGAATAACCCTGAATTTCTCATTTATCCTAGAGGTAATGGAAGGGGTAAGTCAAAACTTAAACTAGTCTCATCCCTCAACTCCCTCCTCCCAAGACAGCTCCTAGTTACCCCACTGGACCTCCTGATAAGTTATGTTGTATGAAAAAGGTACAAGCCTATGTTAGTAGTTAAAACGATATCTTACAGATAGAATGCAGCCATTTGCATGCCTTATGTAGCTAGGTAGCTATTTATTAGTAAATTGGCGAAATACAATACTCCAATTTACATGCAAATGTACTCATGCCTTTTAAGTGAACGTACAGAAAATGTAACATTTGAAATGTTAAATAAATATATAATATTTTTGAATAATATTTCTTATGAAAAGATTAAAAAACACAGACGTATATTATTACAAATTAATGACGGTTTAAGGTTTTAGATTACGCTTTTAGGTTAAATTTGCGGTTGATTAGAAAAGGTTAAAATGTTTTCAATAAAGTAAATTTACTGACAAAAAGTGTCGGACGAGGCACCGTTGCAAGTCTAACCCTGCTCTCCCGTAACCGTTTCCAGACTTATGTTTTGAAGCCTCAAAACCAAACCAAACAATGAGACAATAATTGTTGAATGACAAATGTTCCCTGTAAGACTTTAATTTAAACGACGACTGGTATGAAATAATTTTCCGATTCATTATGTCTCAATGTTCTATGAGAATACAGCTCCGTGTTGTGTTTTCAAGTTGACAAGACTTTGAACTTCCATAATACTTGATTATAATTTAATTTTATATATTTTAGTAACAAAATTAATTAACTATAAAGAAATCGTCATTGAAATGGCCACATCCGAAGGATGTTGAGAATATTAATAGAATAGGGCTTTAATTCTGTGTGAACTGAAAGCACGACAAAGAACGGCTGCTACCAAACTATCCGTAGACAAATTCTGTAGACGTAACGGAAGTGAAAGGTCAGAACGGAAGTTAAGGCATTGATACGGAAGTTAAGGTATACGGAATGTAGGCTATACCGCATTGACGGATGCAATGAGAATAGCTAACGGTACAGAAGCGTTAAGATGTTTGGGAACGATCATCGACGAAGACGAAGATGACATAAACAATTTCACATTACATATGATGGAATAATTTTTAATATATATGTTTTAGACATATTTGCAGCTAGCAAAGTGTTTTATGTTTTAATAACATGATATCTTATTATTGTTATGTCTTAGTAATGGTATTATCACAGTACAATCGTTTATGACAATTAAAAAACGTTAGTGTATTTATTAGCAATTTAGGAAAATTGGATACTTTGTTTGTTTTCTTTTTCAGACGTTATGCCTTAGTTCATTGTTGGAAAATTTGCCAGCTACATCTATCAGTCAAATCTTAAACAACTCTTCTAATGAGATTGTCTCGACTTTTCAGAAACCCAATATCACTATTATTTTAAATTTATAGCTGTATAAACTACTAATTATAAAACTATTAATTTTAAACCTTTCTTCCGATGATTGGCACTTATGAAATAAACTGCAATATGGGATGTTGATGATCTAAGAATATATTAATTTTCATAATTGTTTCGTTATTTTGTTGGATTAAAAATATTAAAAAATAAATTGCCTTTGTTGTAATAAAAATACATTATAAATTGTTTAATTAATAAAGATTATGTAGCGTAAGGTAATTTAGAGCATATAAGAAAAGTTAAGTTTTAATAACAATTTTAATAGCTTAATATTTTAGTCGGAAACATCGACTTTTTAGCTTTAAAGTGGAATCTGTAATAACATTTTGATTAAAATTTTAGTGTGCCTTGAATACGGATTAATGTGAAATCTACTTCTACTAATACCATCTCCATGCATCTAGAATGCATACCGCAGTTCAGATAATTCAGTAGCTTCATGGTATTCTGAATCTAATCAGTCGGTCTACGTTATCATAATCTTTTCTGGTTCTGAACTATTTACATATTAGTTACATATCATTGCTGTACTTGGTTTTGCATATGGTTTAGTGCAAATTGTGTACCATATTCTAAGTTGTTTGATCCATTTCCTACTTTATTTTTTTCCTTACCGACTTCCATTGTTTTTCCACTATTATTTTGTTCAAGTTTACATATCTCGTTCTGTTGCTTTTCTACTTTCAGTAACGAAGGTTGTATTCACACTGTCAATTATAACACATGCGCACGTACACACAACTGAATGAATTACGTGCCCTTTATACTGGCAAATGAGTACAGTCATTGACATTTGAGTGGTTAGCACACAGTGGTTTGATAGTTTCGAAAACCAATAAATTTATTCTTCACACTACTATATATGCGTTTTATGTAATCTTATGCTTGATTCTAAATTTATGTACCATGTGACATATAACTTATATTTTCCAAAAATATTTTTACACATTTTATAGAAAGCTTAGTTATTTTTCAGACGATTCGAGAAAATTTGGTTTTTAATTAATGTTATAACTAGGCTTGTTTCATATGTTTTTGATGCTAATACTTAAGCCCTGAAAACAAGAAACCGTAACATAATACGTCTGCACGTTCCATATCATTGTCGAAGCTTTAATACTGGACGATTCTAGTACAGTTACAGACAAAACATAACGTCCTCAGTTCCTGGAAGTGATCGAGCGAGCGAGCTGTCACTCACACCTCACACCCTTCAGGCGGTGGAGTGAGGCGAGCACGTCATGATTTGTCTGCAAATATACCTGGAAAGTGAAGACGGAGTCAAGTCACTGCGACTATTGAATTGTTTTGAGGCAGTTAGTTAGTGCATATTAACTAGCATTACATGGTATGCAGTTTTAACCAGACTGTTTGTAGTAAGTTACACAACTTTTTTCATTGTTGTATCTACTGTGTAAACTACACAATGGATAGACGTATTTCTATAAAATAATAATTGAATTAAGTGTTACTTCGACGTGACTATTGTCAATTTTTTCAGACTATAACGCTGACTACATATCCAGGGATGTTGTCATCAGTAGTAATTAACTTGATAACCTTCTTGACTTATAGTTCTACTGTAGTTTTAATGTACCGTGTTATTCAAAATATTATCTTCCTTCTGTTTGTGAGGTAGTAGGAACATGTTTGTATCTTTTATTCTTCAAAATTCTAAATTGTACTGGTAACCGGTGAGATGTGAGGTGCATAGATATAAGACATAGCCAAATTAGATATGTACATAACACAAAAGACAATAAAAATTAACGATGACACCACATAGTAATGACACCACTAACCACAATCAAGGCGTATAGAACAACTTGGACGGGCATATTGTTTTGCTAGACATTATTTTTGTATTCAGTTCTTCACTTCCGTTTTGAAGTTAACTTTTTTATTTTAGCCACACACTGTGGTTAGTAAATTTAATAAAGTTTGTAAGGCAATGTGGTTATCACAACAGCTAGATAGCCTTTGTTACCCACAGTGAGAACATTCTAAACAAAGCTTTCGAAATTCAAGGCAGGCACATGCTTTAGATCACTTGATTGTAGTTTCAGAAATGTAATTTGGCAGAAATGTAATTTAACATAAATCATTCATCAGGGTGAACAGTTTGAGAACGTTCCATTGTAACTTACGTATAAGTTAAACTTTCCAAATTTTACACGTATAAGTTTACTCGTGACAACACACTTATTCAATCTTTCCTTCCTATGTTTCTGTCACCAACTAGTAGACAAATGAGGACAAAGGCAAATTTTAAGAGTAGGGAGTTAAAAACTATGAGTTACAGAAGTAATAGAGAGAATTCCAGAATACTTCAATTTTGAAGGAAGAAAGACGAGGTGAGGAGAGTAACAAAATGTATAGAAAAAATAAGCTTAATGTTTAAAACTGTTAAAGTTAATTGTAAAAAAGGCTACTATCTTGTTAAATATGTCATAAATATACGAATAATAAAATGGGAAGTGTCTCAAAATAACTGTTAAAAGTACGTTATGAATTTGTAAAATTATTTTAAAAATTTTACTTGTTTTTAAATTATGTTTACTATAACATTCTCTTTCAGATTAAATAAAAGATATTATTGTAATTTATAATTCATTTCCACTAATTTAACAAAATGAACTCTCCAGGTACTAAAAGAAAATTATTTGAACCCACAAAACCATATCCTCCAACAAAACTTACGGTGAACAGGTAAATCCATGTACCTAACACAAAACCTAGATAAGCTTTAACGCTTTGAATAGAATCTGTGGACTCGTACGGCCTTGTTCATGTTTATTTATTTAAGGCTTTTAGGTAAATGATTGAATGCGATATATTGTTTACATTTTTTAACAATGCTTTCATATGAGAAACAAAATTTAAATTAGTTTAATTCCTACCTTTCAATTATAATTAAAAATAAATTTAATTCAAAAGATTAAATGTACACTCTCTATGTCATTAGAGACCTTTATTATTTTGAAGTGTAGGAGCTGTCAGTATTCAAACTTTTCAGGATTATTTTTTGATACTTAATGCTGCCTGGAGAATAAAACTCAATAAAATGATTAAAAGATATAAATAAACTATATTCATTTGTACTGATATAATAACATGGCTATGTTGATATTGACATACAAACTATAAACTGTATTGTTATATTGATTTGTACGTTAAGCATAAGGTGAGTAACTTGAATATCGTTTTTATTTCGTGAAAATATATTTACATTACACGAATGCTTAAAGCTGACGTATCATATAAAACTAAAAGAAATTTTAGGGGTAACCAGGATACTGGAAAAAATGTAGTGAATGAGTTTCAGCCTAAACCTAGAAATCCTGTTCGCAATGTTTCTCTGAGTTATCTGGATATATTCTTTCAACTACAAGAAAGATCTGTTTTGATAGCTACCAGAATTTTGAGTGATCAGGAAGTGGTAATTGTACTTTTCATTTAAGTTTACTAAATGTTAATATTAAACATCGTGTGGTATGTAAATTTTGTGCCAATTAAGATGGCATTGAACTTAACATTTTAGATAATGATAAGTATGAGTTAGCATCATGAGTTAGAATTGAAATGAAGTGTTTCCTTTGTTTAGAATCCAGACCTTTTGGAAACTCTACAGTGTCTAACAGAGGTAAATTTGATGTAAATGTAAAGTTTGCTTACGCAACGGGAATGCTTGGCAATGGTTGAGCGCCAATAAAGTTTTGTGTTCATTGAGTGACTTAGCTTCACCTCCACAAAGAATTTTGAGAATATAATAAAATTCTAATTATTTTTTCAGAGTCCTATGCTAAAAGCACGATAAAAGCTACCCAAGAAGCTGTAAATGAAAATAGTGGCATAGGCCCATAATATATATTATGACAGTTATAAAGAAGATATATAAAGGTTTAGCGAGCCTAGAGCTTCTTAAAAAATGCCTTCATGGTCATACATAGAACCCTAATGAAAGTTTCAACAGTGCTGTGTAGTTAAAAGTACCTAAACGTATATTTGTTAGGCTGCATACACTGGAACTAAGTGTGTATGATGAGTTTTAAATTTTAATGTTTACTTTAAAGTCAAACTTTTAAGCTAATTTCTTAAAAATATAATTTTTCTCAATAAAGGTAGGCTACATTTTTCTAAGAAACTACTAAAGATAGAAACTTTTTTGCACTTATTCATCCATATGTTACATACATCTGGTGGCAGAATTATTACTGTACTAAGTTTCAGTTTAGTCATACAAAACTATTTAGTTTACAAAACATGGTGTTTTTTATCATTTAAAATAAATAATTGTCGTAGCTCACTTCTTTGTTTAGACTTTAATAATTCTCCTACTAGATTTTAAATTGGAGTTGTGCATAAGTACAAAAAATTTGGTATATGTAACTTTAAAAGTTTCTTAGGAAAGAATACCTAAACATGGCTAATTTAACATGATCAGGACAGGGCCTTCCCGCTCCCCTTTCAACTTCTAAACAGTTTGAACAATAGTACCGTAACGGGATATCTGTGTAACACATGTATACGCATGAGAATGGATAATAAGAATGTTTTGATTTCATGCGAATATATGTTGAATTGTGTGTTCATATTTTTTGTTGAGTGAACAATTGTTGGGGGTGTAGAGTTTTATTTAAGGTACGTGGAACAATACGTGACAACAGAGGGTATACAGAGATTAAAATTTAATTAATTTCTATGTTAATCTGTAAAATTATACAATTGCGGAAAGCGTTTGTCCCCCACACTACTGCTGCGGCAAATCTAGTGACGTTAATTACAAAAGGCTTAATCTGGAAACACCTACGATCCCAATTATTTAAAATACTCGAAATGAAAACAATTAGGTATAAAATTATAAGAGGAGATTATTTCCGTTTCTTCACCAAATGTACTCTTATAAAAATTGAAACATACAAAATGTGTATTGTTATTCTAAGATATTACATCATCCTTTGACTGAAAGAAGAGCTCGAAATTACAAAATCTTGCGTTGATCAAACATTACGGAATCACTCGTGGCTTTCACCACTTTGACCAAGCAACTGAAAAAAATATATACATTTTATTATTTTTTTTGAATCTGATATTTCACTGAGATTTGATATTTGGCAATACAAGGGGATGAAATTTGTTAATTATGTAATATTAAAATTAAAATATGCCCATACCTGTCATTACTTAAAATTTTCAGTATACTTTTTCTATAGCTAATATTTCAATTGTTCAGTATTTTGACATCACATTGCTTATACACAAACGTAATTTATATTGTACAGATGCTTATTATCATAAACATTATACAGACACAAACATAATTTCTTTTGCAAATACGTTTTTCTTAACATTCATGTTTCGTAATGGTATCTAAGTCACTTTTATATAATATTAAGTGATTACCTGTATGCGGTCCGCCGTGTGACTTCTCAAACTTGTTTACGTTACGCGTTTCAAGGCGTATGCCTCATCATCAGACGTTTAAAAACCAAAAACACACATATCACAAAAAACTGCGTTTGTCAAAAAATAAAATTGCAGAAACAGGCATATTATGTGCACGTGATGTAGGGTGCGCACCCGTTCAAGTATTGTCTGCTACTGATTGGAATTCGCTGAGGAGTCTCAAAGCAGTATCATACAGGCGGTTAGATACAAAGTCTAACCTACCACATAATCTATTTATGCATCCACGATTCTCCCGTGAATACAAAACTTTGAGGCACATCAAAACAAAAATAACTAATAATAATGCTAGTATTGTCAAAGCAGATAAAGGGAATAAATTAGTAATCATGGATACTGATTCTTATAATGCCAAAGTTCATGAATTTATCTCTAACCATAATATTAGACAATTAAAATCTGATCCTACTGATAAATACACCAAAAACCTCAACCAAATGTACGATTTTGCTCAGTGATAATACACGCCGTTATTTGAAGCCAATTAATGCGAAGGCTCCGATATTTACGGGACTCCCCAAAATCCATAAACCACACATACCCATAAGACCGCTGGTTAACTTCACTACAGCTCCCTGTTTCAAAACATCAAAAATTCTTGTAAAATTAATTAAAGACAATTTACAGTTAAAGAATAATCACAGCTTATCAAATAATACTGATTTCATTAATAAGATAAATACTGTTAAATTAAAACCTAATTACAAATTGGTTTCATTTGACATAGTGGATTTATATACAAATATTACAACTGATGTAACTTTAAAATTATTGAAGGACAATTTACGAATTAACGCTTCCATGAGTGCACAGGCGATAGATGAGTTGATTGACTTGCTTAATGTCATTTTATATCAAAATTATTTCAAATTCTATGGTTTATTTTATAGCCAAGATGATGTTCTAGCTATGGGCTCACCCCTCTCAGGCCTGTTGGCTGACATATACTTAAATTTCTACGAAAATACTCATTTATTAAATAATAATATATACGCTAATAAGATAAAATTTTATTCACGTTACGTAGATGACACGTTCATTATTTTTGACGGAACTTTGAGACAAGTTGACTCCTTCAAAAGTCTTTTAAATAAAATCAACAATAATATTCAATTTACTTTAGAGACCGAGCATGATAACTCAATTAACTTTCTAGACCTGACCCTCACTAGACGAATGGACACATTGAAATTCAATATTTATAGGAAGCCTACTGCTACTAGCCATACAATACATGCAGATTCCCACCACCCATATTCTCAAAAAATGGCAGCATATAATAGTTTAATCCATAGATTGCTAACAGTCCCCCTTGACAATAATGATTTCCAGGCTGAGCTAAATACAATAAGATTTATTGCTGTTTCCAATGGTTACAGTAGTCACATCACTGATAAATTGCTAAAGAAGCATAATAACATTCAACTTAAGCCCCGTCCACTTAATAAAACACAGAAAAAATTTATATCTGCGAAATACACATACATCATGCCAAAAATTGTATCTTCAGTGATGAACAATATTGGTTACACTATGTCTTTTAGAACCAATAATAAACTAATTAATATACTTAGAACTAAACTGCCCTTACCTATTGAAGAAAAAACAGGCATTTATAAACTGGTTTGTAATGATTGTAACAGCTTCTATATAGGTCAGACCGGAAGAGGTTTTTACAAACGCTTCCGTGAACACTTACCAAAAAAGACACATAATTACAATGATATAAAATCTAATTACACTCGTCATCTGACCCAACACAAGCACAATTATACAGATTTTAAGTCCAATCTAATGCCTTTGCATATATGCAACGAGGGCAGATTTATGAATGCCTTGGAGGAGCTGGAAATTTATAATGCATATAATAATGATAGCAGTCGTGATTGTGTTCTGAATGAACAATTGAACTTTGTATCTAACCGCCTGTATGATACTGCTTTGAGACTGCTCAGCGAATTCCAATCAGTAGCAGACAATACTTGAACGGGTGCGCACCCTACATCACGTGCACATAATATGCCTGTTTCTGCAATTTTATTTTTTGACAAACGCAGTTTTGTGTGATATGTGTATTTTTGGTTTTTAAACGTATGATGATGAGGCATACGCCTTGAAACGCGTAACGTAATCAAGTTTAAGAAGTCACACGGCGGACCGCATACAGGTAATCACTTAATATTACGTTTTTCTTAGTTTATCTGTTACCACTATTTGATCTACTGCCATTAACACGATACACATCTAGTAGGTGTAATACCTAAAATCTATCGCTGTAATCGGGGTATATACTATATTGTAAATATTTTATGACTAAAATAATTATAGATTTCCTGATGTTAATAAAACATTTTATTAAATTACTTCGTATTTACATGGTACTTATTACGGAATATGCGATATTACTGCCTATAATAGGCTATAAACATAATGATCATTTGGCGAGTTGTTACAGTTGGCGCAATCTCTCGCATCCTTGACTGTCTTTTCAGTCGTAATCAATAAAGCCTCCTACTAGTCATGGTATCATGAACTTCGACTTTCCTGATTTATCTTGGATCTCATCGCTTCTTCCTTCGAAGTGGAGTCGAGTCCATTGTTTCTTAGGCTATTTGTTATCGGTCATACCTCGCAAGTGCCCATGCAATTTTAGTAGTTTGCTTCACTTGTGTCTATAAAAACAGTATCAGAAATGACTCCCAATATACCATTCTAGCTACTACATCTTTATCCTTTACTCTGCCAATCCTAGTCATCCGGCAATATCTTCTCTAGAAGTCGTCTTCTACTGTACTCATATGGCTTATTTTTCTTGTTCCATTTTCAAACTCCAGAACCGTAAGTTGCAATGCTATCATAGTGACCTACAATCTGAATTTTTGTCACTCTTGTAATTTTACACTCCACAGAATGCTATTCAGTTTTCACTTTTTTATTTGCGCAACTCTTGAGGCAATTTCGTTACTGCTTGCTCTATTTTTGGTTGCCTTTATGCATAGTAATTTATGCTATTTTCTATGTTCTATTACCGTCAAGCCTGAATCTAGACCACATCAAAGCCCTTCTACTACCATGTATTTTTATTTAAAGTGGGAAACGTTATGCCTAGTTTTTCTTATGATTTTTTGCACATCAAGCGAGGATTACAAGGTTGTCAGCACAAAAGTTACTTTAATGTTGAAGAACATTCACAAATATCAACAAAAAATATTTTAGTTGAACTTGTCTAAATTAACTTTTAATTTTTGATGAGATATCTCTTCATGTTACATATAGTCGATCATGAAAGTTTATCCGGACTTAGGTTGTAAAAGTGCCTATCACAACCGATGAAAGTTGGTAAGATCGGTGTATCTTAGAGAAGAGTAAAATATTTGAATGCGTTTTGCCTACAGATATTTTTAGATGGTGTCCAGTTTTCGATTCACACTGATTTTTAAGGAGGCACATCAATATGGCTGTATAAAGGGCTATTGCTTACGTTCTCCAGTTTTATGCAACCTGACGTAGATGTGTCTGAATTAAATATATACATTTCCTACATTAAACAACTTAAATAGTTGTAATTATGAAGAACATTTGTTAAGTAAACAGCTTGAGGGCAATGAAAAGTTTTGTAAGTGAGAAAGGAAAACACTCTACCCAAAGAAGTAAAAATTTCTTTTGATTATAGATGGCAAACTTTTCTTAATGATTTATATTTTACCACGAAACCTAATGACTCAGCTGTTTTGTGCAATTTCTAAAGTAGGAATTACTTTTATAATGACTTTATATTATTATTGACAGACAGAGTTTTAAAAAATATAAATGCATTTATTACTTTGGAATGATTTTCTTTTCTCTGAACAATAACACGTAACAGTAGGAGGTAATTTGTAAAATCTCAATAATGATTGACTTACGTTACAAGAATAATTACACGTTTTTTAAATTTTTCTTCATTTGTAAATATGCATATGTAATGTACAAATTCACATTTATACAGAGACATGAACACGTGTATGCCCGTAGAGGCTAATACAAACACGCAAAACGTTTTAAATTGTACAGTAAACGGTCATTCATTGGTTGACATTCAAAGCTCTCAGAAGACATTATTGCCAAGCGACTTATGGCCTAACTGTATTGCAATATTAGGTGTCAAATCTTTACATTATTAAAAACTGTATTATACACTGAGTTACATACACTTATTAGAAACATAAAACTAATAAAAAATGTCTTAAGTAAAACAACCTGTTATCTGGTAAAATTTGTAAAATTTCAAAACACCAAATTTTAGCAATTAACATACCATAAATCTAAAATGATGTATTCTATAAACTAACAAACAATAACAGCAATTATTTCGATCTACAAATCTAAAAGATTGTTGGAAAAAATAAGCCATTGGAATGTTCGGGTTAGTCGGGCTGAAAAGTAACTGTTAGGTATACTTTTGAGTATCTTATATACAACTAACTGAGCAGTTTAGAAAGCTAAGGGATTCATTGTATATGAATTTAGCAAAGGTGTTCTCTTGATTTTTGTGTCAGATGTTTCTTATATTTTTGTGTATAGTTGTTCAATATATTTGTTTCTAATTTATATAACAAACTTAAATGCTTATTATTTGTTGCTGGTAACCAAATTTGCTTTCCACAGACACGAAATACTGGTTCAAATTTCAAAATCTTCAGCCTACTTCTTTTTGATCGGTATTTCCAAAGTTTTCTTGTTTTTCTTTTGTGTGAAGGTACTGTTCACTACGTAAAGTATGAACGCTATAATAAGAGATGTATATCCTATTTTTTACAGCCTATAAAACACAATCTGATAACTTTACATTAACGTCAACTCTGAACAAGTATGTAGAAACTATTACTTAAACACTTTGCCTTATAGTTAAATAACCGTTTAATAATGCGAATAAAATATTGTTATGACATCACAAAACAATTATACCTAGAGCGAACGACAAAAATAGTCAAGGCATTTGCTTAGTGTTACAATACATAACAACACATTGCACTTGAGTGGTCATATCAGGAAATGCTAGGCTGCATACCGGTTCGCCTGACGAAAAGGTGTATAAATTGACATAAACCTTTAAAAATAAGGACGCAAGTCAAACCGTTTGCTTAATGTTTATGCTTTGTACACTAGTCGATAATAGTCGAATAATAATGGGAAAAATAAACGCAGACGATTTGGAAGTGACCAAAGCGGGGGCAGACGTCATCAAAAGCGCGAAAAACCGAACCCTACTCAAACCATTTGCTTAATCTTGATTTGAACGCCATTAGTTTCGGAACATTCCAAAAAGTGTAAATGCAAAAAGGCAGACCGAAATTCCTTGACGAACACCTCGGCAGACGCGCGTTAAGTTTTGAAAGTTCGAAACTTCTGAGTAAAATGCAGTAATAACTAATTCATAACAATAACTAATATAATCATAATCTTCATAACAAATTCATAGAAAGGAAAAAAGGCAAGTTTGACGTCAAAAGGTACAAAACGTTCAGCAGATGCGACGCAGAGTTAGTCGTGCGTGATCCTCCCTATATAGGAAAACCGTTGCTCGCTCATTCTCGTCACATGATGCGCGTCAAGCGTGCGCAGTAGTGTTATTGTGTTAATCGTGTAATGTTATTGTGTAGTATATTGTGTTAGTAAGCCAACGGAACTTTTGGAGTCCAACTCTTGAAATGATAATATTAACAATTTTGTAAAGTGTTAATCATTAAAATTAAAATTATAAATTTTATATTACTCACACTCAGAGGCGTAGCTAGGGGGGGCCAAGGGGGCAGCCGCCCCGGGCGGCATAGCCAGGAGGGCGGCAAAGTGAGCATAGACCTGAAAAAAATGTTTTCAGTTTATAAAACTACAAACAACTTCTTCTTTGATATGACTATCCTTTTCATAAAAAAAGCATAACCGGCCAGCTTGTCTGTTGACATAAACCTTGCGTGATAAACAGTATTAGTCAATTTATGCTATTTAAGTATCGTAATTACGGTTCATTATGATAACAAATTTATAATGACTTTGTAGTGAGTTGTTGTGTTGGAAAGACAAACTGATAATCATACAGTATTAGATTCGTATACAGACGAATATATTATTTGCAAACATATGAAAAACGTTACGTGGGCTACGTATGTTCAATTCTTCCCGGGTAGACGCAGCGAACGTGTTGATCATGTTGAGTATCTTGAGTGTGCGGTTTGTTTTTGGCTTGTGCCTCTTGTGGGTATATCTATAATATTTCACATTATGCCATCA
This sequence comes from Magicicada septendecula, assembly GCA_034769895.1. Lineage (NCBI taxonomy): Eukaryota > Metazoa > Arthropoda > Insecta > Hemiptera > Cicadidae > Magicicada > Magicicada septendecula. The sequence goes on from CM068368.1 coordinate 511,624,566, forward strand.
TACTGATACCATTATTGAAGATCGATTTTTTAAATTTTACTTGAAGCTGATATGAAAAGAAGTAAACTCTGTTGCGTCCAGTTTCGGAAGAGGAGGGAAGAAAGAACCCTTTCACGGCTCTGGGTATACATGTATGCCCTGCTGCTGGCAAGCCCAGCCGGCTCTGGGCGTACATGTATGCTCGCGGAGTTTTCGACTCGCGGCTCTTGGCATATACTTATGTTCGCCGTTAGTGGTATCTGTTAGCCTTCATATGCACCTTTTGTTTGGATATACACTCGATATAGTGCGTATGCGTCTTTGTTTAAAATTCCCTACCACGGGTATTGTTCTCAATTCTGCCTGCCCTGTACCGTTACTTTCTGTCTGTTTTTAGTGCGTATTAGTCTTTGTTTCAAATTCGCTAACACGGCTATTGTTCTAAACTTTGCCTGCCCAGGTACCGTTACTTTCTGTCTGTTTTTAGTGCGTATGCGTCTTTGTTTTAATTTCCCTACCACGGCTAATTCCAAAGGATTTCCTATTACTGACGCCGATATTTCCCCAAATTATGGCTAGGGACCGATTTAAACTAATTCTACGTCTTTTACATTTTTGTGACAATTCGACCCCTACTCAAGATAGCCTTGTAAAAATACGGCTTATAGTCGAACACACAAGAAAAAAATTTAGAGAGCCTTAAATCCATTTGAGAATTTAGTAATTGATGAAAGTTAGTTACTATTCAACGGTCGTCTCCAATTCAAACAGTATATAGCCAAATACGTAGCCGTTTCGGTATTAAAATTTTTGTTCTTTGTGATGTAGAAAGCAATTATATTATTGATTACATTATCTACGCTGGTGCTGGAACAGAAATTATGTCTGGAAACGCTGACTGGGGAAAATCAGGTGATGTTGTTGTAAGTTCGTTGTTGCCGTATTTGATCCGGGAGCGCACCATTTAACTCGACAATTGGTATTCGAGTCCTGATTTGTTTTTATGGCTCAATGAAAAACTGACAAGTGCCATCGGCACAGTGCGAAAAAATAGAAAAAAACTTCCCCCCGATGTATGAGAAACTGAAAAAAAGGTGAAATACAGTTCTGGTCATCTGGAACACTTCTTGCACTGAAACGGATGGACAACAATGAAGTTTGGATGCTTTCTACTGTGCATGGGCAAAAAAGAACATACAACGGGCCGAAAAAAATTAAACCCGCGTATGTGGTAGATCATCAATAAATCAATGGGTGCCGAGGACAAAACAGACATGATGCTAAGTTTGGTAGAGTGTATACGTAAAACAATGAAGTGTATACAATTTTTTTTCATATGACGGATTTGTGTGTGCTCATCGCAAAAACAATGTTTGAAATACACAAAAAACAAAAATTGCCCCTTGCTAAATTTCATTTAGAACTTATCCGCCAGTTGCTAGATAAATTTCATGGGGAATTAGAAAAAGAAATGGGTGGAATAAGAACAAGAGAAGAGGAGTCTCATTTCGACTGGAACACAATGATGGTCATTACGCAGCGTTTCTTTCAGGAACAGAAAAAAAGAAATACCCCAAAGACGGTGCGTGGTCTGTGCATCTCATCGCAACGAAAAATGACGCGAATTAGATGCAAAAAGTGTGATGTTGCTCTTTGAGTGGTGCCGTGTTTTGAAAGTACCATATGTTAATAAATTATTAGATATAATAATTAAAAACATTTATGTTTTAACAATGTAATGTAGTAATTGTAGCCTTTATGATAAATAAAAAATAGGTCATCAATGAAAAAAAAATAAATAAAAAAAATAGGAGCGGTCGTGGCGTAGTGGCTAGCGTGTGGCGCTGCTACGCTGTCGGCGCGGGTTCAATTCCCGCCGGGGGCCATCTGATTTAGATACGACCGTTCCCCCTCGCAAGGCAATGGCAAACCAGCGAGAGATCATTCGATGTCAATAATAGATTAGTGGTTGTTTTCATAGATATATTTATAAATTCATCATCACCTCCTTATGTAACACACTGTTTCCCTTTTTTTTTCAATTATCATTTCCTTTTAGTATCAATTATATGACAGTATTTTTCCTCCTTAGTAATATCAATTGTTATTTGATTGTTCAATAATTTATTTAATTAATTTGAATAAACTAGTAAATTATGTCTTTTCCTCCTTTCCTTCTCTCCTTCTCTAAGTACGGGTAAGTTGGTAAATTTACGTTGACTTGGCAGTTGGAAATAAATTTATATTTTACATATATATTTTTGCCTTTGGTGGAAGGTGTCCTTCTCGTATTTATATTTATTAATAATATCTCCTTCTATAAGTACGGGTAAGTTGGTAAACTTACGTTGACTTCGCTGTTGGAAATAAATTTATATTTTATATATATATTTTTGCCTTTGGTGGAAGGTGTCCTTCTCGTATTTATGTTTATTAATAATAGTCTGTTCCTTTCTCTCCTTCTATAAGTACGGGTAAGTTGGTAAATCAACGTTGACTTGTATTTTTTTATTCATAATACCTTCTTAACGACGCCTGATTATATGTACCCTTTATTTTATTATTGATAGTGTCTGTTACCTCGTATGTATTATTTTCTTTATCTTTCGTAATTATAAAAGATCCTGTATATAAAAGTAATAATTTTTTGGTTATACCTTGTATAGTACTGGGAAATTCTCTATTCCGGGTTAACACCTTTTCTCCTACTTTATACTTAATAGCCTTTGGTTGGGATTGAACATATTTCTTTCGTTGTTGTTCTGTTTTTTCTAGTATTCTATTATAAAATTTGGTTCCTTCAAATTGGTATTCAGGTTCGCTGGGAAAACTAATATTCTCCTTTATTTCCCGGGGGGGGGGGGGGTCTTTCGAACATAACTGTGTACGGTGACTCCTCTATTGTATTATGATAGGATAAATTGAGAAAGTCCTCTGTTGACGCTAAGTATTCATGCCATGTCTTCTGTTCATCATGGCAGTAGGTCCTCAACAACCGTCCTACTTCCCTCAACACTCTCTCGGCTGGATTACTATTTGGGTGATACACGGATGTCTTGTACGTCTTTATTCCGTGTTCTATAAGATTCTCTTTCCATACCTTCCTTTTAAACTGGGTTCCGTGGTCTGTAATTATAGAATGTGGTTTGCCTACTTCCACTATATACCTTTCTATTATAATTTCTATAATTTTCTTTGTCGTAGCGCTAGTTATCGGATAAAGCTTAGTATATTTGCTGAAATGGTCAAAAATAATTACGATGAATTTATACCTGTGCCTTCCACCGCTGCGTGGAAATGGTCCACAGATATCAAGAATACCTTTTCTAATTTTTCGGTGGATGTTATGGGTATCATAACCCCTTCCTTTCTCTCGTTATTACATTTTACCTTCTGACAAATATCACATGACCGTATCGCGTGTTGCACCTTTTTATTAATCCCTTTGATGTATACTTGTTCTTCTAACGCCTTCCTTACTTTGAGGGCAACCATGTGTCCGTATCTATTGTGATAATCAATAATTAGTGGCCTTTCTATCCCTGGTGGGATTACTAACTTCCAATTCCCTTGGTGTGGGGTGTTCCTTATAAACAAAGTACCATCGTGTATACAGTAACATTTATTTATAACTTCATCGCCTTCCAGTACCCTTTTCCTAATATTTCCTAATTTTGGGTCAGTCTCTTGTTGTGCCTTCACATCTTTTAAAATATTTTTCAAATCCTCCCTGCTTTTAATGATATGATATACCTTCGCTATTTGTTCTTTTTCGCCGTCAAATGTCTGGTTTTGTAAATTGATGCGGGATAGAACGTCGGCTGCTATGTTTTGCTTGCCTGGTATATACTCCCACGTGATATTATATTCCTGTAGGGCCAAAACCCATCTCGTCAGCCTCCCATGATTTAGCTTGCAATGTTTTAAAAACGAGATTGACTTGTGATCACTCCTAACCGTGATAGGGTATCCTAATATATATGTTCGAAATTTACCGCATGCGAAAACTACACTCAATAACTCTTTTTCTGTGGTATTGTAGTTTCGTTCGCAACTGTTCAGCACGCGGCTGGCGAAGCTAATCACTAAATGGTTTCCATCCTGATCTTCCTGATATAAGGCTGCACCTAAACTTAAATTACTGGCATCGCAATTTAGAAAAAATGGCTTCGTAAAGTCGGGGTGATGTAACATAACTGCTTCTAAAAATTTCTCCTTTATCAGATTGAGCACTCCATCTTGCTCTGGTCCCCAAGTCCATTTGTCATTTGCTGATAACTGCTTTTGAAACCTGGCAGTTAGTTCTGAATAATTGGACCGAAACTTCCTGTAATAATTACAGATTCCTAAAAATGATTGAAGCTGTTTCCTGTTTTTTGGGGTGGGGAGCTTCTGTATTGCCTCTACTTTCTCTCTGGATGGAGTAATCCCTTGCTCGGTTAAATTAAAATCTAAAAATTTTACCTCGTTTGCAATAAACTGAGACTTATCTAATTTGAGGGTAATATTATTCTCGGATAGCTTCTCTAACATCTGTTCAACCCTATTGCAATGGTCATCCCAATTAGCTGAAGTTACCAGTAAATCGTCGACGTATACTGTCGTAAATTTCAGCACTTCCTGTCCCAATATTTTGTCCATTATTTTTACAAATACCGCCACTGAATTAATTAAACCAAAGGGTAATCGCTTGAGTTGATAGTTTCTTCCTTCAAATATGAATCCCATATATTTCCTGCTATCTGGGTGGAGTTCTACCTGCCAGTAGCCGCATACTGTATCCCATGAACTTATACATCTTGTCCCGTGAAACTTTTTAGTATTTCTTCTATCTCCCCAGGGGATGTGCGGTCGTTAACAATCATCTTGTTAATCTCCCTAGCATCGAGGCATATTCTCACCTGTCCATTCTTTTTCGGCACAGCTATGCTTGGGCTAGTATAGGGCGAATGACTATATTCAATTATGTCGTCCTCTATCATCCTGTTCAGTTCCGCCCTAACTTCATTTTGTAGTGAGTAAGCAATCGGATATGATTTTTTATTGAACTCTACAGGGGTTTTAAATTTGATGGTGCATTGATAATTTTTTACCTTGCCCGGAGCATTTGAAAAGATATGTCGGTAATTATTATACACTCTAATCAATCGTTCGGCCTGTGCTTCGCTAAACTGACCCTTTGTTTTTGTCCTTTGGAATTCCCTTATTTCTTCCAATTTCTCTAACCATAATTCTGGGTTATCCTCCTGATATAAGGGCATGTTTAGTGGTCGATCGGCACAATAATAATGATTTACAATGGCCTGATAATGTGCATTACTTGTACTATTTCCTAGGGTATCAATTAACTTAGTGGTCCAAATTCCCTCTTTCGTCTTTAGCGTTATTACCTTGCTGTCTAAATTTATTATCGCTTTGTATGGCCTAAGTATATCACATCCTATTAAAATATTCATGGGTAAATTGTTCGCTACTAATAGTCCTATTGGCAACGTTACACCATTACTGGTCATCTCTAACGACACCTGCTTTTTTATAGATTTATTCTGCCTTCCCGTCGCTCCGACTAGTATAATATTATTTATAGGCAGAGTGGGTATGGGTAGATTACTATTCTGTTTAATTCTTTCTAACTCCACACTGTCTATTAACGATACGTTCGATCCTGTATCAATTAGTAATGTTGCATCTATTCCATTTATATCTGCCTTAATCTGTACTATATTCCATTATTCCCATTATTATTATTTTCAATTATATTATCTCTCTCTTCTAAAAATTCCTCCCTAATATCTTTGAGATAATTATTTGTTCTCAATGTCACTATCCCGTCTTCGTCATGTCTATTTTCTCGTCCAGTTACCCCATAATATTGGATCAGTGAAGGGCTGTCCTTTTTTTTCACTGCCGCGTCTAGTTTAAATGAGTGTTTGTCTCATTTGCCCGGTCTCCCGGAAAATTGGGTTGCTGACTTGCCTGTTGTTCCTGTCTGACCTCTGGGTTACCACTAATAGGTCTGCTATTTGTTGCATTATTTTGATTACCTACTTGTGTTTGCTGTGGGTAATACACGTAAGTTGGTAAATTATGTTGGTATGGTAGTTGGCTATTGGCCACCGCATAGTTTACCTGGGGTCTGTATTCCTGATTCCTTCTATTACCTCCCCCTTGATTGCCTCCGTTCCGATAATTATTTCCTTGGTTATAATTATTTCTTCTATAATTGTTGCCCCGATAATTATTTCCTTGATAGCTATTTCTATGGTAGTTATTTTCGGGGTAATTATTTCGATTTGGTCCCGGATTGTTACGGTTATTCGGACTCTGATTATTATTACTGCGGTTATTTACTGGGATGTTATTGTTATGGTTGTTCGGATTGAAACTACTACCATTTCCGCTTCCATTCCGATTTGGCCCGTTGTTACCATTGTAATAGTCTACCTTACGACTGGGGGGTTGGTAGTCTTGAAACTTTCCCGCAGACTCGCAGTTCTCTAATAACTTCGCTAAGTCAGTGATTTTACTGAGTTGCTGGTATAATAGCGCGTCTTTAATACCATAGTTATGGTGTCCAGCCAGTTGTCGTACCAAACATTCTTCTGGGATTGGCGGTATTAATTTTCGCGCTAAACATATTTTTCCCAGGAAATATGATGTTGGGGATTGTCCCTTGGATGCGTCGTATTTCCCGTAAAATATATCCATTCTTACCTTGTTTTGTGCCGTTTCTGACCAATATTTTTCCTTGAATTGGCGTTTGAATTCATTCAGGTTCGTTATCTCGGGTACTATTGCTATCCACCAATTATCCCTTGTATTCCGGAATGTTTCATCTAACATTTCCCGTATTCTGTCCCATCTTGTTTCCCTATTTATTTCTATGAACTCTTCCGTCCTTTCTAAAAATTCCATAGGGTTCCGGCGGTAATTTTGGAAATTAATTACCTCCCTATTTTCGCTATGACACGTATGGGTACTTAAGATCGGTGTGTCCCTTAGCGGAGGTTTTTCTCCCTTCGATCAATTTCCTGTATATTATTTTTATTGGTTCTTATTTGCTCGTCTAACCTATTAGCTATATCATACGTTCTTTGTATCCTTTCGCTAACGTCTTTCCGGACTTCTCCTACCTCCTGCATAATTTCCTCCTGGTTTTGCCTGACTTTATTATCGAGAGTCTGAACACTTTGTTTCGTCTCTACGGTTCATTCCTCCATGGTTTCAAAACGGGTATCATTTCCTTCCTGCAATCCCTTCTGTCACTGTCGATTTTTTGGTTTACCGTCTCATAATTTGAACTGATTTCCTTTTTCAGGGACTCTATACTTTTTTATTTTCCTCCTGAAATACCTCCAGCTTTTTCCATTACCATTGATTTTATTAGTTACATATTTCCTTAAAGATTCTATCTTTTTATCTAATTCCTCCTTATCTTCCTGTCTGTTTTTATTATTATCCTCCTTATCTTCCTGTCTATCTCTCCTCAGAGACTCTATACTTTTGTTATTTTCCTCCTTTAGGGATTCTATATTTCCTTTTATTTCTGCCTTGTCTTCCTGTCTATTTTTATTATTATCCTCCTTCAGGGATTCTATACTTTTATTAGTATTTTTGTTTATTGTTTCTTCCATTCTTTGGAACATCATCATTATTGCGTACATGTCGACGCTCCCTGTTGCTTTTTCCGGTTCGGGTTTCTCTGTTTCATCCCTTTTTTGTGTGGTTTATCTGTTTGGTCTCCCATTTGTATGGGTCTTTCTCCCGCTTGTTCCTCTGGTTCATCTCCCGTTTGCATAGGTTTTCAATTTCTGGTGTGGGCGGCCCTCTTTCTATCTCCTCAACTTGGACTGCCCCCCATCTTCCAAACTTAATTCGGGTTCTATGTTTTTCTTCCCCTTCTTTCCTTTTGGTTGTGGCATCTTGATTTGTTGATAGCTACCGGGCTTATTCCTTTCCTTTCAAGCCTCACTAGTTGGGCTGCCAATTTATAACAAAGAATAAATGTGTCTTGTCGGGTGTTACACTCCTCGCACTTATACTTACTAATTGCCTGTTTCTCTTCGAAGATGTAGTCCTGCAAACACAACTTATGCTAATATGTATGTGTGTGGGCGCCACTTGGCTATTTAGTCCAAGAAATTAATTATTATTTAAAATTGATCTTTAAATTACTAAGTTAGTTATAGAAAAAATGTAAACAAGACAATTTTAGTTGCAAATAACATATGTTTAATAACTTTTCTTTCATAAAAAATCGTCTGAAGTACTAACAGTAAAATGATGTAAAATTGGAGAGTTACAAAAATTATTCACAAGATTTTATTAATTATCGGCTAATAATTATTTTATTGCTCAGTTGAATTGCATGAATTTAATCTTTGAAAACTTTATACTTAGGACGTGACTCCTTTGAACTATCAAGACAAATCAGTGGGATGCTTTACAAAATTTGTGTGAATTGAAGGTGTTTGACATATGTAGTACAATTGTGTGACAAAGATACCAGGTAAAAAGATTTTAATTTTGGACAACTCACGTTCCGGTGGGTAAGTATTTCCTTCACTGGACACTGTTCTTGGGGACGATTCCAATCTTGCGCCTCTTCGTATTTACGTTTCCTCACTCACTTGTAACTATTTAAAAGTCAAAATTACGATTTGAAAACTCCGCACAATTTAAATAAAAATCGTACTGTTTCTATGCTTTAAATTGCCGGCGAAAAAACAGCTGACTGCGTGACCTCGCTGTACTGCCGTCACAGCGCTAGTTACAAACTCGATGCAGGCTTGCGTCAGTAATTTGTTTGGGATTTTTGTCAAAGTCAGTCTATGTCGCTAATACCAGCAAAATTTAATTGTTCTCTATTAACATCGGTCCTTTTCAGGGCCGCTGGATATTTGGCTGTGTACGTTCTATTAGATTTGGCGTGCTGTTGCTCTATTGAACAAGCACGTTAGCGATTCAGCGATATACTCCTTATGGGTTAAGTAAGTCTTTCGTCTAGTACGGGGAAAAGCCTGTTTTGAGTTTTCGAGTCGGATTCCTCTTCTTCGAGTTCGCCTTGGATTAGATGTTCGGATTCGTATGTGAAGTGTCTCTCGTGGATTCAAAGCATAAAGTCCTCTTGTGTCGATTTTGGTCTCGCTTATATACTCTTTGTAAGGTGCATTGTTTTAATTTTTATTCATGATTTCCGGTATTTTTGAGTAACATTTTCTTCTGGAACGTTCGAGAATATGCAAATAGAACATCATGGAACAAATTCGACTTCCGTAGAAGCTTTAGAACAAAAACTTCTTGTTCTTCATACTAATGGATATTACTGAAATTATTCTGGTATTTGTCAAACAATTTTAGAGAACTACTTACAATCTGCATGAAATTATTATTTTTAGATTCCCTGCTTTCCACTGATTAAAATGATACAATTCATGATTGGTTTTAAATAAATTAAATCTAATAAATTAACATAAAATACATATCCTTACCTTGTAGTGTTTATACAAAATTCTTGTTTTCTTATTTATAAAATGTTATTAAGTTCCTTGGCTCTTACTATAACATTAACACATAATATAATTAACTTTACATAACAGAAGAAACAATTATTAAAGCACATAACATATAAATAATTTCATTTTTCTGTAGGCATAACATATGGCCTAGTTTCTTGTCACTGTTATTTATAGTAATTTGCCTTTTCTGGTATTATTTCTAGGATTTTTTGGGTATTCACTTAGAGTTTGTTATATTGTTTATCTTTGGGAATACCTGGTTTTTCCTAATACATTTTAATTTTATTGTAATCTCAATTAGCATCTCACTGTCTTTGTACAGATGAGCTATTTCTTGTGTGTGACAAATTTCACTTTTATATTTAAAAATTCTCTATGAATTAAGCTTGTCTTCAATTGAGCAAGTATTTTTCCATTGTACGTTATAGAATTGTATCTTTTTTCTATATTCCTTCTAATATTAAACAATTAATTTGTCAAATATGACTAATTTTGTGACTGTTTTTTGATCTCAGCCTAGTATGCTATAGGTAAATAGTTTCATAACTTGACTGTTAAAGTGTTTTAGGTGGTCATATTTATAGGTATAGTTACTTTATATTGTGGTTCAACTTTAAAATACAAGGTTGTTGCATTTTGATAATTTTAAAGTCATAAATTATACAATTTTACATGTTCACTACATGCTTTCAGTTTAACACAGATTTTGATTATTTTCATTGGCTTCTAATCAATTTACAGCTTTCTCTATTTGAAGTATTTTGTTTGGCTTTGTCTTATTGACATTTAAATTTAGTTTGTTTCTTAATTTCATAATAATTAATTTTCACATACATCTGAGTGATTGGTCTCAACTCTAAAACTTTGATTTTCTGTTATAGAATTACATATTTTTTATTTTAATTTACATCCTATTTAATGATGTGTTTAAATCATTTGATACATCTATTTTATATATATATTATAAAGTACAATATTAGATCTTGTCTATTATTTCATAATAAATTGATTTTTATGCTCTATTCAGAGTTACATTTCTAACATTTCATGACATTATTTTTGTCATTTCTGATATTATTTGTTTCTCTTATTATACAATATCAGTTTTATTCTATTTTTCACTTAAACAATACATGGGGTTTGAGTCTTGGTCAAAGTCTTCGTCGTTTTTACATATTATTGATAATAAGTATTGGACAATATTACTAAATTTTTTGGATTACTTGGGTTCGATACTGTTCATTTCACCTTAATTTACTTTTGCACTTAATTTTCTTTATGGAACGTTGTGTGACGTTACAATATAAATAAAGCAATATAAGCCGTTGACGTCGATTTTGAACAATGCCCGCCATGGCGCATAAGTACGGGACCGGCATAGTCGACTGCAGATTGGGAAAATGGCTTAGCAGGCGTAACCCGGGAAAGGGGTAATTATCCTAATAATTGGCTTGCGCCCCTAGCACGGAATCGAGAACAAGAGATATATTTATGTATTGCTGAACGTATATAAGATTTATCATTAACTATCCAATATTTCTGCCGTAGAGAATACTGCTTCAATTGTACACCAGCGTGTAGTAAACGAAGATGCTCACTTTGTATGATTAGTTTGCTGAGATGAGAGTGCGGGTGTAGAATGATTTGGTGTTTGGTCTCATAGGTAAGCTGGGAGTGCTGAAGGCGTCCGCCCATGCGTAATATCCCCGCAATATCCAGAATTGGGTTGAGAGAGAGAATTTTACTATTATTGGGGATGCAGCGTTGTGCCTCAAGTTCCTTAATTTCGATGCTAAAGTGCAATCGCTGGGACTGGCGAATAAAAACCAAAAGTGTATCATGCAACTCCTGGGCAGTTAAAAATGAAGTGTGCCTAACATCTATGGGGAGCCTAGAGTTCCGAATGAATCGACGGCAATAAGAAAATACACGAATGAGCCTTGAGAGCGATGAGAAGTTTTCAAAATGACTAGACGTAGATGAAGCGACAATCAATGAGGTTTGGACCTGCTTAAGTTGTTCCTGCTCAAGATCGGGATGAGTGCAGGTTGAATGGGCATCGAAGGCACTGGTGGGCCTTGATGATGACTCATGGTCAGGGTTCTGCTTGGACTTGAGCTCCAGTGATGGACATCTGCGGATAGCTCCGTGAAGAGAATCGCCCAAATGAGAATTGAATGACCTGCGAGGTAGGGATACCACAAATCTGCCATCATTATTACGGAAAGTATTAGATACAAAATGACTTTCGCATTCCGAGTCCTCAGCAGAGGGAGCACGAATAGCAACGTCCTCTAACTTCCAAAAGTCCTTTAGTTGCGAGGGAATAGCATTATTGTCCTCACATACTAGGAATGATGAGACAGGCTTTGTCATGTCGACATTAAATGGCAAGTTACCTGCGAGAATGAATCCCAATTTTGTCTCCTGTATTATGGGAAAATGTGGGCTTCGGATGAATCTGACAGGTTCAATTAATTGTAAGTAATACTGAGCACCAAGCAATAGGTCGATCTGCGAAGAGAAATTCAGTTGTGATCGGCTAGGAATATGCCTGTTCGATATTTCGGATATCGAACCGGTCAATAATTAAGTTTCCGAGGTTGGCACTATGGCTTTTGCGAAGCCGATTCATGCACCGGGCTTGAACCCGTTGTCATACGCCAACCACTGAGCTGATCACATCCACGAGCCGGATTCTTCGGCAGGTAGAAATCCTTTTCATGTAACCCATCCTCTTTCCAACCAGACTTTTCTGCCTGAGTGTCAGGATCAACCTTTCGTGAGATTTCGGTAAGTCATTTTATTATTAATTATTTGTCGCTAGCAATTCTGCATGTTGCTCTGCTAAAGAGCTCACCAGAGGTTAATTTTATACTGTAAGAGAAACCGTTATCTTTAGACTGTCAATCTTTCAAATAATATCGTAGATATTATATCTACCAGAGGTTTCATGAGGTTGCTAGTTTTTTCAATTTAATTGCTTGCCGTTACGAATGGGAGCACGTGTTTTGTAATTTTTTGCATGTTGCTGCTTGCCGTTTGAGTAAATGGGTTACAAGCCAGTTTTGGCTGTGCGATTTTTATTTTAATTACCAACGTGCGGTGCCGTTTCGTTTTTTGTGCCAGCTCGTGGTTGTTTTGCATGCTGTTAGCTACCAAATTATATCAACGTTCGTCATTTGCATGCTGTGGCACGGAAGCACGTTGGTACGATACGCATGTAAACCATTATTTTGCGTTTAATGCTGTGGGTTGTGTTGACCAGTTTCGTCGCGTGTGCGTGGGCCGGGTGAGCAAATATTGCGTTCAAAATTTTGCACTTTGATTTTTTTGGTAATCGTTTGATTACTGGGTCAATTCCTGAGAAGTTTGTACCCGTCCTGTTGTGGTCTGCTTTACACGTGAATTCGACGTGTTACGTCCTTGCGAATGTGCAAGGCGTGTGGGGGACGTTTGTTTTTAGATTATCCGGGTTTTTCGGTATAGCCTGCCTTTATATTCAATTTTTTCTGGAATTGGCTATTACCTTTTTTGGTGGCGTTTATATTTTGCATATGCGCGATATCCTGTCCATACACGCCGCGTTGACCATCAATTTTTGCATTTAATGTATCATTAACAGTTGAATTTTCGTATATTGTACCTTGTTGTGTATTCGTGTATTTTGGTGCCCTTATTCTATTTGGTATTATGCATGTTTTTTGGGTACACCTTTGTGTACCATTATTTTGCACCGTATCTGCGTTAATCTTGTGCAACTTGTGTTTTGTTCGTGCTTTTGCACAGTGTAAATTAATTTGTTGCGTGTTTTTCGAGTATGTAATTTATTGTGTTTTGTACTCTTAGCCTTTTGGATTGTGTAACTTGTATTTTTCCTTTCACCAATTTACTTTTGTATTTATTATGCTCGGTATTGTTTATGAAAACTAGTTGTTTCAGAGGCCTATTTATCTCGATTACTGTTAGGCTAGGTCTGGGTCGTGACTATTGTTTAATTTCTAATTATCTCGTTCAGGGTGGTTGTCGGTTGCGCGATATTCTTGAAATCATAATGCCTGCTAAATTGTTGCTGGCAGCTTTTGACCGGACCACTTCGGTGGGAATATTTGCGTTGCAACATTTAATAAATAAGTTGGAAGGGTTGCAGCAATTGAAAGTCGTGGATCAACTTGTGGCCGGTATCTTGGCCACCCGGTTGTCCGAAGAATATCAGGATATTTTAGGTAAGGTAGATCCTTACCTATCGGCAGAGTCATTGCCCCAGGGATTGGTCGAGGACCACATTTTTTCGGTGGTAGCTCAAATTAAAGATATTTATGTCCGGGGAAGCGTTTTAGCGTCAAAACTAACTAAACCAGAGATACCGGTTGGTTCCGGTCGGTCTTCATCGGCAAGTGGCGGGCACTCAGGTGTTCTCGTTCATGAGTTGCCGAAACTTTCTTTACCTTGTTTTGATGGCCAGTCCAAATGTTGGTCCGAGTGTTGGTCGACGTTTACCACATTAGTGGACGAAAGTCCTGCCCTCACCCCTAAGCAGAAATTGTTATATTTATTGACTCATCTTAAGGGTGAGGCTTATGAGAAGGTTGCCGGGCTTCCCATAGTTGACGATAGTTATCCGTTTGCATTGTCAACTCTTAAAAGCCGTTATCACAACCCTTGTTTGGCCGCCCGGGTCTATTGTACCAATCTGCTTCAATTACCAGCCGCTTCTACGCGATCAGCTGCGTCTATTAGAAAATTGGTAGACAGCTTCAATGCTAACTTTTCAGCGTTGTCAGCTCTAAACATTGCTGATATATATCAAGCAATATATGCGTCTTTTGTATTATCAAGGCTGGATTTATCATTGCGTGAACGCTTTGAGGCGTCTGTTACGGACAAAGAAAATCTCGCTGCTCTAAAAGAAATTATGACATTTTTAACCGCCATGGCGAAACAAAAAGAACAGGCATCTTTGGAATCGGCTTTACCTGCTCTTCCTAGCACTAGCCACCAGAAAACTCAGAAGGTTTCCTTTTCTTAGGCTGCTCCTCTTGCTGTGTCCACGTTATCTGCGGAGGTTACGCAACGGGATTCATCTAATTCACGTTGCCTTCATTGCGATTCCCGGACCCATGTGCTTCTCAAGTGTCCGGCGTGGCTGAGTAAGGACCCTAGGGTTCGATTTCAAAGTCTTAAGAATAAAAAATGTTGTCTTTCGTGCCTCCAACATAAACATTCGGGATGGTGCAAAAATAGGTGCAAAACGTGTGGCTCTAATTACCATAACACTTTACTTCATTTCAAAAATGCCCGTCCGTCTCCGTCTCGTTCACAGATTTCAGAAACAGGGGAACTCAAGGCTTCGGGGTCATCGCTTGCTGACCAAGTTGATCTGTCTAGCACTACTCTGACCGTGTCTCTGCCCCATCCTGCAGGGGTTCTGTTAGCCACATGTCTAGCAGCCTTGTCGTCTCCCAATGGTGGTTATATCGTAGTTAGGGCCATCCTGGATAGCGCGTCCCATGCTTCTTTCATCACTGAAGCGTGTGCTTCTCGCTTAAAGTGCGCTTGTTTTGACGCTTCAATAAGTGTCAATGGGGTAGGTGATATTGCCCGCAAAGCAAAAAGGGCGTGCCATCTTTCTTTGGAAACTTTAAAACTCGAGGTTGTGGCGTCTAACCATGCTTTCGTAATTCTTCCTAAGATCTCATCGGATTCACCTAGGTTCCAGGTATTGCCTGAAGTTAAGCAGGCTACAAAAGTCCTTTTGTTAGCTGACCCTACCTTCGATGTAGCAGCCCCAATTGATGCGTTGTTTGGAGCCGATATTGTTGCGGCTATTCTTTTGGGAGAGACTATTCCCTTGGGTGCAGGTTTGCCTGTTGCAGTTAGGACACGTTTTGGGTTTGTCATTATGGGTGGAGCCCCAATTTCACTTAGTTGTGCATTGACTTGTGCTAGCGGTCTCACTGGCCTTCCTTTGGATCTGGTATCTGCGCATCAGCTTCACTGTCATTTTCACCACTTTTATCCTTTAGTCACAACATTATCCACGGATACAACCAACCTACTTGAGCAAGTTCATCGGTTTTGGGAGGTCGAAGAGCCTACAGCTTTGCCCCACCAGTTATCTGAAGAGGATCACTTTGCTGAAAAGTTTTATATGGAGTCAACAAGTCGGTTGCCGTCGGGTCGTTACCAGGTGCGCTTGCCGTTTTTTAAAAACTTTTCTCACACTTTGGGAAATTCCCTTAAGGGAGCTATGTCTCGGTTTTTCGCATTACAAAGGAAATTTGAGTCTAACAATCAGTTTAAGAGCCAGTATGTGCAATTTATAACTGATTATGTTGCTCAGGGGCATATGTCGCTGGTGTCTGACACCAATTTTCCAAAATATTTCATCCCACATCATGGTATCTTTAAGGTTAGAAGCGATACATAAAAAATAAGGGTGGTGTTTGACGCCAGCATGAAGACGTCCTCCGGGATTTTCCTTAAATGACGTGTTATGTGTCGGGCGTATGTTGCAGAATTTACTGTCCGATGTTTTTACTTTGTTTCGGCGTTTTAGCCATGTCTTCACGTGCGACATCGAGCAGATGTATCGCCAAATTGCCATGCATTCTGATGACTCGGCGTACTTGTGTATTTTATGGCGTGAGGAGGTTACCGCCCCCCTAAGGGTTTTTGCTTTGCGTACCGTTACTTACGGGCTGGGTTGCGCCCCTTTTCAGGCGTTGCGAACCTTGCAGCGGCTGGCTCAGGATGAGGCAGTTAATTTTCCTGCGGGAGCGGCGGTACTTAGCCGTAATATTTTTGTTGATGATATTGCTGCGGGCGCTGATTCAAAATCAGAGCTTTGCAAATTACAACAGGAACTAATTCTGTTGTTATCGTCAGGAGGTTTCAATTTGAAAAAATGGTGTACTAATCAACCTGACTGCCTACCTGAATCAGCCGCTCAGAGTGATTCCGTCGCTGCTAAGGATATTCTGGGTTTGAGTTGGGACCATTCAACCGATTGCTTCTCATTTTTCCTCCTTTGGCCCGTTGCAGTAATGCTCAGGTACAATTCACCAAACGTGTCGTCTTATCCCAGATGGCACAATTATTTGACCCATGTGGTTGGCTTTCGCCAGTGACTTTCAGGGCCAAGGCCTTTTTCCAAAAACTCTGGGCTGAAGGCTTGGAATGGGATGCTCCTCTCAATCAAGACTTAAATGATTATTGGAGTCAATTCCTGTCCTCTGTGAATCATCTTTCGGTAATCACTATTTCTCGGCCATTCCTCCCTAAAAGTGGGCGTATTGAAAGGGTTATATTACATGGTTTCTGTGATGCTTCCCAGTCGGTTACGCGGCAGTCCTTTACCTGTCCATTTATACTGACTCTGGTCCTCCGGTGGTTTCGTTGGTGTCTTCTAAAACTAAAGTGGCACTTCTTAAAACTTTATCAATCCCACTTTTGGAGTTGTTGGGAGCTCATCTTTTAGCCAAAGTCGTTTGTCATTATGTTGGCTTATTCTCTTCATGTTTTCAAGTGAGTCAAATTTTCATATGGACAGATTCGACGATTGTTTTGGATTGGCTGAATATGCCTACTTTTAAATTGAAAACGTTTATTGCTAATCGGGTGGCTGCCATTACCGAGTGGACCAATACTAAGTCTTGGCGTCATGTTCATGGTGTTTCTAACCCCGCTGATTTGGCCTCTAGAGGTACTTCAATCTCCAGCCTCCAGTCGCCGACATTTTGGTGGTCAGGGCCAGATTGGCTAAAGCTTGATTCTATGCACTGGCCCCTATTAATTATCGACCGAATCACGACGTGCAAGATGTTGCCTTGGAGACCAAGGTCTCTTCGTTTCTTACTCAGGAGCCCCGGGTGGAATTGTTCGATCACTTGTCCTCGTGGCCCTTAGTGGTGGGGGTTACCTCAGTTATCTTAAGGTGGGCTATGCCTTCGGGGGTTGAACCTTACACAGCCGTGGGTTGGAAGAGGTTAGCTGTTAACTATATTTTACGCTACATTCAGCGCAGCGTGTTTGGACAGGAGTTCGCGGCTATTCGTTTAGGTAAGCGACTCCCGGTCCGCATTCAGCGCCTGGTCCCGTTTATTGATGATTTTGGTCTCATTCGAGTACGCGGTCGCTTGACCAACTCTACGGTAACTAGAAATCGTTTTCCGGTTATACTGCCCAAGCATCACCATCTAGTAGGGTTGCTAATTCATCACACCCATGTGTGGTTAGGTCATGCTGGTCACTTTCTGGTTGGCCGCCCCATTACCGCACCCCCGGAAGCTGAAGTCTCGTTAAATGAAGGGACAGTCCGCCATTACAAACAAATTGCCGCTTTGCTCCAGGCATTTTGGAAAAGGTGGCGTTTGGAATACTTGACGGCACTTCATGCCAGATCGAAGTGGTCGTCTAAGTCCAGAAACTTAATAGTTGGGGACCTGGTTGTTATGGAGGAACAAAATTCTCCTCCCCTGATGTGGCCTCTTGGCCGAGTTTCAGCTGTGTTTCCGGGGAACGACGGGGTTGTTCGTCGCGCTGTAGTTAAAACTTCCGCAGTTTCTTTTGAACGACCTGGTATTAAATTATACAGGTTGCCTATAGATTTTTGATTGGGTTTGTCTTGTTTTCGGGTGAGCAGAATTGGTCTTAATGATTGTGTTGGGGACTTACTTGACACTTTTCTGGGATTTCCCAGGTGGTTCCTTCCAGCTGTTTTCCGCATTGAAGTTTACATTGTGGAATGTTTCTGGCATGGCGTTGTGCCAGCCTATTGTGAGTTATGGAGGCTCAGCAAATAAACAACAACAAAAATAAGTAAAAAAAAAAACAAAAATGATAAAAAAAATAAAGAGAACAAAAAATAAGAAAAAAAATGTAAAAAACTAGGGAATGTTAATTAAGTTGATTTGCTGAGTTTTAAGTTGTGTTTGGCTGGGCCATTGTTTATTGCATGTTGTTGGGTTTTGTCTGCTCTACCCAAACCTTTCGGATTGCTCGCACGGTCGATGCGCCCGCGGCGGAGTTGTTCGGCATGTTTTTCTAATTACTTGCATGTTTTGTTGTATGTGTGGAATTTTCTTATGTTTGCGTGTGACCCCCTCCTATGTTGGAGGGTAATTTTTCAGAGTGTTCATGTTCACTAAAAATTTGTCCTGTAATGCATCTTGGCCATTTCTCTTGGTGTATTTGGTTGTTGACTCATTGTGGTCAACGGGGGCCGGTGTTCGATATTTCGGATATCGAACCGGTCAATAATTAAGTTTCCGAGGTTGGCACTATGGCTTTTGCGAAGCCGATTCATGCACCGGGCTTGAACCCGTTGTCATACGCCAACCACTGAGCTGATCACATCCACGAGCCGGATTCTTCGGCAGGTAGAAATCCTTTTCATGTAACCCATCCTCTTTCCAACCAGACTTTTCTGCCTGAGTGTCAGGATCAACCTTTCGTGAGATTTCGGTAAGTCATTTTATTATTAATTATTTGTCGCTAGCAATTCTGCATGTTGCTCTGCTAAAGAGCTCACCAGAGGTTAATTTTATACTGTAAGAGAAACCGTTACCTTCAGACTGTCAATTTTTCAAATAATATCGTACAATGCCTTTTGGTAAATTTAGGGATGCGATATCAAATGATTCGGCAGGGAGATTATTAGTGATACTGGGAAGCACAGCGCAATGTATGTTTAAACGAAAATTCTTATAACGTGAATGCAACCTTACCCTAGTACTGAAGTCAGCTTGAGATAATGAATTATTTATACCGGTGATTGGTAATTGAGATTTAATTAGTTTTAGACCCATGCGACGTGCAGAATTCATGGTACAGAAGTTAGCTTTGCTAACCTGAGTCTAATAAAATCCTTACTGGGTGTTTCCTACCGGCATGATCAGTTGTCATGCAGACGGCGGTGGATAATAATATAGATTTGTTTGTTTGCAGTTTTTGTGCAAACTGATAGTTACTGCACGAAGTGTTATTGCCTGATACGTGGATCATTGTGTGGTGGCGTTTAGAACACGTCCTGCAAGTAAATTTGGATGGACAGTGTGCGAGATCATGGCCTTGGCGTAGACATTTTAAACAGAGTTTATTTTTAATTAAAATATTTTTTCGTTCCAGGGGAGACATGACCACGAATTGTGGACATACAGACAGACGGTGTTTACCTCTGCACAGCTGACATATGTTATTGCCGATATGAGAGTGGAATGTCGCCCTAATAATATTAACCGGTTTAATAGCTTTACAATAGTGAGTCTTATCGCTAACGTGCGTTTTGCAATAACTGCCTCCTATTATTTAAAAACTTAATAAAATTCTTGAAATTAGGAAATCTTTCGTCCGACAAGCTTTCTTTCCAGAGCCGACATGTATTGTTATCGAGTTTTTGCGTTAAGTATTGCACGAAAATAATTTCAAATGTATTTACCGTTAAATTCAATGAATTTAAAGTGTTTATGTTCGCAGTGATCTCGTCAATGATTTTAGAAATGCTAACCATGGATTCTTGTTGAATGGAGTTCACGGCCAGGACATTCCCTATGTGATAGGCTGAGATAATTAATTTGCTGTCGTACCTGGCTTTTAACAGATCAATGGCTACCGCATAATTTTCATGTGTGATTGGAAGAGATTTTATTACATTTAACGCTTCATCCCTTAATGAAGAGTGCAAATAGTGTAATTTCTGAATGTCAGTCAGGTCAGTTCTGACGTGTATTAATTCTACAAACATATTATAATAATGTTGCCAATCAACAATGCTGCCTGAGAAGCAGGGTAGTTTAATCGGCTCTAACTGTATAGAGGGGGTTTTAATTGGTGTAACTTCCGCCTGAAGCAACGGTTTCTTGTTCATCTCCTCCACTTGCTCTAATAAATGGTGTAACTTGCACTCGATATTGCAGAGATCATACTCTGTTTGAACTCTGTCACTGACTGATTCGAAATCGGAATCGTAGCCTCAATTTGAGTCTGAATTTAGTCATACTTAGCGGAGAATTCCATCAAATGGCGGAGTTTTATTTTTAAGGCATGTTGATCGCTTGTCAGCAAAATTATTCACACGGGATATAGACGCCTTAATTGTGCCCCGTTTCTTTATTAACGCCTTCACATCAGCCATGACCGAAATGTAAAATGTGATTTGAAAACAATAATTAGATATAGAGCAGGTGAACAGTTGTTGTAATTTTGAATAATTTGCTAAAATCTGATATGATGCGGAAGCCAGTGATCTGTGTACTTAACATATGACTTACTATAATAGGTACTTAATTTGCTTAAAAATAGTTATGAAAGTTATCGAAAATATAAATCATTCAACATGAGAATATACCTATAGCTTTATCACATTACTTAAATTTCTTAATGCGTTATTGCACAGCTGCATAAATGAGAATTTATATACATATGGAAATCTAGATAAAAAATATAAGCTTATGGCCACTTGACAATAATATCTGTTTCTGTAAAAATTATTAATGGTGTTATATTAAATGTTATTAACTCTGTGGAAAAATATTACCTAGGTTTGCCGTACCCAATCAATTATATATGAAAAATTATAAAAAATGAAAGTTTATAGTCACGTGGATGTTGAATCCCGGCGTGCTCAAGCTGGCTTCGATCCCGTTGTTCGGTCCTGTTCGGCAATCCTTTGAAGTTGGCGCACCACCTGTTTCTGCTGGTCGGGTGACGCTTGAAGTTGTAGCTCTTCGTGTACTTGTAAAGTCCTGGATCTTCGTTGCTCTAGAACCAACGATACTGTCTTGCTGTGTCTTGTTGTCTCAAAGTCGCTGCTCTGCAGAATCTTGCAGCGTTGAGTATGAAGTAAATTTCTGTGTCAGTTTTAGAACCATGAAGGCATGCAACGGCCAGCAATCTGATGCTTGAAAATGTTCGGATTTGACCCAAACGTCGTTTGGGCCCATTAAATGAAATATTTCTGAAATCGTACTGGACGAAAATCCGGTCGCGGTGGACCAAAAAATGCGGTCGCAGTGGACCAAAATGCGGTCGCTGTGGACCAAAAATGTGAAATCCGGCCCGAAGGACCAAAAAATGTTGCGTCTTAGATGCTCTCGAAGAATCTTAAGTTAATCTTAGAACGCTTATTAAGGTGCTGGTGAGAAATGAAATGATAAAGTGGACTGTATATTCTTGCGGTAATAGTTTATTAAAATATTGACAAGAAATAATTGCTGGCGCATGCAGTTTTAACGGGGCATGAATGCCGGAGAATTAATATAGAATTAAATATGGAGAACTCATAAACATGTGTGAGGCCGATATCGCCTAAGTAAAATTGTGCATGATGATCATGCTAAATTATGAAATATTGAAACTTACGTAGCGCTGCGGCTAGCGAACAAGCCGTGTTGCCTGTACGGAGTCTTGCAAGGAACTGAACTCAAATTTGTCTGCTGTCGGCCTGTCTGAAACCGGCAGCAGATAACAGATATAAAAATGACGTCACTACACGCACCTGCAATGCAGCAATTCAAAGTACAAAGTTTTCATAGGTACAAAGTTTAACCAAGTGTTGAAGAATCAATGTCTAATAAAATAGCTGAAGTAGAAAACTCAGTCACGAGTGTGGAAAAGCTATGTCAACAAAAATAGAAGACTCGATTACAAATATAAAAGAGCAGATTAAAAATGAAGTCGTGCAGTGCCTGAAGTTACAACCAAAACAACTTTGTGAACAGACTGTACCAATGATAAAGACAGAAATAGACGCAGAAAACAAGTTAATAGAGAAAGTAACTTTGCCTGCAGTAGCGACAGTTCATGCAAAGCTCCAACCTTTGACGGAAGCTGTCACAGGGCAACGTACATCCGCCAATTTGAAGCTGCTGCATGCGCAAATAATTGGACATAGAAAGACAAGGCAGTCTCACTCATTCTCTCATTAAAAGGACCCGCGGCAGAACTACTACAGAAAGTGCCACCTGACAGCCAGAACACATATGCCGAGTTGATAAAAGCTCTAGAATTACGGTATGGTGATAAACATTTGCGAGATGTGTACTGCACCCAGTTGAGAGCAAGGCGACAGCATTCCGGGGAGAGCCTTCAAGAGTTTGAAGCAAGTATCGACAGACTAATTAGACTGGCCTATCCTGAAGCGCCAGAAGCTGTTCGAACGAGTTTTCCTATGCAGACATTTACTGCCGGTGTCCGCGATAAAGAACTACAACAAGTGTTAGGAATGGCAAGACGCCAGAACAGTGAGGACGCCCTGGTACATGCTTTGCAATTTGAGGCCGCCAAATCAGCGTCTGGTTGGACAAATCATAAAGTGCGCGCCCAAAAAGATCGCGACGGCACAGACGATGAGGAAGAAGAAAAAGGAACAGAGGCTCGACGGTCGGCGCCACAGAATAAAATAAGAAAGGATAGAAGACCGAAGTGTTATAGATGTGGGAAACCTGGGCATCTACAACGAGATTGTCGGGTTAGAATTCAGCAGCAGGGAAACGAGCAATAGTCGGTACAACGATGCGTGCGCTGACTAACTGGAGGAACAAGCCCCTAGACACTACTCAATTTCTACACTTCAGAAAAACAGCGGGAGCTTGGTAGTTACCGGATTTGTTCAAGAAAGGCCAAACTCAATTACAGTTGACACAGGCGCAACAGTTTCTATTGTGCGCCCCGACGTGATGAAAGGTCTCAAGCCAATCTGGTGCTCTTGCAGTTTGCGAACAGCTACTGGACGGCCTGTAAAAGTGTACGTAAAAGTGGAGATACACCTACGCCTCGGTCGACTTGAGTTTAATCATCAAGTACTAGTTGCAGACATTGTGGATGAAGAAATTCTTGGTGCGGACATTATGAACTCATACGGATTTATAGTCGACTTCAAAAACAATATCTTGAGAATCGGAGTGGAAGAGGTAATGCTATCAACAATGACGACAACAGAAAAAGCGATGGACGTCATAAAACAAGTGGCCGTAACTGTTCATGGTTAGAACCGAGGTAGATACTAGAGGCAACCTGTGCTCTATATTCGAACCCCAGGTAGTCAGCACAGCGGGCATACTAATTACCAGAACTTTAGTAAAACCTGACGAAACCGGAAATGTACTTATTAGTTTTGGATCAAGCTATCACTTTACAAAGCAACACGCTCCTAGGCAAATTGACTCCTGTGGGCTGGGTAGCCGGAATGACGCAACGAAGATCCAGTGCTTCGGATAATTCCAAATTACCAGAGGAAATGCAAAAATTATTGAACAGATCTTCTAACGACCTCTCAAGTGGTGAGGAAAAAGAACACAGACAGTTTTTACACGAATTCAAAGATTGTTTTGTAATTCGGGGACAGTCACTGGGAAGAACCTCTCTTGTGCAACATCGCATCAATACCGGGGACACAACACCCATACGCCAACCTCTTCGAAAGCCTCCATTATCTAAACAAGAGGAAATGTCTCGGTTAGTACTGGACATATTGACAGAGGGAGTAATCGAACCTTTGTCAAATGCTTGGTCTTCTCCTGCTTGCTGGTAGCGAAGAAGGATGGTGGATTGCGTTTCTGCGTAGACTACCGGAGGTTAAATGACGTTACAAAGAAAGACTGCTATCCATTACCTCGTGTTGACGATACACTCGACACGTTGTCCGGAGCACAATGGTTTTCCACATTGGAGCTGAAGAGTGGATATTGGCAAGTGGTTCTTCATCAAGAAGACAAGGAAAAGACTGCTTTCTCGACACCAAATGGCTTATTCCAATTTAACGTCATGCCATTTGGACTCTGTAATGCACCGGCAACATTTGAAAGATTGTTGGACCTGGTACTCCGAGGCCTGACATGGAAAACTTAACTTGTTTATTTAGACGATGTCACAGTCATCGGGAAGACTTTCAAAGACCATTTGTAAAAGCTTAAGGAGGTTTTAACTAGAATTCACTGTGCCCAACTGAAGCTGAGCCCGAAGAAGTTCTCTATTCCGGAAGGAATTACAGTATCTGGGTCATCTGGTTTCGGCAGCGGGTGTTAGCATGGATCCTAATAAAGTAGACACCGTAAGAGACTGACCAGTGCCGAAGAGTAAACCGAAGTTCGGAGTTTCCTGGGGTTATGCTCATGTTACACAGGTTTTGTGAAAGGTTTCGCTACTATTGCAAAACCAATACATGAGCTAACGGAAAATAAACGAAACTTCCACAGGTCGAGGGAGTATGATCAAGCATTTAGGACTTTGAAAATAGCATTATATTCGCAGCCAATTCTCGCTTTCCCAGCTTCCGAAGTGAAGTATATTGTGGACACAGACGCAAGTAATTCTGGTCTAGGAGCAGTTTTGTCTCAAGTGCAAAACGGTGAAGAATGAGTAATAGCGTATTACAACAAGACACTTTCTGGCAAGAGAGAGTTGCTGGCAATCGTCCGAGCGTTGGAGCACTTCCATAAATACCTCTATGGAAGAGAGTTTTCACTACGTACCGACCATGCCGCGCTTGCATGGCTCTTGAGATTTAAAAATCCGTAAGTGACTACATAACTAAGTGGGTGGTAGCCTACGCAATTCAAAATTAGGAGGTTACCACTGTGACAAAGCAGTTAGATTACAACTTCTGTTGCCGTTATGGAGCTCCTACGGAAATCCATACGGATAAAGGGAGAAATTTCGAATCAGGAGTGTTTAAATAATTATGCTGTCTACTCGGAATTCGAAAGACCAGGACAACGCCTCTGCATCCTCAGTCGGACGGAATGGTTAAGTGATTCAATAGGACACTTGAGCAGCATCTTTCGAAGGTTGTTGACGAGAACCAAACAGACTGGGACCAACATATACCACTATTCCTCATGGCGTATAGATCAAGGCGTATATGAAGTACACGACACAACCGACATGACTCCAGCAAAATTGGTGTTTGGGCGGGAGATTCGTCTTCCTGGGGATTTAATGTTCGGATCACCTGAGACTCAGTCCCAAGAGCCACAGAAATATTCCTCCCAATTAGAAAACCATCTGCGAGAAATAAATCGCTTGGTAAGAGGACGGCTGAAGATTGCCAGTGATAAAATGAAAACTCGATATGACATTCGCAGCAATAGTGTGGGTTTCCAAGAACGAGATCAGGTCTGGTTGTTGAACCCAAAGCGCCGTCGTGGTCGCTCACCTAAGCTTCAGTCTAACTGGGAAGGACCCTACACTGTAAAAAAAAGAATCAACGATGTTGTTTATCGGATTTAACAGGAAGAGCAGCGAAAGTTCACGGTCGTCCACCTAAATCGCCTGGCTAAGTGCTACTTCAGAGACGGTTTGCCAGTTCGGGACGAACAGGCTTAAGGAGGGGGACGTGTTACGACATCACAGAACAATCTACGTGTTTATCGAACATTCCAGAGAGATCCAGAATGTAATGCGGTGGTGTTCGTGCTTATTGACGCATTCGCAAGATTTTACTGGAGCCCGCCAGCCGCGCGGACTGTGTCAAGGCCGCAATTATTACGTAGTTCACACTGGCGCTAAGACGCAATTTGGAACGTTTTGGTCTGTGAGCGTAGGTATAAATACATGCCGGCAGCAACTTTGAGTTTCAGTTATAGTTGTGATATATTACTCTGTCTTTCAAGTGGTTACTAGTGAAGTGTTCCGTTTTATAATCGGGCGGTATAATTGTAATACAATTGTGTTTAATATTAGTGACATTTTATTGCGTGTGGACAATTTTTATTTGATTTGTTGTAGGAGACTGTGTTGTTAATTACGAACTGTTTAACTGTAAAAATTGATGCTGGTGATTAGTGACTTAATTGGTGTCTTGTACTTATTTTGTTTTCCACTGTACCTACGACAATCAAGTAGACCGTCGTAACAATATTTATGTAGACTTATAAATATGACTTCACTTAATTTATTTATTTTATTAAATCGATGAATGCTAAATTATCTGTAAATAATAATACAAATAATATTATGTTCAAGCACTTATTTTGCTTATAGTTTTGGTAAATATAACAGTAATGAGCCTTGGAAATGTAGATACAGAAGGCAAATGCAGAGTATTGAAGCCACCTTGACGAGGTAAAGTTGCTGCTTTCAGATCGGTAAACTTTATCTCCGTGCTTCAGGTCTTTATATCCGGTCTCGTGGGGACCATATATTCATACAGATATCAGTATTCAACAGAGCGGGTTTCTAACAGAACCTACATTGCTAGCATACTTTATGCCAGAAGCAAACTCTAACCTGTCACTATTTACCCAGTTGGCCAGTGAGTGGAATGAGCAATAGAAGCATAAGAAAATTTAGTGTCAGTCTTCATTAAACATTTATATGTAACATAGTGTGATTCCTTATTATAATATTTAAATATAACTCATTTAAAATGATATATAGTATATTTACATGATATTAAATGTTGTAAAATTAAATGAATATTCTCAACAATAGACCCCTATTTTTCATTCTTGAAGGAAGATTTTACTTTTTACGTCCAAATGAATCTACTTTATTCTCTAAAGAAGAAGAAAAGTTAATTTTAAAAGTGCAATTTAATTTTATGTGTTTAGTTATTGTAGCAATTATTATGATTACTCTTGGTTGTTTGTGCAATTCCCATTGGAGACTGACACTCAATCTAGCGGCTTGTGCTTTTTATGGATTAACGTACTTTTGCAAAAGCACGTCAGGTTTGTCAAATAGTTTTTATTAACTTAATTTCATTAGTAATAATGATATAAATATACCTATGCTTGTATTTATAAAACTCGACCTCACACTTTTGTTTAAAATTGTAGTGAAGCAATTTATATTCTAATACTTTTACACGAATCGCATGAACATTGATCTTTTAAACAGTGGAATGCTTTATTAACCTCCAGAGATATCGATACTCACAATTTTCATTAACACTTTCGTAAAACAATGACACACCTATTATAATAGTTTGCCTTGTTATACAATTTGTCCAATACAAAATAATGTAAGTGCAACAATTACTTCTGAAATGGGAAAGGCGTTACAGGAGTCAAGCTTAATCCAATGCACTGACCATCGTAGAGCAGGAAACAAATTAGGATGTAGAATTGAAGTAAAAGTAGTCCATGAAATTAGAGTACGTACTACTGTAGTGTTATTATTGTTCTGTTCTAAATTTCAGATTATTGAATCAAATTGTTTACTTGAATTTATTTGTTGTCTAAAATGCTTATTGAGTAACTGAATAACTAGGAGAAATATCATAATACATATTTTTTTAGAAACGTCAATACAATCGTGATTAACGCCTTTTGCAACGTGTTTAGTGATTTACTTTACTAATTCACGATCACGAACTATCCGATCCCTGTAAACACACGCACATACCCACAAATACAAAATTCTCTAACAAGCAGAAGTAAGGGGCAACGTGCGGAAAAGCTCGATATCCCTTATCCGCTACTTGAAGGTACAGTTGTGAACAATGTCAATTGTAAGAGGACGAGATGTCGTCTCGTAGAATCTTGTTATAAGTGTTATAATTATTATTGATTATTGGTTTTTTGTTATTATTATTAGTTTTTTGGTTTAGTGATTTATTCAATCCAATTCAATCTATTATTGAATCCAATATAAATAAATCTGTTCACTTACTCTTGATGTTGTTTATTAAATATGTTTAGATTTTTTATAATTTTTTTTTTCAATGTACTTGAGTTCGTATTTGAATAAGTTGCGTTGACTTTTCTGCCATTAGCTGAGGTGAGTCGATCGGTGCAATCCTGTACTGAAATTAACATAAGCACAAGATTTATATGATACTTACGAGCAGTTGTAGTATGCTAACGATATGAGATAATATTGCTGGTGAGAATCATTAGATTTGAATTCTCGCTCTGGCTCCTGGTACCAACCGCCAATTGTTGCTCACCTAAGCTGTAATTCTATTCTCTTCAATAAATGTCAACAGTTTAATTTGTTCGTGAAACAATAGTTATTTATTTAACTCAAGTTGAAAGGTTGTTGTTACAATTTTATTATTTATTTTCCTTTTAAAAAATAATTAAAGTTGAATATGGACTCTTAAAATTATTAAACTCTCAGGGTGGTAAGACTGCATTTGAAAATCGATTATTTCTGTTTGTAAATAATTTGGTTATTATGCTTTATAAAATTAGTAGGTTCTTTGAGTCTGTAAGATACACTTCAACAATAAAATGCATTACTGTGATAATGAGTAGGCGGACAATAGAAATATTAATTGTTGCTTTAACATAACACAAAATATGAACGATTGTTCATTGTTTACAATTGAGGTTAATTACGGTTCATGGTAACCTTACTTATCTGAAATTAATTAATGGATGCTTCTTTGAGGCATTACTTATTTTGTATATCATTATTATGTATTAAATTCAGTGTTATTTTCCTGAATGATCTCCAAAATTGGGTATAAACAAAACAGGTAATTCAAATTAATTCACTACTACTAGGGTCCACTCATGTGTGACCTTGAGTTAATGTACTACAATTAAGTACAATAATATCTTAAAATTATTAATTGTTAGGGTTCATTGTTCCCTCATTGGTTATTCAACGTCTCTTCTTAAACTATTACAACTAATTTCAATCTAGAAAGTTAAAATTGTCATTAGCAAAATCTTTCATTTTGATTATTGTTTATGTTATTTTTCAAAGTCCCCTTCCTTGTGGAAATCGGGTTATTTGTTATTTAATTTAAACAATTTTTTCTTATAAGTCAAATATCTTATCTATAATTACACTGACAATATTTTTATAACTCCCATCGTTTCTATCTTTCGATTACGAGTAACTTGCATACCCTCATCATATAGTTCTGATATGGTTGATAAAACCGCACTTGGTACAAATTAATAATACTTCTTAAGTTACCTAATACCTTAAATATATTGTTTCTATCCCGTGTGTTCATGGTGACAAAATATTATTACAGTATTATGCACTTTCCACGTCTGGTCATGTACTAATAATTATAAAATATCCATTTTCCTAGGTTCAAATCCTAGGCCTATTATCACATACATTGTTTATTAATAATATTACAATAATAGTTGTTGATAATACCATTTTATTATGGCCTATGCATAATGCATTGGTCATTATCACTTCTGATAGTGTCCTTTTTATTTATCACTGGGTTTTATTACCTTAATTATAGTCTTTTAGGTGAGTTTTCAATACTCTTGAAAATTACATTTTTTTGTGAGTTGTAATTACTTCACATTTTAGTGTAGACTTGTAAATCCCTTGGATAATAATTCGCCACACGTTGGATGCGTTAATCTTTAACAAGACTTATTTCTGGGTATTATTTAGCCACACTTTGTTGGCGTCAATTTATTACAAAACGTGTTGCTGTGTATTATTTAAATTTAAATTGTAATAAAAGGTTGTTGGTTTAATGAAGAAATCTTTTTGCTCTAAGTGTATCAGTTGTTCAGTTGATATTTATGTTGCGTGTTTTGAGTGAAGTGATTTCAGATATAATTTTAATGACTGAATTATTCTTCCTTGTTTAATAATTAGAATTGACTTGTTATTCTTTAGTTAATTTGTTCTAAATTGAATGTAGCGGTCGAGTGGTTCCAAATAACTCTCAACGTTCACTTTCGATATTTGTCTTAACCCTATTCATTGAGGTTAGTCTTGGTGTTGTAGTTTCTCGGGCTCCAACGACTACTCGACGTCTCTTAATCTTCGTAAGTGTAGAACAAATACTGATTATATCTTACCTTCAAGAAATAAAACGCATGGATATGATTTACTAATATTATCGTTTAATCTTTGCAAACTTAATTCAAGTTAATAAAATTTTTCATTCGATATACACGCTAGTAATAATCGATATGTATCTCAGGGTTGAATAGTAAAAATGGATTAAACATATAACGTGGGAAGTCTTTTGGCTGCTACGAAAGGTTCCATTAATTATTAACAAACAATATAGAGTACATTACAAATAATGCTAATGCTTACAATCTAATGTAAGAGTGACAATAATTATTAAGGTCAACGAAAATGTCTGGCGATATTTAGTTCGCTGTGTGCAGTGCATGCTGGTACTGGAATTACGTCATCATCATGCCCGCCTCGTTGTCCGATAATGCATGAAGTTGTACCAATGTATTTTAAGTAAATGTGTTCCTTTTACTCACTGATTCTTATATAATGTGTTTTTCACTTTATGAAATGTCCAACAGTGATTAACATTGTGGTGTGAGTTATTGATGTGACTAGTGATTGTTCGTTTGTAATACTAATATTGTCAGTTATAAAATTGTATTATACGTTACACTTCTGAGTGGTATTAGCTGTGCGTCTTCTTGTTACTCGCTTGATATTTTCTTACTGGTGTTTGTTCCTAATTGATGATATGATTTTAGTTAATAATTTTTGTATCTTCTGTTGTGGTTATAATTTTTTCTTCCAAAATCGGTTTCTGGATTTTAAAATTCTGTTACATAATAACTCTGCGAGCACGATTCAACTGTATTCACCCGTGGTTAACAATCAAGTGTCATTTCTTCTTTTTGTCATCGAACTGACCAAAATTTCTTAAATTCTGATTGGCCCTTTATGCACAGTTCAAGTGTTACATGACCTATACCCCTTAATTACTTTAGATTTTACCATTTGCCTTTAACTTATTATTTTATCATTATACACTAATGGTTAATACAATGTTTATGTAGTTATTAATTATAAAATTACAAATATTTTGGTACTAAACATGTCTTGGTTTAGTCCTGTAAAATCTTAGTTTTTAGTGGATTTTCCAGATATCTGATGAAACAATTTATAATGGTTGATGGTAGTTACTTTTGACCCCTTGAGATTACATAAAATTTAAATTAATTAGTTGGTAACATAAAACTCTTATAATATAACACAAAACTCTTAATGATACTACTTAGTTTAACAATTTTAATTTATGCACACTGTTTAACAATTTTTTGTGTGATAGATCACTCATCACTACTGTTAATGATAATTGAACAATTCTTTGCAAATAATAGTACACTTTTTAACTACAGTTTATGTAACTATTATTATGCCACTTTTCTGTGTTTATGATCACTTATAGCACTGTAAGGGATTGTGCCCTTTTTCTCTCTTTGGTTTATAATTAGACCAATTTTATTGACCTATTATTTTACCTATAGTTAATACAATTTTACTTTATTGAATGTTGTAGTCTTTATTGGATCTATTTAGTTTATCCATTGAATGTTATTTACTAGGGTTCTTTATTTTAATTTTTATTTGTTTACTGCCCTATTCTACTGGGTAATGTCTGGCTAGGTCTTGTTAATATTAATTAAGTCAAAGGTTGATGTTGTTGAGTCATATTTGGTTCCTTACTGATCTTCAAAATTTGATATTTTCTGTTAACTAGTTATTGAGCATTGTTTTGAGTTCCATCCCTGGATAGGGTTTCATTATTATCATTTATAATTATTTTTACAGCGTTCTGTTTCGTTACAACATTAATCTCATTATTGTTTTATTATCTATTATCAGTGTTCTAATAACACTGTTAGTACTGTGCAGTAGTTAATTCTGCATTTACATTGACAATTACTTTCGTTCGAAGTTACCCTGACTACTTGCATCTAGCTGTTACTAGGGTTTACTTATTATTTGTGTTATTATTGTTAATTAGGTGGATATAATCCTTGAATTTACTTATTTAAACGTTATTCTGCCTTATTCAATGTTATTCATATGGTTACATT
This sequence comes from Magicicada septendecula, assembly GCA_034769895.1. Classification (NCBI taxonomy): domain Eukaryota; kingdom Metazoa; phylum Arthropoda; class Insecta; order Hemiptera; family Cicadidae; genus Magicicada; species Magicicada septendecula. Next base: position 511,656,799 of record CM068368.1, read on the forward strand.
AAATTACATCAATTCAGCCTTTATGTTTCCTCAACACATTATATGTTGTACAATAAATGTTCCTTATATTATCTATTTATGTTATACTACAACACATTTTAGTTCAACATTGTTTTAGTCTTATTTTTCTATGGTTTTGTTGAAAACTAGTTGGCCAGATTAGGTTATGTTATAATCTAGTTATTCAACAATGGTTGAGTGTCAGTTTTGAATTTCTACATTACATCTGATTTATTTAACCTTATATAGCACTGGTATATTTATTGTTTAGCACTAGATTTCAATTGGTTTATTTTCACAGTCTTTATCATCGGTAATTAATGGTTATTTACAATTTCAATTCCACTTTACAATCTGTTATTAGTGTTTTGGACATAGTCCTTTTTGTCATGTTTTACATCATTTAGCTATGAAATTATCATAGTGTTACTCATTTTCTTTATTAACTTCCGTTTTCAATAAGTATCTTTTATTGATTTCTGTTTATATTGCATTGTTAAGGAATGCATTTGATTAATAAGTTTAGGTCAGTGTCAATTTACAGCTTAGGGATTTAAATCATGTTGTTTATTTCATTTATACTTTCTTTTTCTATAATAATACTTTTATTTGCATATGCTAATTCATTCTGATTCATCTTATCTCCCTTTGGTGTTTGACCTGGATATGTTTTCTTCTTATCTGCACTGATTCCTTCCTCATTCTTAGTAGATTTCTTCTTGATGGTGTTGTCAATAGTTTCTTTCTCACTGTTTGATCTATTGGGTAATTAGGTATGTCGTCTCGTCGTTAGTCTTGTTTTATTTTCTTCAGTTGTACATCTACTGGTAATTCATTATTTATTTTATTCACCTATTTTGGCTTATGATACTTCCTTTATTCATGATCGTAGGTTCAACTTTGTAGATAAATTTATTTGTAGTGGCTTTCAATTCATTTGTGATACGTTGGTGTTGGATGTGTTATATGTACCATTACACAATATATCTTAAGAAACGTAACCTATTTGAGGAGTATGTTAAAAGAGAACTAAAAAGTAGAAGTAAAATATGTTTAGATAGTTTATGTGCAGGTAACACACAGCAGTTCAGATGCTGTGCAAGCAACGGGCAAGTCGGACACCCGCGATTACGCCGCGTTTCATACGTTCAGATGAGCCCCCGCCTCGGTTTCAATGATGGCTTGTAATATCTAGGTGTGGCCTGCTGCCGTGGTGGCTTGCTCCATGTGGTGGCGTTCAGGAAACGGACACCTAGGGCATTGTGGAGAGTCAAGTTTGAAGTTAGGTAGTGGGCTTTGTAGGCCCAGCTCAAACCTCGGCCCATGGCTTATGGATCTTTGCCAAGTACTTAATAATGGGGTCGCGCAGGTAACCATCAGTATCACACATGTTGTAACAATAAGTTTGCCTAGCCGGTGGGACATTGAATTGCTGCAGAACAGGGGTCGTAGTTGATAGAGGCAACGGGTAATTTTGCGGGCTACTTGTGCGGAATGCGTCCATCAGGGGAAACGTCTGTCGAGGTAAAGCCCTAGATCATTCACAACAGGAGTCAATATTACCTATATAGTGTGCGATAGGGAGTTTTCTGCCTCTGGAGAAGACTACAGCCACCACTAGGCTACGCTAACGCAGACCTCTCCTATTTGGCCGCCCACTAATCATATGCGACCAGCTGTTCCTGTAGTAACTGAATAACGGCTATTTGAGCACTACGATTGACAGTATACACTACCATGTCGTCGGCGAGCAGTGTTTCGGAAAACTTGGGTACGTCGTCGACGTACACAGAAAAAAAGAAGGGGCCCTAAGACTCTACCCTAAGGTACTCCAGCGGTAACTGGTATTTTCAAAGAAAGAACTGTCTATTATCATGAGGAAAGCCCTGTTCCGAATAAACCTAGCAATAAGATGTATGCAGTAGAGTCTGGACTTGTATAGAAGTCCATAGAATTATAAGATAGAAAGCTTTCCTGACATCAAGAAAAACGGCACAGTCTGTTCCTTCGAGCAGCTGCCTTCGTTAACTGTCTCCATGAAATGGATAACTAACGTATCGAGGAATGTCCAGCGCGCTTTACAAATTTCTTATGGACCAGGTGGTCGAACCGTGTAAGGTGATTCAATATTCACCACTGTACCAGGCGTTCGGAAACTTTTAACGTGGCTGTCAGTAAGCTGATTGAGCCAAAGAGCGAGCTTGGGATCTTAACTCGGCTTCAGTATCGTCATGGCCATTTCAGAGGAATGTAAGGAAGCCAAAAGCTTCTGTTGAACATATCAGCCGGTAATAAAATATCACATCCGGAAAAGAGGAAAATATATAAATAAGAAACACGCAGGGAAAAGGTATACAGGAAAATGTGAAATCTCGTTTTCGATCGGTAAGGATTGATATCGAAACATATGTTTATTTTTACATAGAAGTATCGCAAAAATTACAGCGTTAGTAACGTTTCCTGTTTTACAAAGTCGAACTACATTTTAAACAGAATTATTGTGTTATTAATTTTAAAAACGATTGAAGCTATCTTTTGAGCAGACACAAAGTTAGAGCGATGTAATATAATTTCTGCGAGTCAGAGCGTTTATATGTAATTCAAAAGGGTTCAGGGGGCTGGGTTTTGTTTTAGGTACGTGACAACGCAGGGTTTACGACTAAATTAATTTCTGTGTTAATGTGTAAAATTATAAAGCAAGGAACCTCTTGGTTCTGACAACACTGCTGCGTGTGTACAACGGAACGGTTACAGTTAATTACTGTTGAGTGAAATTTGTTATTACTTAGAAATGAGAAACACTTCAACATTATGAAGCGACAAACCTTATTCGTCTCTTTGATATGTTTAGTACTCATGTAATCTATTGCAATCTAACTGGATTTATCCATTCAGAGCCATTTTTGTTTTTATTGAGAGATAAGACAGTAATTTTATTTTAAATTTACAATGTGAGATATAACGGAAATAATATTTTTAATTAATTTCCCTCCTATTTAAAATCGTTAATTTTTATACAATATTCTTAATGCTTTATATACAATAAACTCGTTATATACTCTTATATTCCAGTAAGTAGGGCTGAGTATCCCGGTATCTATTGTCTCTACATATTAAAGGATAATCTGGTGAATCTTGGTCCCGGACTGCTTCCATCGTAACATAATTATTACTTTTTAATATGGTTGACTAAATTACAATTATTCGTCGTTCAGGATTTATAAAGTTTAAAAGAATAATTTGTATGATTATGGAAATTTAATCATAACTATAGTATATGGTACATTAAGTCACTGTCACTCTTCTAAACTATAGTCTAGTGTAAAAATGGTGTTCCGTATAAAGGAGATATATAAAATCTACGAACAAAAGGAGGTCAATTAAACATGACTATTTAAATATTAAAATAAGTTGCTTTTTTGCTTCTGAAATAGAATTGCCCTTTTTTTTTACAACGACGCAATAAAACGAGCTGCCACTGGTTAAAAAAAAATATTTTACTAAAGATGAGGGAAAATACTATAATCAGATTAAAAATAGAAAACAGAAGGCCTGCATATTAAAGCAAAACACTGTAAACGCAGAGATGAAAGAGAATTAATGTACAAGGAATTCTTCTTCTTCTTCTTCTTCTTCTTCTTCTTCTTCTTCTTCTTCTTCTTCTTCTTCTTCTTCTTCTTCTTCTTTTCCAATTCAAAGTAGAAGCTTACCGTTTACTTCAGTTTTCACTAACAATCTTCTGTACACACATATCATAGGTGTCTCATTACCTTTTACCCTACATGCTTCAACCCGCTAAACTAATCTTAGTATTTAATTTTCTGGATGCTTAACAGCGTATACTAAACAATTTTCCCAGCTCCCCTATTCACAGATATTAGCTCAGCCTTTCCATTTTCTGAAACGTATAATAATTTTGGTGTTGTAGTAAACTTTAATCATTTTTATGAAATATCAGAGACACCCCCCTCAGAAAAATATTCCATAGTATCGTCCTGCTGCCTCAACCTATATAGGCAACTCTTTATGGGTTTCAACAATATTTCTTGTATTATAAAAAGTAAATAATTTTGTATTAACAATAATATATTGTATGAATGATATAGTTTCTAGTGCACCATGTGTGTGTGTGTGTGTGTGGGTGTGTGTCTAATTTTATTTAAATAAAGCTATTAGTCTATTTTAGACTAATATCAAACTATTAGACTATTAGTCTATTGTATGATGCAAACTCCAACCGTTAGTGACATTAAATTATCTGACCACTAAAAAATTATTTGTCGAATATTTTAACAACTTTGGAAACAGTTTCCTAGCAGGTACAGATTTTAATGCTGAAACGGTAGAATGAAAATGGTAGAAACATACGCGTTGGGGATCAAGACTGTCGCCACCTGGACGAGGCAGAATATTGAATCAAGTAATGCAAGAACTCAGACTTGTCACTTATCAACATACAAGCCAACCTACTGGCCTATCGATCCTCGTAAAATTCCAAACTGCCTGGACTTTTTTGTTTCAAAAGGGTTATCTTCAGGGTACATAAGCGTCGAACCAAATGAGGACATTGCATCTGACCACTCACCAGTTATGGCTACAATATATACAAAAATTATTCACAAAAAACCTGAAAAACTGCCCAACAAAAGGACCGACTGGCATGTGTTCAGAGATATACTTTTTAACAAAATTAATCTGAAAATCAGCCTTAAATCACCAAAATAGCTTGAAAATGCAGTGGAATCCTTCGTATCGCTAGTACAGGAAGCTGCGTGGAAAGCTACTTCTTTACGTACACAAGAACGAAAAACATTCACTTGTCATCTCATCATTAGGAAAAAGATTGCCGAGAAAACACGTCTCAGAAGAGTTTTGATGTAATCAAGACATCCACAGGACAAAATATTGTACAACAGAGCAGCGAGATACCTTAAAGAAATATTACGGGAACTGAAGAACGACACATTTGAAGAATATCTGCTAAACTTAACTTCATCAGTAGATACAGACTATGCTCTGTGGAAAGCTACAAAAGGGCTAAAACATCCGCGTACGCAAATTCCACCCATAAGAAATTCTGACGGAACGTGGGAAAAAACAGATGGGAAAAAGGCTGAAACATTTGGCAAACACATGTATGACGTATTTAAACCATTCCCTTTTACTGATACAAACACTGACGACGAAATTTACGAATTGCTTGCTACACAGCAACAACAAAATAATAACTATGTGCAGCTAGTTACTCCTAGAGAAGTTCAAAGTACAGTATTATCAAAACAGAGGTTAATCATAATAATGCGCCGGGTTATGACATTCTAACAGGTCAAATCATGAAAGAACTTCCTTGGCAGAGAATAGTCATGGCTACATAAATTTTCAACGCCTGAAATGCGACTGAAATACTTTCCTGGTCAGTCATACTCATACCCAAACCTGGGAAACCACCAAATGAGGTGACGTCGCATCGACGTATAAGTCTCTTACCAATAATGTCTAAAATCATGGGAAAATTATTGGTGAAGAGATTAACAAACACCATCATAGACAAGGATCATATACCTGAACATCAGTTTGGGTTTCGACGACAGCATTCTACGATCGAACAATTACGTATAGTAGATCTATAGATATCTATCTATAGATATAGTATAGATAGTAAATACTCGTACATCGAATAGTAAACTCATTAATGAAAACAGTTGAGGAAAAAAGTATTGTTCATCGGTGTTCCTTGATGTCAGCCAAGCATTAGATAAAGTTTGGCATCAAGGATTCTATAAACCCAGAAAAAGCTTGTCCAAATCCATGTTTACCATATTAGTATTAGTATTAGTATTAAGTCGTATTTAGAAGAAAGACACTTTTGAGTACGCCACGAAAATACAATTACCTGTTTGTTCCCAACACGAACAGGAGTTCCCCAGGGAAGTGTTTTGGGTCCCATTCTGTATCTAATCTATACAGCAGATCTGCCAACTAGCAATGATGTGATTACTGCTACGTATGCTGACGATACTGAAATTCGTGCTGTAAACAAAAGTCCGGTGCAAGCAACTATTTTACTTCAGAATTTGCTCCATGTGATTGAAAAATGGGCATAGAAGTATAGAGTAAAATTAAATGAAACGAAATCTGCACACATCACCTTCACAAAATGCCACGGGGCAACACCAATTGTGAAATTAAATATCAAGGCTATCCAGGTAGCCGACTCTGTAAAATACTTGGGAATCCACTTAGACAAAAAACTCATTTAGTGCAACCAGATTTGGGTAAAGAGAAAACAACTGGACACCATGTTTCGCGAGGATTTTTGGTTTCTTGGCAGAAAATCATTACGCTCAATGCGAAACAGGCTATTGGTGCACAACACTGTCTTCAAGCATGTGTGGAAATACGGCTTTCAGCTTTGGAGAACTGCATCGAAATCCAATATCCCCATAATGGAAAGGTTTCAGACCAAGGTGTTGCGTGGTATAACCAACGCACCGTGGTTCATCAGCAACAAAGACATTTATAGAGACCTGGACCTGCCCTCAGTCACTGAAACCATTGCGATGTTTAGCGAAATATATGTGAAACGGCTCGAAGAGCACACGAATCCTTTAGCCATAAATCTACTAGACAACAGCCTACAGACAAGACGTCTAAAGTTAACATTTCCTCTGGACTAACTTAGACTCTAACACTATAAATATATTATACATAATCTCTTACTTTTAAATACTCATATTGGGAACTAGTCAATAGACTAGTTTTGTTCATGGCATGTATTCTGTAACCAATTATGCTTATTGTTATGTATTAACAGGTTGCATAAATAAAGGTAAAAAAATTTGCCTATGGGAATGTAGAATATTTGGCTATGTAGAATTATAACATGCTGAGTTATCTCAAACCTAGTTAAAATTTTATGAATTGTAACTATTCTTTGTTAGTGATAAATTACGGTACATTGTAAATTTTCTTACGAATAAACTAAAATATTTATTGTATAAATATTTAGTACTTTTTGTGTATAGTGACACAGAAAACTACCTAATACAGGTAAAGGAAATCAGAAATACAAGTCAATGAAAACCAATCGAAGGGACCCTAAAATATAAACTCAGTGGATGAAGCCATGAATATGCAGGTGCATTAATATTTCCAGAGGCACTCTGTGACTCTGTACATACTGTACTATGTTTCCTCAATCACAAACAGCAATTTTGCATATTCCGTTTGATGTCATATTAGCATCCATTAAAACTAAATTTTTCACTGCTTTGACAAACGCAATGCTCCCTATGACCGAATGCTGAAAGTTTTCTATCTCTTCATTGGTTAAGCCGTAAAACCAAACCTATGAGTAACGCTGGAGTACTTCAGTACTACACCAACTAGTCACTTTACATACGGACATACGTCTTCTATCTGTTTGTCTGTATGTATATCTGTCTTTCTCTCCCCTCCATTTTCTCTTTCCCTCACAAACACTCAGTAACAATTATTAAACAAAAATAAAGCTTATCAACCTACCAAGTTTATAAAAAGGTATTTACAAAATTATATAAATAATTTTTTGACTCACCATTAGTACTTTCTTTTTCCTTAAAAATACATTCGTACCTTTTTTAGTTTATGAGTTCTTACATCTTTTTTTATATTTCTTACACTATATCAGTATATCAGTATTTATATCTTATATCTATGCCTCTTTGATAAAACTATCTTTTCAAATCAACGAAATTGACAAATATTGCGTCTGCTTGCTAATACAGGAAGTACTAACAATCTTCACACAAGCTACACATAGACATGTATTGGTTTTTACACATCTTAATTAAGATGAATTGGAAAAAAGTTGGTCTCTTGAAACTAATTTTTTTATTTTCAGAACACATTCTTCATCACTGGAAAATTCCAAATTTATTTCTAGTGTGCCTTCCTAGGTTACCCCTTAATCGCACGTGTGCACGTGTATGTGCAACCTTTGTATCATCCTTTATTTTTTCTGCAACTAGCTTCTTACCAACGCCGAGCTCTTTTGTTTCCTGTACTTCATGAGTGTGTTTTCTACATGTTTCTCTACTTTGTTTAATTGAACTTAAGAAATTCTTTCCATTTGACTTCAACAACGGACTCCTACTTCAGATCAGGAACAAGTAAAGGTCTCTCAACGACTACCAGCTTTGACTTTTCAACAACCCCTTCTAACGTCTCAAAAGATGCCATTTCGGTCCAGCACCAAAGGTTCGCTCCTTTGCACTTATAGAATCCTTCGTCTGTTATCATCGGCTGCTCAATCAAGTAGATGGATTCAAATTTCTCCATAGCATCCTTTCGCCTATCTCTTAGAAACAATATGTTTTGAATTCATTATAAAAAATGTATAAACATAAGATTTTGCTTTTTATTGTGGTACACAAGCTTCAACCCAACATGAAAAGAACCAGAGCCTACTACTATGAACCAGAGACTACCACTTAGCATATGTGTCTACAGCTCAGGTTATACTTGACTTACAAGTCTGTAGTTAAATTAATTTGGTAATTTCTGGAATTCGCGTCTAGTGAGTACACAAACTGGCAAACCTAGGGTTTTTAAATAGCTGAAATTTTAATTAGTATCTTCTTTAACTTATTAACTAACCATGTTAGACATATGACCATTCCCTTGTTTAATTTGTATTGGTTTTGATCCTTTTTCTGTTCTCTAAAAGGTGATTTTCTATTTGGTCTCTGTTGGTCAACTCTAGTTTTATTTTCAGCCCCCGGCACGACTAGAGGTCTGGCGGTATCTACTTTAGTTAACCATATATCTTTGTATATATTTTATGCAATTATTATATTATGAGAAATAGATATATCAAGTGATTTTTACCTAAGGTGACAGAATATACAGGAGTCTGGAAATTGTACTCTCTTCGCAGGTCGGCACATGGATTCTGATGAGGTATTTATTGCTTGACAAGCTGCTTAAAAACAGGCAAAGACAGAGGGAAGGACAACATCCGTTGCAGAAAAACGTGTATAAAGGAAAACAAAAGTGTTCAAATAAATGAATAAAATATTGACTGTTTGACAACAAGCAGAGAAAGGGAAATTATAAATTCAAAAATTCAGAGTATGTGTAAAAAGTGAAATAGTAGATTTAGAGGTTACACGAACAATTAATATAAAGCAGAACAATTTGCAAACAATAAGAAGAAGAAAAAAGAAGTACAGCTAGATTAACAAAGAAAACTACACAGTACTAAGAAAATGAGGCAGAACACTGATTGTCACTAGAACGGCCAAGTACATAACTTACTGGCCAGCAATTTTATTACAGTGCAATCTTCGTCTGCAGGCTCCTATCCGTTTTGAATGCTGGAAACCACCCGGCTGTGCTTTCACTGCTGAGAGTTTGTCTGAAGACCTCTATTATTGATTTCGATGTTCGATGTCTCAGATTTCTTAGACAGTAGGTTCTTCTTTTACCAAAATCTTTTTTTCCGGGTACCTTCCCCTGAGCAGTAGATGATATCTGCGTTCAGTTCGACCTATCGCTGCAGGCGATATGATAGTTTATGATGGTTCCCTTGCAGGAGGTTCTGGAGTTTATCAGTGACTTGTTCCCGACGGACATCACACCTTTGTTCCGACATGTGCTCACCATTACCTATTTCCAGTAGAATGGCGGCTTCTACGAGCAGATCTACGGAGTAGCGATGGATAGTACACTCAGCCCTTCAGTCGCCAACTTTAATATGCAGACGTTCAAAGATTTGGCAATGCATCTCTGGCGCCCCTGAAGCCAAAGCTTTGGTCCAGTTATGTGGACGACACATTCGTTGTGTGCAGCCACGGTAAGAGAAATTCGAGCGTTTCCTAGCATATCTCATCTGTCTTTACCCGCGCATTCAGTTAACTATGGAGAGGGAGGCTGACGTCCAGCTGGTATTCTTCGACGTATTAGTCTGAGCTGCAAGGTGTACAGGAAGCCGACACACACCGACAGGCATCGACTAAGTTGTTCAACCACCGTCCGAGACAGAAGCTGGGGGTGTTTAGGACGCTAGTGGATCGGGCGAAGAGGATGCGTAGCCTTGGTTCCTTGATGCTGAGTTGCGGTACTTCGATGCTGGAGGAAGCGTTGTAGACCAACGGCTATTCTGTTGCGGAGGTGAGGAGATTAGTCCAGCCGAGAATATCCGGCAGGTCGGATAACCCGTTGTCGCAGGAGTCATTGCCCAGCCGCCTTGCCCTACATTCGCGGTTTGACGGACCGTATTGGCAGACTGCTGTCGTGACGAAGCATGCGTACTATCTTCAAGCCGACTAGGAAGATCCAACAATTCCTGAGGCCGATGAAACACGCTAGAGATCCCCTGTCGTTGTGCAAAATATACTAAGTACGTACTTTGCTCTTGTGGCCAGCGTGAAGCGTAGTACCATGAAGAGTGTGGCCATTGGCACCATGAAGCGTAGCATCCGGATATGCATTGGTGATCACATTTGTTTGATCCAACCCGAGAAGTCCGCAGTCGCCAAGCAATCCCTTGCTAATGCTGATCATCAAGTTCTGTTCCAGGAGACCAAGATCCTGTTGTTGATAAGGGGTTACGTCGCTCACCTTGTTACGACACCAAAAGCAGCCCAATACCAGAGAAGAACTATAATGAATTAACTATATTAAACTAAGGAAAATGAAATGACTATGACGAGACAAATGACCATGACCCAACCCAAGTGATTGACCCAATAAAGAAAATAAAATGAGAAGGTATAAACTAAACCAATGATAAAAGAGCACAAACAAATAATAAATATCTAGTAACAAGCATTAAATAAAATAATCCTAGTTAAAATACACTAACCAGAATAATGTATATTGTTAATGATGATGAGAAAACCAAAACATAAAATGTTAACAGACTAACTATAAATTGTGTATAAAATAATAAAAACCCAAGAGTGAGAGATAGGTGGGAAGTGAAAGTGATAAACAATGTAAGTGTTGGAAGTGAGAGAATAAACAATTCACAATAATAAGAAAAAGGAAACAAAGATAATAAAACAGATTGTAAAAGATGGATAGACAACTAATATAATAGTGTTAATTAATAATAAACTAGTACTATGAGTGCAATGAAAATAAGACATCCTATGTTAATAAAAATATTCCAGGGATGATTATCAAGATAAAATAAATGGTGTTATAAAGTTATTCACCAAAATTGTTATTTGTTCAATTAAAAGAGTTGAGTTTTTAAGAAGGAATATGGCTGAAAAGTAAACAGACCATAAACCTAAATTTTGTGTTATGTTTTATAACAAAATTAAATAATAAACAAGTTATAAGAAATGGCAATAGATATGAGTAAGGAGATAAAAGTTTACAAACGTAATATTAATCATTAGAGTAAAGACAAAAAAAAAAAAAGAGAATAACAGACAAGCAATGATTTTGTAAATTAATAAGAACATTGAATTATTGTAAAACAGCCCAAATTAATTCAAAAAGTAAATAAGTCATAAGTGACACCAAGCAAAACATATGTAAATGAAAAATAATCTTTAATTTGTATAAAATATGAGGATATAGCCAATTACTACTTAGGTCTATAAAATGCCTAACTGTATAAATTCCAAATAAACAAATTGTAAGAAATTAACTACTGCATTAGAAAATTCAGTGCAAGTAACTCATTAATTGCAATTAGTGAACCATATTAAGATGTCAGAGTTAGAATAAAAACATAAAATAAGAAAGAAATGTAATAATATAATATTAGCATTTTGTCAAAACTTTAATACATGTACAAACCCAGTTTTGTGGGATGTCAAAATGATCTTTGAAAGAAAATAGAAACAGTGATGATAATATCTAATGCATTGATATGAAGACAGAAGAATAATAGCCATCAGAAAATATTTATTCATTTTGAATTAAAATTCAAATATTATAACAATAGACATAAATGTAATCAACCAATGAGAGTATAGACAGTTGCCATAACTACTGAACGTTATTATATTTAATTCCGTTATAAAACATTAGTCCATTATTGACGATCAAGAGATACAGAAGCCAAACCATATTCGACTCAATTATCAAATAAAATAGTTATAAATACTGCAAAATTTAACGAGATGTGGATGCAAGAAGTCTGATAAAGAACTATTTAACCCAAGAGAGCTAATAAACCAGATTTTAATATTCAAATCTAATTAAAAAATCCAAATTAATTGAAAAAAGAAGCCAGATAAAATCAAAAGTACAAAGGATGGAAGATTAATGATCGTATCAACCCAACCTATCTTTAGCGGAGTGACTCATCACCAGAAATCAACAAGATTTTGTTAAGTATGTCTGAACTACCCGAATTTACGAACTAAATTAATTAACTTTTCTCACAACCCAAAAAACTCTCACTCCGAACTTGGTAACTAAATTTCTTTCAAGGATTAATTGATAATAAATATTAAACTTGTATGAAAACATAATTTTAACCTGTGTACGAAGTACGAAATTTGAACAAACACTTTTTAACACTCAAAAAACGAATTGTATTTAACTTTAATAGTATATAAGTACCATTGATGTAAGGTAGTGTACTTTATTAATATCTTATTTCTATTTTTTCGTAATCAAGAGGACTCATTGATTGAATGAACTGTAGAAAATAAGCATTGACGGCAGCCATGTCGATTTAGAACTCTTCAATCAACTTAGCCAACCTTGAGATATTGTCTATTTATTGCCGGAGCAACATTATTTTATAACATTATATTTTTGTATCTTACTGATTAACTATTAACTATTTCAATGTTAATAAACTAGTACTGATTAGTAATAACCGTCCTTTATTTTATGATAAATTGTATTATAAAGTTTGTGTACTTTAGCGATGAGCGAAATTGCCTGCCAGATTTAGACGTTGGCAGCACGACGAACTGCAAGCGAGATTTGAATGCCCGCCAGTTTGCGAGGGTAATTTGAATTTGTCATCACCGCGTAGTACGACAGCGCAGTTTAACTTTTTTAATTGTTTTCATAAACAATTTGGCGCCTATCGGGAAATAAATATACTCATTGAAGGACAGGTAAGGATTACACTCGGGAAGATATCGGTACTGGTAATCCGTGCGTTCGCGACGGACATCGTCAGCGTGAAAAATTAGAAAATGTACGACTGTTAGACAAATACAAAGTAACGACTACGACGTGTGAGGCTAACACACAATAAAACACACTTTTACAGGACGATAGGGGTCTCGGCGTTACAAATTGACGCCAACAACGTGTGGCAGAATAATTACATATAGTAAGTAGCGTCGTAGAGATTTTGTCGTTTCAACCTGCATATGAAGTTCTCAAAATTTAGAAACATCTCCCGATTGCAATGAACGTGCGGTTCGCTTTGGTTTACTTCATGACAGCGGGGCGTCTTTGCGACAATGGACGTGCCTGATGACTGCCAGGTGATGTCAGAGCCGAGAGGATGCGCGTGTATGAGGAGCAGGCACCGATACCAATAGAGACCTTCACCGCTACAGCCGTAACACCTCCTGTATTGCACGACTGGTCATCACGTTAGCACTCGTAATTGGCCAATCCAAACTGCCTAGCCGTGATCATGTGGATCTCATTTTAACACGTTCTCTGCCGACGTGTTTTGGTCATTCCGGCCTCCTGCGCCAGACAGTTTTTAATTTCCCGCAATATAATGTTATTATTTGCCCATACTTTGGCACGGGTTGATTAATTTTACCCATTTCAGGTCATTATGACCGACACGGCAGAGAACGTGTTAAAGAAAGGCACCTGGCGTGTGAGTTGGCTTACTAATATGTGGAGTTCCTTGGACTTTGTCTGCCAGACCGTTGGCGGTCCGGGCAAGGATCGAGAGATCACGTTTAAGAATCTGACTCATAGAAGGCATATACAAGTAGCGGCTTCCACCAAGAGCATGAATATCTCTGGTGCGTCGGCAGTTTCCAAGCGGGATCTGATTGACCTGAATGTGTGAGTGACTGCGGTGATCGTAGGCCGCAAAGTAATTCGAGGAAGACTGCCCAGAAATTGTCTGCGCACAAGACTCCGAAGGCTTCTTGAACGTAGAGGTGGTGTAAACCATAGTTTTAGGGCCGGAGGTAGTAAATTGGCGAAGGCGCTACAAGCCGAGAAGAAGCTAATGCGTCGGTCTTGTTGTAGCGACGCGCAGGCTGTCTGGACGAGGCAGAATGTGAGGGTGACGAGGCTACAGGTGCGGAACTGTAAGGATTCGGTTCTTTAAGCTCCACGACCGAGATTGTGGTGGCTGGTTGGTACATCTCATTGTCAGAAGATGCGGTTGTTCGATGCTTTTTGGCCTTGGGGACGAAAGCTGGTGTTGAAGTTTGAGGTGGAGTTGCCTTGACCACAGGTGGTTGTTTTGGCCTCTTGTGTTTCATGGCTATTTTTGACTTGGACAATGAAGAGGTGGTCACAAGGCAACTGTAACAGGAGACGCAGAGCCAGCCTGCTCACTTGCAGGTCAAGAACGAACGTTCGGGTGCCTTGGTGGTGGCAGGATAGCTGTAGCTGTAGCTAAAGGGGGGACGGGGCTCAAAGCCCCTGTTTGGTAGCAGCGCCCGGAGTGAGTCTTCTGATGACTGCAAGTATCGAAACTCTCTCAAGGACTAAGGTAATCAAATTCTTGGGTTAGGATGGTATGCTCCTGTTTTGGGTAGGGAGGGAGGAGTTCTGCCTAGCCTAAGTTTGGTTTGTCTTGTGCCCTAAAACCAGCGGTGACGTGTCCGAGTAACAGCGGAGCTACCTCCCGGTAGATTGGGGGAGAAATTATGGCATAAATAACATTTCTGCTGAGCTCCAAGCCAATCAGAATTTTTCCTGGTTTGTGCTTGGCTCACTTGGGACACTTGGAGTTATTTGTTTTCTTTGCTCACCCCTACATAAGTTGCGAGGGCTGCTACCGAGTCAATCATGATTTAGCTGGTATGTGATTGGCTCGTTTAGGATAGCTGAAGTTGTATAGGAAACTTGGTTTTCTGACTTAGTTTATCTCATACTCATCAACCGTGAGGTGCGTTCGGCTTGTATCCTTGCTAACGTTTCCTTTCTTTCTTCTTTTTTTTATTGAAGAAGGTGTGCCCAAAATGTTTGGACATGAAAACATTAGCAATCGACCACGGCCCAATAACCCGGAATATAATAGTTTTAGCAAACTTTGAATCTGGCCGTGATGGCTTCCGTAGCTAACAGAAACATATTATTGAATTACAAAGAAATATATGTATACAATTTATAAGTACACTTACAAAAGCTATCCAATACGCACTATTCATAGACACTAAATCATCAAATTAGATAAATCAGAATAATCTATGTTACGATGAACAATTAATACTTTATAATTATACCAACATCTTTTTATTATTATTTTCTTGTAAAGTATATTATTTTAAACTTTGTGCACGCTGTATTCGTGTAGCCTACCTCATGTCACATATTGTGTAACGTTACTAAATATATCCAGATCTTACTAAATTAATTAAACGCGTTAGCTACGTCTCATTAGGCGGCTCTGGAGTATTGCGTGTGCTTGTCTATTCAGGACGTACGTGGCAAGATTTGCTTAAGCTAGGAATGTTATTAATGCTTTATCAGTGTAGCAATACAGTCGTCTAATCATGGCTGTATCAAATCCTCGTAAAGTTTTATTTGCTCCTATTCAAAAAAAAAAAAAAAAAAGGTAATAATTCCCAATTACACTTAGCAACGGAAAATATTTCACTCACAATTAATAAATTCGTTTCAGACGAAGTGCGTTACAAAAAAGCTGTTATTGTATAAATTGTATTACCATTGATTCTGTTTTGTAAGCAAATCGCAAAACAATTTCTCTTAAAAATTTATATTATTTGTACAATTTTACTTCCACGTCTCCTTATTATACACACGAATGCGAGCTGGTGTGTGTGTGTGTGTGTGTTTATCGTAAACATAAACAAGACGAGTAATCACATATGTGCAAAATCCAACATTTTGGAGGAAATGACATAAGCAGACTTACTTTACGAACAACAACGGTTTCAAAATTTGAACATTTCGTTAGTTACGTAGTTAAACCATGGATATGATTTGCCATACTCAAAAGAAAAACAAAAAATGCAGACCAATACTTTTGTAAATAAAAGCCACCTTTTGGTAGCTCGCACAACTGTTACCAGGTTTTCAAGAGTCGTATCACTACCCGCAACCATATAAAACAGGACTGCTACCTTACGTAAAAGAAGAAAAATTACTATATCCGGACTCGCTAATATTGTTTCTCTCTGTTCTGGGTAAATCGCTTTATGTCAAAGTAGCTTTGTGCCGTTTGAGCAGATAACAGATGTACCTGTGTTGAGGGCAATATTTAACCCTTCCCTTCGGCGTCACGTCACCCTCACCACTTATTTTTCCCACCGTTGTGTTGTTAAATTACAAAATGAACATTATTGTCTTGTTTATAAGTTTTGAAATAATTATTTATATTTACTTTATTCTGTAATTAATGTATCTAATGTTAAGAGTATTTAAATTGTGTTAAAAATCATAGTAACAACTTATAATTTAAAATTATTATTGTAAAAGTTATAATAATGTATAGTAATGTAAAGTTTAATAGTCGGCATGCTGTCTAAACATCTTTATTTGAAGTCACAATTCAAAAGCATTATTTTGTAATTATCTGCACTTATTACTGAATTTGCACTTTTTAGTTCAAGTTGATCACATTAGGTGAAAGTATTTATTTTTAATGTGACACAAAATTAAGGCAAAATGGAAAGGCGAATGAGAAACGTTATGAGAAACTCATGAACAACAATATTTAGAATAGGACTCATTTGAAGTAGTTAATTTCAAATAAGCGTTGGCCTAAATACTAAAACCTACAATTAACCGCACTGATATTTAGAACAAACATCAATTACACTTTGCAAGAATAAAGTAGTAATAAGTGTAATTATTAATGTTAAATGTTAATAATTATACACAATATCAGTTATTGACCATTATTAGTTACTTACTAATGTTGTTATTTTTCTTGCATGTAATGGTAATCCTGTTCTGTGTTCTTTTAGTTTAATTAAATTACATGTTTAATTTTGTTTTGTACAGATAGATTTCCAGACATGATTAAAATATTTCCTGCCCACGGTGTATGTTATGCAATGCGCATCCGTCAGCACAGAGGTTACTCTGTTAGTACTTAAAAAATAATAATTTCAATAAAATCCAAGCAATTGATTCCGCTTAGTTTATTATTAAATTTTCCGATTTCTAGAGTGTACTGTATCAGTCTAAAGCGCTGTCTTCTACAGAAAGGAAAGTTATACACAGGGTAGTTAAATAATTTATACAATGTATAAATAATACAATATTAAGTTATACAATGCATACATTTATAGAAATCGAGGGATAAAAGATGTTGGAAATAAGGTTACAGGAACAGATAGCTCAGGCGTGTTATGTGTCTCTAAGTAGTATTTTATAGAATTATAACGAAACAAGAGCGTATGCTGGAGATATAAAATCTTAAGCGCTGCCACAAAAATTGTCCAACAAAGAAAATGAAAACCGTTTAGAACAGTCCTTGTCTGGTTTGTTCCTGTTATGTCTCCGCTCTTATGTCAATGCTTTAATTTTTTCTGATTGATACTGTGCCGGCGTTTGCACGAGCCGGCGTTCGGAGAAATAGTATACTAGTTTTCGTCTACGGATAAATGTCGCGGCACGAGTGGGTAAACGCAATTTCGATGGCAGTGCTTCGACGATGACGCGATCTGGTGGCGAAGTTTAGGTTTCGTTATGGGAGCTGGGGAACGAGGCAGTCGCCGCCATCTCTTCATTGAATAATCAGCTCAGCTTTCTTTCCTCGGGCAGTTTTCGTGTGTAGTCTTCTTCGTCTGTATGGCAGGCTAATTGCTTGAGACTCACCGGTAAGTGCTTTATATAATTTTACACAATGATTTGGTAGTAAAAAAGTATTTAAATTCAAAATGTATTCAACCAGATGCGAACGTTAGAATGCTCGTGGTTCGATCAGATGTGTGTGTGAGTATTAAGAAATTTAATTAGTGTTATAGGATTTGGATACCGCCTGTAATTGTTTTAATTATTGTTCATTCAGCCTGGTATAAAGAAGTAACTGAAATAAGTAAGTTAGTGAGAACTGTCTCTTGTTGGTTATGCATGAACACGCACTGGTGACCGAAAGTGTGAACATTCTTTTAAGTAAATCAGTTAAGGGTAAATTTTAAGACGACCCTAGATGAAGTACTGTAATTCTTTTATTTGTATGTAGCTGAGGGGGCCTTTTAATGTATTCAGTATTTGCAAAAATTGTGAGTCAATGTGTCGCCACGTGGCGAGGCGGCTAGGAACTTGTCAGGTTATGTCGCCACTGGTTAATTCCGGTGTGCGTTCCTCATTACCGTGCCTGGTTATGAGTTAATGATGATCCTTGAGTAACAGTTAAATCAAATGGAAATTTAAAATCATTTTATGCTTTATTTTGAGTTGGTTGGGAGCTGTAGTTCAGGTGTTTAATACACATGACTTGTGTGCAAGTTTTAGTGGACAGTTCTTTAATTTCTTTTGAATCTTTAGGGTTCTCGCCCTAGAACGGAGATCTGGCCACAGCTTCGTGTACTGCCGCCTTCACCAGCTATGAACCACTAAAAAACTTCGTCTGTGCCGAGGAGGGAGCGAGCTGCCGATAACTATGTGAAACAGCCACATCAGGTAAGGTGATATAAACTCTTTTCTTATTTTTATCCTGGCCCGCAGAACATCACATGTGAGGAATTTGTGCTAGAACAGTTTGCTTATTCAGCTAGATGGTTAAATCGAGGGTGTGTCAGCAAGACATTTACTATGTACATTATTCATGATAATACCGTACTATCACTGTAATTTTGAGCTGCACTGTGGGAGGGTCCCAGAGCTATTTTCATAGATATTGAGTGCAAACGTTATAAGGGTAAATTTGTTCTTTAAAATTAAGTATAAGGTATGAGTTTCTTGATTCCGAACCGGCTGGTTCGGATGTCTTCTGAGTATTACTGGGGTTTCATATTTAATTATTTTCCTGTATTCAAGGGCTGGGGGTTTTGTGTTTCATGCTGTTTCCGGGTGTTAATTTCTAAATAGGTTTTCTAGGCACAAGTTAGGCACCTGTTGGTGCCGTTTCATGTAGGTTTTCTACTGGTCATACCTTGTCAGGTCAGGCCTATTCTGGCACACTCCTACAGCTGCTAGTATACAACCTGTTTTTTTACTTTATATATGCACAGATGGCTGAATTAAATTTTATTTTTTTCTAAGGCCTATATATATATATATTTAATATTTTGACATTATCAAATTTTATATGGAATGAAATATACAGGCGGTACTTGTTATTGTAACTAAGATGTTGTGGCTTGTACTTGCTAAACTTGTCTTGTTAATTTTTGCTTATTACCAAACCATTATGATTAAAGAATGACTACTAACTAATAAGGACTATTTAAGAACATAATTAAATGAATGAATAATCTAAACATTTAACCTTCTTATGACAAATGTTCTGTGCATTATATGAATCCACTAGTTTTACATTTTGCCTGTCATTATAGCAAGTTTAACTTATCATTATATTTCATTACAAATTAAATATTATATATTACTATTTTATTAACAATATTAAGTATTATTATTCTATTATCATTACTTATTACAAATGTTGTCTCAAGTTATAAGTATATCTGTATCTGACAGAAGAGTTACTGTTCTTAGTCTGTCTGCTGACATTATAAAAATGTAAAAGGGTTGCTGTTGATGATAACATTAGCTTCCATTTAGTTTGACAGAGAATGCGGGTTCCAGTTATTTATTATTCATACATCCTGGGAGATGAAGGTATTATATACCGGCTGTCCATGAGACTGCGGTTCAGTATGGCGTGTTGAGTTGTGACTGTGATTTGGGGAAAATAATTGCGATATTATTTGTTGTTATGTGTTGGGGGGTAGAATGCAATTAATGTATACAAGGATACTTTTATAATGTCAGAAGAAAATTGTTGAGTCATGATCATGATAGCTTGCAGTGAGGAGAATATATAGAATATATATATATATATACTTGTATAGATGCCTTTTGTTACACTTATGTTTTACTCTATGTGTATTCACGTATGTACATTGATTGTGTGTTTTATGTGCAGGTTAATTATGTCTTTTGATACTAAATGTTGGGTTTAAATGAGGATATTAGAATGATTTATATGATGTTGGATTTATATGTATTTATGCTGAATTATTGTATTTATAGAAGGTTACAATGTCAAGGGGTGGATTGGAAGTCTGTTAATGAAATTGTAAATTATGGTAAATTTCTATTAGGGTTAAAAAAAAACTTGGAAATAATAAAGATTGTTATTGCTGTTGATCAACCGAGTTTTAATTGCAAGTCCCGTCTCACTGAACCCAGCGAATTTTTGCTTCTCTAGGCCTTCCGCCTAGTTTCAAATAACTAGTGGCCCCTCTTTCAAAAAAAAATAAAATAAAATAAATAAATAAAATAAAATAAAAAGATGGGTTACAATACCTTTACTCTTCTCTTTTCTACTTAAGCCTTTTATACGTCGTTTTCTTGTCTACAAGAGTGATTTTTGCCATCTCGTGCCTCTTTTCTTTCAAGCTTAAGTTTCGTATCCTTCCGTTACTCTGCTCCTACGAACAGTGATTTCTGCTGTTCTTCTATTTGTAGTAACAGTGCTTTCTGCTATTCCTCTGCTTCTTCTACTTAAAGTATACATTTCTCACGCTGAGCCCAGAAAATGTCACCTTCAAAATAATGCAAGTAAAAAGAATTTAAAAGTCCCGCTAATTCATGTAGCCGCTGAAGATTGGATGAAGTATGTGCACCATGAGGGAAACTGTAAAAGAAAGATTTTGTGAAAGGTCTTTGGGACAAAGTATGGAACGTATTGTCCTTAACACAGTGACAGTAACAGAGAGAGTGTCAACTATAGTGAAAGATAAGAGCTAACGATAAACAAACGAAAGCCGGAGCACAAAAATTATAATCAAAACTGCACTGCACTAAAAAGCCTACTGTTGGCCAAGTAACTCGCTCGCGAAAAGGGATTAAAATTCAACAAACAGGAATTAGACCACACAATTGCGAGGGAAATTTTCGCCCCGAGACCTGCACATCCAACGGAAAACGCTATAGCACAATTTAAAAAGTAAAAACCAGGCAAAGTGTTGCCAGAGACGACGTTCTTTGGAAGGTCTTCAGTGGCAGTCGCACAATCCACTAATTTACAGGTCGCTATCTACCTTGTTTTAAGATTATATTAATCTGCTGTGCCGTGTGCCGGAGAACGAGTTAACTCCGCCAGGATACAAGTTAACTGCCTTGCTGCTGGAACAAGGTAGGCGAATGCAAAAATGCTAAACACTGACAGTCGCCTAAGACACGGAAAACGCTTTAATAAGGAACCTACGCAGTAGAATGTTAAAGAAATTTAGACAAACGGCTGACGTAACCTTACAAAGCAACAGCACAAGGTAGACTTCCTTATGTCAATAGAGGCGACGATCTTTCAGCGCTGAGAGGATGCGCGTTTTTGAGACGTCCTTTTGGGTTACATGTACCGAGCTAGCGGAAGGAGCTCCTAATGTGTGGTCCGATCTAGAAAGGAATGCTTTTTAAGGGGGCCATTACAAAGGCAGGCTCGTACTAGCTTACAGTAGTACAGTATTAGCCAACCCCGTTTCCATCAATCACCTGAATGTACACAGGACCTGCCAAGGTCGGTTGTTATGACTGTGTTGTCTTGAGGCCTTGCGATCGTACGTCAAATTTACGTGTAAGTGGCCGCAGGGTGTCATCCAAGGAGTGAACACTGAGTCCAATTTTCAACGAGCGAAAAGGAGCCGACGGAGTGCTTCGACCGCTAGCCGAAGCGCCCTGTCGACAACGGTTTGCAACTTCCTTTTATGAACAGCGGCAAGGGAAGCGTAATAATCAACAACAAATGCGCGTTGAATACCAACTTACTAGCTCACGTGTCATAGCCTTGTTGGCAAGTATGGGAAGTGGAGAGCCCAGCGAGCTAACCCTCCAGGTTTGACTGTCTGGGCGTGGGTACGCCAGGTGAACCGACGATCTAAGTGGACACTGCGGTACTTGACTTCTCTAGATAAGGGCAGGTACGTTATGCTGATTTTCACTAGTCCTCGCGGTTTCTTCCGCCCTTTAAGCGATGTAATCGGCGCTATGTAACGCCGCCTCGTCGGCAAACAGGGATATCTACACTCCTAGCTCTTTGGGTATATCGCTAACGTCAACGTAAAGCAGGAAAGGCTCTAGGACGCTATCTTGAAGTAACCTGGTTGTAATACGTTCCTCAGAAGACACGTGGGCATCTATTTTCACATATATAGTTCTCTCCATCAAAATGCCAGCAATCATGTAAACGTAGCAGTTTCGGAGCTGCATTTTTCGGAGCTTGAATAAGAGCCCGTCGTGGCATACGCTGTCAAAGGCGTCACCCGGTGTCCGTGACCATCCCGGCGCCCGTGTCTCATCATATAATGAGTGGTAAAATAGCCCGTGCTGGAGCCCACGGGAAGACCTGCCCTTTCAACCTCTTTGGAGTGATCTAGGGCATACTACCGCCCCGATGTGGTGGACATAGGCGTGGTCAGGTTGCTTGGCCACGTCTCCGTTATTCAGGAGCTGTTCTTAGACCAATCCCCATCTGCGTGCACCCGACCGACAAAGCTGCGTTCAACAGAGCAACCGGCAGGTTGCATCGTAACACGCGAACGTTCCGTAAACGCAGCAGGGAGCTGGCTGTAGCGGTGGGCGGCCCTGCCGATATAATGTCTGGCGGATTGCCAGTGCTCGAACGAAAAAGCGCAGACGTGCGCCACTTCCAGCACTGGACGAACCCTGTGGTTAATCTCTCGGGGCCCTGATGAAAAGGCTGAGTTTTTGGCTCATTGGAGTAACATTTCGCCCTCAGCTGATCAAAGAAGTCTAACTTCATTGAGCATATCTGCCGGGAGATAGAGCGCTTTCTATTGGAGCATATAACAGCCGAGCCGGAACCCACCTAACCGGAGGAGGTCACTGAGAAGATCGTTCAGCTCATGTTCCAAAAGACGCTAGGCTTAGATAGTGTTTCAAACACCGCACTCCAGCGCCTTCCGGAGCTTCGAATTAGATTCCTGTCTAAGCAGTTCTTCTGTCGTGAACTGCATTCTCTGACTCATGAACTGATGTGACTCGTGGAGAGTATTACAGATGCGTACTGTTGGCGCATGCAGACAACCGCGTTTATTCTAGACGCAGAGAATGCCTTTAAACTAACGGAAGCCCTTCTCCGTATTGGTACGTTTAATTTATCGGCAGCTTTGTGCGATACCGTAGCTTCCATGTGCGAATGACCACGCTCGGAGAGGCGTATTACCGCTGATTTCCTTCAGGGAAGCGTCCTCAGACCTCTCTTTGGTGTTCGTCAACGACACGCGCCGGGTGGCTGGAGTAAGGCTGTCTCTACTTGCTGATAACATTGTAGCTTTCGGTGCTGCTCATAGCGGAAATTTTGCGGCCGTCAAAACAGAGCGTCGGGTGGGACGAGAACTGTGTAGTTGCCGTAACGCGATTAAGAGAGCAGCGGCAACAGTCTTGCGTCGTCTCATGCGTCCTCGGCTGCTGACCGTAGGACTAGTCGAGTTGTCCTGGACCGATAGAGTAAAGTACCTTGGGCTTCACCTAGTCTCACGACTCACCTGGCGAATCTTCAAACAAAAGATTGGACAACCCGCTTCGACGTCTCTCAGCAGACTTCGAATCAGACAGTGACCCCTCGGCTAGGTAAACTCATAGTCAACACGTATGTTTTGCCCGTGATTACCTATGCCTGTCCCGTTTGGGGATACCTGGCCGCCTGCCACAAAAAGTCGCTTCACAGCGTTCTCTACCAGGGACTTAAACTTAGCTGTAAAGTGCTCCGTAGGTTCCCTTCACGTGCACTCTGAAGAGTGCTAGACACCCACTCTCTTTATGACAACCTGTGACGCCTGGAGCGTAGATTGTACGGTCGGGGGCCCAAATTACCCACAATCCCTTGATCCCCGGACTCGGCAAATGTACTTTAAGGCCAATGAGTCTTGGAAGCGACTCCGACTGTTAGGCCCGATGCTATAATCCACCACTCGAGGAATCCTTCCTG
Organism: Magicicada septendecula; assembly: GCA_034769895.1. NCBI lineage: Eukaryota > Metazoa > Arthropoda > Insecta > Hemiptera > Cicadidae > Magicicada > Magicicada septendecula. Next base: position 511,681,055 of record CM068368.1, read on the forward strand.
CCCTCCCACAAATAGTAATATAGTATAAATATTGCTCAGCCTGACCCCGTGGCACGAGCTCACTTGCAGACTAGGGACACTGCACTGCGAAGCCACAGTCGGATTTTATCTAATTGATTGTTTAGAGGAATGTAATGCCATGTTCTTGCTCCAGTGAAGACGGCCACCGTGAGTGCGGCGGAAACATCTGGTATTTCAAGAAATGTTAATACTAGACCACGGCCTATTAGCCAGATAAATATATCTAACACAGAAACATATCCTTAGACAATTCAGAAAATGCAGAACATTTAAATTGCAATACAGGCTCTAAAGAGTAATTTTCAATACAGGTTTAATTACAACTGTTAGGTTTACAACAAGCAATTGAGGGATTTGTTTTAATACAGTAGACACTACTTCACTAAAATCGTATTTTAAAAGCATATTATAATAAAGGTTTTATTTGTTCAGATTAATATTATATACGACGGCATATGGAACGACGACAGTCACAGCAACCTCGAGATGCAACCAATACCCGGCCGGGAGCGGGCCGTGTAAACCCACAGGTTTAGTGCGAAAGTTTTGTTCCTCAACCAATGTAGGGCTTACAGTGCTTGCGATTTTTAGCACCTTGCTTTAAGATGTCCCCGGATAAAGACATGATTTTGAGAAACGTCGGAATATGGTGACGGCTCCTACTCAGAGCTCATAAAATGTCTTAATTTTGGTGGTCAACAATTTATCTACATCACGCAATGGCTCCACTTACAAGTACGAGGTAGTAATTCAGAAGAGCTCCCTGAGAGTCATTTACAGGTGCCACTGAAGATGATACCTGCTTCGTATATTCACCTGATTCTGCGTGGCGAGCAGAAGATTAGAAGATTTTCAAGATATGGTCGAATCTACTATATTACTCCTGGTTGGTAATACCAGTGACCATAGTCCCAATTGGGGTTGTCATAAGACGAACAGCGGTGAATTATAAACTGAAGATCTGCTGCGTAACAATGCGTTTGGCTTTGACACACCAGAGCAAGCAATCATTTTAATGTTTGAACTAGCATGTTGTCAGCTATCAATATTTCAATGTTTACCCCTAATCTTGCCCCACGTTTGTTGTGGAGAATGGCAACGCCAAAGCCTAAGAGCGTTACATCATGCTGGAAAGATCGCGCAGATTGAGTACGTTTCATAGCGCCATTTCACCTATAATTAGAAATATGGAAGCACATCACATCAGCAGTCATGGGCTATATACCTCTGGTCGATGGTAGTTTATCCGGACTAAGACAAACGCATCACTTAAGTGACCTCGAGCCGCCGCTCGTAAAACAATACTCACTGCAAAAAAAATCTGGGGAAAATATGTCTGGACCATTACCAGGTCGACCAGATGGTAGTTTATCCGGACTAAAGACAGCATCAGCCAACCGTCCCATATATGCTTTGGCACCTAGAAAACCAGCCTGGCTGATAGTAAGCGACAGAAAGGATACTTTGTAATGTTCGAAACATGTCTCAAGATAGAAAAAAAAATTTCATATTAATATTTTATTAAGGTATTTTTCACACATCAAAAATATAACCGTAGAAAAAGTGTTTAAAATATACTATTTCCTTTTTAGATTACTAGTAGAACAATCTTTGTGGTAAAATTGCTTCTTGGCAGGTTAATGATAATATAAGTTTTAAAACAATATTAATATAATTTTCAAAAACATATTACTTTGGCAATACGATACTGTTAAGTTGAACTGTGTTATCGTAGTAACGAATAGACACAAATAAGTAACGAATTCCCTAACGCCAGTAAAATAGCAAGCTTCGAAATCTACAGTCTTTTGTCGTCAGTGGAAGTTGCCGTTGTTTATATTTACGATGCTCACACATCATTGTCACTGTAAGATGTGAACTCAATCTGTGTATAAACTGAAAATGTCGCAACAAATCAGCTCCATCATTTTGTGCTCGTTGTTAAAATAATCCCTGTCTTTTTACTTTGCACCCTCTTTTTACTTTTCTAAACTCTCAAACCTTCGCAGACCTTACTCTACCGATGTAATGGTACAGTATTTCAAAACTAGGGTTTTATGTTAAATAAATGATTCTCCCTATCATATGTATTATCCGTTCTTTAACGTTACAATCAACTATTTATTCCTTTATTTTTTGTTTAAAAGGTTTGGACTAACAGGATTTCCTGAAATTCATGTTAGCACGTAGAGAACATGTCGACATAACTCTTATTATTGCTCAGAACTCTACGTCAAGAGCAAGGTGAAATCCCTAGTGTTTCAGTTGTCGTTCCAGAGTGGAACGACACTACGCTAATTTACAAACTGATACAGCTTACGTAAATCGGATCTTGCGCTTGACTTATTTTTAGGTTTGCTAAAACGAATGTTGATCTTCTAAGCGGAATATGGTAAATATCTCGTAATAGACGGTTTCTTATACGTTAAACAGTGGTTTGTTGGTTTGTTACTTACTTGACAGTACAATAGTACACTATTAATGATGCAATTTTAACTGTAGTGACATCTATTATTGGGGTGAGCAAGCTTCCACTGAACTTACATTAATACAGGCAACCATACTGTTGTCACGAGACAAGCGCAGCTATAACCGCAGAAGAAAATATTCCTGTCCTGCGTCTACCGGTATGGTCTTGAGAGGGAACGGATAACTACACCGTTAGGACCGTTGCCGCTGTAAAATGTAAAAACATGTGCGTGCTTATAGAAGACATGAACTTACCTAGCGAAAAACTCGTGGTTCTCGTGCATTTCCTACCCAAATAGCAAGCACAACTACAGTTGCTAGCATCACCAACCACCAGACCCCAGGTGATAAGAGACTGCTTTCTGCTTTAGTTGCACTATAGCTGATGTTAAATTACTCCAGTGTCCCGCAAGGAGGAGTCCGACAGACGAAGGTGTTAAGATAACAATGAATCACCAACAATCGGCGGTACAATCCCACTTTAGACCACTAAACCACTTGATAGGGCTCTGATAAGCAGAAGCTATCTGGCAAGATAGGCAGATGATAAGAGATGAAAATGCACAAGCCAAGCGTCGTGCTCTTGAACGATGAATGCTCACTTTTTCCGCTTTAGTTGCGCTCTAGCTGATGTTAAATTACGCCAGCGTCCCGCAAGGAGGAGTCCGCCAGACGAAGGTGTTAAGATGACAAGGAATCACCAACAATCGGCGGTACAACCCTACTTTAGACCACTAAACCACTTGATAGGCTTCTGATAAGCAGAAGCTACTCCTCCTTCATAGCGCAAACGTCTACCACGGATGCCAGCCTACCGACAAGAATTAAGTCGCTAGGTTTTACTGAGGTATACATCCTAGAGTTAGTACTTCTTCAGCCTCCACTACATGCGAAGTCGCCGAAGTATGTACCCTTTCCTGCGACATGGCCCCAACAGTCCCTCCCCCAATATAGCTTAAGTTCTGGTTCATCCCTCCATCAATGATGATGCGATGGCAGTTGATGGGCCTCTTCAGGAGACACCAGTAATATGGGTACTCGCTTTTTGCCTCGTTACCCCCGGACCTATTGTCCCGAGCCCCACCACACATGAGGGAACACTACATGAGAAGAAAACAAACTACGTCTTCCCCTTTACCTATAGAAACGAAGCCAAAACGACTGGCTGGGAAAGTATCCAATAATGGGCTGGTGATTTAACACAAGGTGTCCAAATGTAAGCTAACACAAAGGTATAGTAATAATTATTTTCAATATATATTTGCCCCTGATACCAAACTTTTGGAATCTTGTAGTTGATTTTTCTACGTACTGATGTTTATTAAAGAGGCAAAAACCAAATTAAATGTGTATTTTTAAGCAAATTAAGCAGAAGATACTAAGTGAATGGCACAGTGACAAAGGCTTATAGAGTTATCAAAGCAGACTATCACGCTTTATCCCATATGCGATTTATATTTTATTCGTATTGAGGCAAATACGTTGCACCATTATATGGTGGCAATGTTAATTGTAGTTTTATACCGTTAGCAACACATCATTTTTCCTCATTCCTCAGATAGACAGCTAGACAGATAGACACACCACACACAAACACACACATATTTATTTGTATTAATGCAAGGGTTACATGCTTGATTTCCTCGTTCATTAAACTTAATTAGTTGGTTACTGATCTACTAGCGGTCAAAAATATTATTTGAGAAAGGTTTCTTAGAGAATCTCGTATTCTCGATTACGAACTTACAAATCAAACTTAGTGTAATTCTTTCCAAATAGTAGCAATACTCGCTAACACATGTAAGTAAATGAAGAAATGTAAAATTAATTTTTATATATTACTAGTAAACTTCATGAGCTGGAGAACACGCTCACTATTTTGAAAAATGTACATTTATTACATAAATTTTGATGTTAGACAATTTTATAATTATGGGAAAAATTCCAAAACTCCCAATTCTTCTACTATTTATTTAGTAATAATAATATAACAATTATATAGCACACGATCATAGCATAAACACTAAACAACTGAAACATTCGCATTTGGATTACAATTCATTAGTATTGAAAAATTATTAGTAAAATGTTGTAATGTGACATAAAGGGAGCCCCAATATAATATAAAATATGCCCCAAATAATGAAAATTATATGCCCCATTAACTGTGTATGTTAATGAAAGAAAACCTTATTGAAATAAAATTAAATTTTAAAATGTAAAAAAAGAATGCAACACTATTAGGTAGCATAAAATAAAGACATTTGAATAAGTCAAGCATTGTAAATAGTGGAACTCTACTAATACCCAGTCAGTATTAGTTATTTTTCTTATTAATATCACAAACTATACTAGTCATAAGATTTATCAGAAGGACATTATTTTGAAAGGTAACCCTGCAGAAGGGTCAAGTGATATTTATGTATGTTGGTCTTAACATTAAACCCAATAGACATTATGAGTGATAAATAATGTTAATGTTTGTTATGAACTTGTGGGCAAGGACAAGAGTTTAGTATTGCCACAGCATAAACCTTATCAAAGTTTAACACAAACATTGAGATAATGATCATAAACTAACTGTGTGTTATGAATTCAGACAGACAGGACTGTGAAATAACAAAATAAGTCATAATGTTGTTTATAGGATAGGGAACATGGTATTGGCCATGCAGGCAACATTTCTTTTTTAAAATATTAAGATGTTCTATTGTTAATTAAAAATGTTAAATGTTAAGGCTTCTAGTTAATATAAAATGAAGTAATTAATATAATCTTTTATAAACATTGTAACAAGGCAAATGGGTTCGAAGCAGACAGGTAATTAAGCATGAATGTAAGTAAAAACATGGTTGTGTATGGCCTAATCCCAACTTGCAAAAACAGAGGGTAGCAAGGTCAGAAATGTCTAAAACAACAAACTAATGTAATAATATAATACTTAGGGACCCAGAGTATGTAATAAACCTAATCCTGTTAAGTAATTGTAGAGTATTGTAAACCAATATGATAAATGAAAGTGTTCTATGATAAGTTTTATAGATTGCTAATGGTCCTTAAGTAGTACTATTGTAAAGGGGTAAGAGCTCCTATTATAACACCCAATCACATGAAATAAGGTGTCAAAATGTTTATTTCTTATTTAGGCATAACGCTGTATAATTCAATTATAACACAATCAAAAAATAGCAAAGGAATACTTTTTGGTTGAGTATGGATAAACATTATATTCAAATGCAGTGCCGGTTGACCTCAGGTTCACAAAACCAACCAATAGCAAGGCAGATATTGCTGGTCAAAAGCGTTGACACAAAAGAAACATTATTGGAAGTCTTTTGTTAGTTGTAGATGAAATAAGTTCAATTTTACAAGCCCCTGAAGTTAAAAGTAAAAATTGTAATTACAACAGCATTGAGAAGAAAAAGTATATAACAAAAATGAAGAAGAAAGAAATATAATTAAAATCATATAACATACAAACCATAAAACGAAAAGATCGAAGGAGGATCAAGAATCACAAATACTAACCAGAAAATGAGAATGCATAATGTCGAATACATCTGAAGCGTAACTATAGATTTAACCTTTAACTAATTATACACCACACTCAGCCAAGCTTCATAGACACTACTTGAATAATCATCAGAGATTATAAAACAATCTACTTAATAAAGATACAGTGAAAGAATAGAGTAAAACATTTTATTTGAATTAAAACTGGAACACACGCAAACAACGTGTAATAAGATCGAAGTGAGGTCGGCCATTTTGAGTTGTTTGTATACAGCCTTACTAACGGAATTCACATCACCGTACAGACATTATCTATATTTCTGTTTTATGTTATTTAATTTAGTGAGTAAGATTAATGTTTCGTTTCAGAATTATTGTAATGTGTTGTATTCTCTTTGACATTATCTGACTTCCGAACAGCTCCAAGAACCCTAGCCCTGAGATTAAAGTTATAATATATTTAATTGTAACTTTTGCACAGATCGAATCCAATACAAAGATCGATACTATATTTTGTTGCAGCCTATGTATGGTTGAACTATTAATTTGTCCTAGTAATCAAATATAATTGGGATAAGAGATTTTTACAGGAACCAAGTGAGAACGGGAGCAACACGCAGATAACCTTAACGAAGCAGACGACAAGACTCCGTCAACATACACTTGATCTGCTTACGTCACAGTCAGTTTCATTATCAGACAGCACTGCGGGAACTTTTGAAATATTTATTTTGCGTTATCTCTCTCCTCCTCAATCTTGACAATACATCCCGTAACCCAAAATAAACTACGGTTTAGTTTTTATTTGAATACCGGATAAATAGACCGTAAATAATAAAACACCTGTTGCATATAGGTATACGTAAAGTTACAAATTGACGCCTACAACAGTGGGGCATAATTAAAGAGCGACACGAAGATCTTGTCGTTACAAATTGACGTCAACAACGTGTGGAATAACACATACAGCTTAGACGTCTTATTACAATGTTTAATAATCGTAATATGACTTTCGTCTTAGAAAAAGTATGTAGTGAGCTTAAAAAAACCTTGATTCAGATACTCATATATCATCCCTGAGTCAGAATAATAAGAATAACGTGTCTGTTAGAAATATGTTTTCTCTTCGGTAGACATTTTCCCTTTCAGCATTTATTATAAATGTTTTCACTTCCAGTCAACACTAAATGATTTCGTACCAAATCGGAATAAGCTCTTAGAAATAGCACATTCCTATATTAGGAATAATATTTGTAGTTTAAATATAATAGTTATAATTCAAATGAATTTTTGTTTATGTTTAAAAGGCATTATTCTTAAAGTTGAAATAAAAAGTTATAGGCCCTTATTTCTTATTTTTTATGCATTGCTGTCAATTATAAATTTTACAAGTGAAAAAATTAATGATTTTAAAAATATTTTAAAATGTTATTGTGGACTAAACTCTCTGAGATTTTTGTTTGAAAGGTGCAGTAACATAAGTCCAATGTATCAATATCAAAGCGTAAAGGTCGGAGAGAAATTCGATAAGAGGATTGGTTTTAATCAGTGATGAAAAGAAAATGGCTGGCGTGGGAATTAGGGTGCAGAGAGTAACCACGCTCAAGGGAGTTGTGTATTATGGTGGAAGGGTTTACATTCTAATTAATTAAATGCAAACCTCTGTCACCCATCTTCATCCTGTATAACCGTTACAATACCCGAGGCGAATCACATAGTCAAGATGACAGCGTCTTCTGTTTCGCAAGTACGTCGTGCGTCGTGTGTATGTGTGCGCGCACAAGCGTAATAGTTTCCGAATTTACTTAATGGAATTACTTGAATTTTGTGTTCTTATTCGTATGTTACTTGTTGGAACACACACATAAATATATAATCATTACGCTTTTCCGCTTTCTAATTTTAATTGTTTTAAAAAATAATTTCTTTGTTTCTTGGTAAGTAGTATAGTGTACAGTATATATTGTTTAGTTACAGATCATAAAACAATTTGTTAGTCAAAAATACAATATAATATAATATTATTAATTAATACTGTTTTATATTTATTAACATTATACACATAACACACAATTAATTTGATAACTGAAGACGCATAGAGACGCGCGTGACTTTTTTATTTTGTGCCATATTTAATGAGAAATATGATTGAGAATTTTATAATGGCCGGAACGACAGAATGCTTACAATGTCCAGAAAATGAGAAAAAGTTTAAGGAAGTTACGTGAGCACATAGTTCTACGGTAAATATTCTATATAAGAAAATAAAAAAGACAATCAATTAGAAGATTAAATAAAAATATATTTCGAATTTGAAACTCTAAGTTCTATAAGGAAGTATTCTTATTTTAATCTGTTCAAGTAAACAATATTTTATTAAATTATACAGGCGAATACACTGTATACACACGCAACCTCGTCGACCCTCGCTTGTATATTTACACTATTTAAAACTTCAGTACAGTTATTGTCGCGCTGTTGGGCCGTGGCCCTTTTATTATAAATTCAAACGTTTTGTTTGGAGTTGACTCCAACCGTATCATTGTGGGTGTACATGCAAACGTGTATCGTTGCAACACACACACACACATACATGTTATGTCTGGGTTGATTCCGCCGCGGTTACGTTTTCAAGTTTTCCACAACTTTCAGCAAATGCGTTGTTTTTTTTTGGGGGGGGGGAGGAACTCCAAAAGCACAACGCGGGATTCGTCCTGGGAAAAGGACATATATATTACATCCGCAAAAATCTGAGATTACACACAAAAACTCTGTGTGTGTGTGTGTGTGTGCGCGCGCGCGCGCGCGCGTGTGCGTGCGTGCGCGAGCGTGCGGGAGGGGGCGTGTGTGCGTGTGTACTGCAAAAGTAGACATCACCTTTTCACGTAAGTATAATTCGACATCGGTTAGAGATTTAAAATGTGGTAAAATTTCTTTGGGTGGTAAAGTACTAAGAAAATTTATTTTTAAAATAATATTTGCTTTTGCTGATAACAATTACGACATTTTTGAGCGATCGGATAACTTTTGAAAACAATTAATAGTCGCTTTTATGTGACGGAATTTTTCTGCATTATGCGCAAAGATTTGGGTTAACTACGGATTTAACTAGAATTTCGTTATAGCTATGTGACCCACTACGTGACAACATTACGTTTAGGGAGATTCAAATTTAATTAATTTCAGTAATAATCTGTGAAACTGTATACAAGTCGGAGAATCCTCTTGTTCGCCCACCCCTACAAAAGTAATGCTCCAGTCCTATAATTTTCACTGTAAATTTATTGATGTCAATTATTACAGACGTTTAAATTGTAGAATTATAGAGCTAATACTTCCTTTCATTACTGTTTTAGTAGCATATGTTTGATACGGTGATTTAGATAATGATATTTTATTGCATCCTATGTGTGTAGAACGCACAAAGTTTTATAAAATCGCCAATTTATTATGCAACGTTACAAGTATTATGAAATAAATGTTTACCTTTATGCCCATGTACCCAACGAAACTATAAGGTGTTAAACACCGGCTAGGTCGTAGGATTTTTGTGTTCGTTACGTCAAGTGTATGTGGTTGCATAATAAACGAATTTTTTATAAAGAGGAGTGAAACGTTGATTGATTCAATTAATATCTTTTAATTAATTATTTCATGTCATCAATGCCTCATCCATGTTACACACACACACACACACACACACACACACACACACACACACACACACACACACACACACACACACACACACACACACACACACACACACACACACACACACACACACACACACACACATATATGTTTAAACGCTGTTTGCTACAGTCCATTTCTTGATGTATATAATATATTTAATATTGTAACGGGACGTTTCCCTCAACATAAAGATTATCATAAAAATATACTGAAGTTCAGAACAATAATAAAATAATAAACATGTGTTATGAAATAGATGTATGAACCAGTAAATTTAAGACCATTGTAAGGTAGAGTAAGAAATTAAAATATCAAACATGTCTGTATTAAACTTAAGAACAACAATTCTAGTAGACTGCATAAGATATAATGTACAGAATAGGTAAAAACCTATAATGCAGAGCCTACCTGGATAACCAGTAACGGTAACCATGATAACATAACCTAAAGAAAATGTAAGACAAAAAACTGTAAACCTAGATTAATTAATTATATCTGATTGTGACTGATAGGCACATAGACTAATCAGATAAAGATTATTATGATACAAATGGGTGATAAAAGTTATTTTGTATAATAAAGTTGTAATGTGTGGTAGGAAAGAAAGACTACTATGGTATTGTAAAAGAATGCTAAAGATGTAAAAAAGAATGTAATGTAAATAATTTAGTAACAGAAAGTGTAACAGATAAACTGACTAATAGATTATGAAATAAGAAATAATTATTGTTTGATATGGACAAGATAATAATGTAGTTAGTAAGAGATTAATGTTACACAAAACTTGTATCTACTTGGTAGGTAAAAGGAGACAATTTTGTTTATAAAAAGAGTGCTAGACAATGTCATATATAATAAGATATAGTGTATGTTATTAGATTAAGGTATGAGTAATCATAAGTGTTTGTAATGGACAAGTAAGAATATAATTAACAAGATGTTTACTTGGGCAGAAAACCTACATCTACTGTAGAAGGTAGACAAGGACATTACAATGTATAAATGTTGTCTTAGATCATGATATGTCGTGTAATAGATCATATGGTCTATAATGAATAAAGAATACATGTTAACTTGTATTAGAATTAAGCAATTCTAATGTAAGAAACAAATAATAGTCCAATGTACACAAGACATTATTAGGCCTATTGTACCAGCCAATGTTATATAAAAAGTTAATGTTCATAATTGTAATCACAAGTATTAGAATACCTGTTTGTAACATAAAATCATATGTACAACCAAGAAAACTAGTTATGTAACAAAAAAGATAACTTTTAAACATAATTTGTCAGAATTGGCCAAACCCTAAAATTGTCAATTTTGGAATTACTGTATAGAAACATATCATGTGCGATCTTAACATGATCAGGAAAAAAAAGCAGTTCATTGGTAATAATATCTTTACAGTTGCACATAGCATAAGGAAAAAATGTTAAATTTAATAATTTTTAGTAATTTTGATCTCAAAAAAGGACGCCATCCACGACAATGAGTGAGATTTCGACCAATGGGAATTTTTAACTTGTGTGTGTATGAACCCAAAGAGTAACGCCACACAACCCAAAGACTGACGCAAAGCCAGTTAGTCAATTGTTGGAATTCATACCGTAAAGAACGACTCCTCTGCGACACCTATAACCACGAAGTTACGATCAGAATCGAACCTCGGCTAGGTTAGGTGTACAGTGATTAACGAAACATAACCAAAAAAAGTGAGAAAAGTATGGTGACTTGTTTACATAACCAAAAAAGGAGATATTGTAAACTAATAATAGTACCAGTGAATAAGAAAGTGTGTGCAAAGTAAAGGAAAGTATAGTGCCTACTTAAAATTATAAACGAATTATAACTAATTATGACACTTTATGTAAACTTGAAAACTATTTATTCCACTACCACTACACAAAAACACTAACACTATTGTTAATTTTTTACGTTTTAACTATTATTTCTTTGTTTTTAGTGTTTAAAGCTGTATAACCTATTGAATTTGGGTTAACCTCAAAGTAGACACTGTTCGGCACATACGAACTAAATGTTATTTTAGTATAAGATATTACTTTGTGTTATTATAGTCCACTTTGTATTGTGATGTTTTGTACTTCGCAAAAGACATTTTCGTAGTTAAGTATTGTTGTCACAAGAACACGAGATTATATTAACGTAACATAAACGTTTAGACATAGGGCTGAATAAGAAGATCATATTGGCAACCACTGAGCTAGAAATATAACAAGCCTCAACAATTAAATTTAAGAAAATGTTATTCAGTTTAATTTAAAAAGAAAAGTACAGACTCTAAAGTGAAAATAAAAGAACATTGCAGAGAATTAATGGTGATTGAACTATTATTTGGAATACTTAACATTTTTGTCATTTTCTGAATATTAGCGTGGTCATAAACATTCGAAGGAAAAGTTGGTAGTTACATATATGGTGTAAACAAAGTGAGGCCTAAATAAGAACATTTTTATTAATAAAATTTTATTTGAATAATATCAACACAATCAAAATACATTTTTGATAAATCAAATATATCACCACGATCAAATAATTGTGCGTTACAATATCTATAATGGCATTACTTCAAGATGTTTTTTCCTTATTTCGAACATGTTTTGGGACGCTTTGTGTTCCCATCCTCAGCCTCCAAAAATTAGGAAGGCTGAGGATGGGAACACAAAGCGTCCCGAAACATATTCCAAATAAGGAAAAAACATCTTGAGGTAATGTCATTACAAATTTTAAATGTTATATATATATATATAACATATATATAAATATATATATATATATATATATATATATATATATATATTGTAATAAGACGATTTCGTCGTATGTAACTAGACGGGTAGACGTGTCCGTTCAAGCCCCGCGATGGAGTGCCATGTTGTAATAAGACGAGATTGTCTGTTTTATTATTATTCGTTAATGATGTTGAGATTGCACCTAATTAATCGTCTCAAACGTTGTTCGTCAATTTGTAATATGACGATGTTTAGGGTCCTACTGATTCTTGTTGTTGTTTTATTATTATTGTGAAAGTTTTGTTTTTAATATTATTAATTTTTGTTTTATTGATTTATTCTACCCAATTCAATCTATTATTGAATCCGATATGAATAAATCGGTTCACTTGCTCTTTTTTATCGCCGTTTATTAATTTGGTTTAAATTGTTTAGAATGTTTTTATTCACTTTCTTGAGTTCGATTCTGAAGAAGTTGCGTCGACTCTTCTATTATTAGCTGCGGTGAGTTGATCGGTACTTTCCTGTATGGACACTAACATAAACACAACATGTACATGATACTTACTATCACTGGTAATCTGTAGAAAATATTAGATAATGTGGTTGGTGATAATCATTCAATTTGAATGTCCGCCTTGGCTTCTGGTACCAACCGTCTCTGGTTACTCACTAAGCTGTAATTCTACTTCTTATAATAAAGATCAACACTTTTGATGGTTCATAAAACAATAGTTGTTTATTCAAGTCAAGGAAAATAGTTTGATTTCAATGGTATTATTAATCTTCCTTTTGAAAATAATTAAAATTAAACATGGACTCTTAAAATAATAAAAAGCTCAGGGTGGTAGGACTGCATTTGGCAAGTCGATTGTTTTCTGTTTGTAAACAGTTAGGTTATTAGGCATTTTAAAAATTTGTAGGTTTTTGAGCCTGCAAGATACACAGATATAATAAAATGCACTACTGTAATAATGAGTAGGCAGAGAATAAAATCATTAATTGTTGGTTTAACATAACATAAATTATGAACGACTGTTCATTGATTACATTTGAGGTTATCATAGGTTCATATAACCTTGTTTATTTAAAATTGATTAATTATGCTTTTTTGATGATTACTTATTTAGTATATCATAATAATTTGTTAAATTCAGTGTTATGTTCCTGAATAATCTCCAAGATTGGATATAACTAAAACAGGTAAATTAAATTCATTTGATACAATCAGGTTACACTCATGTGTGACTCTGAGTTCATTCACTATAATTAAATACAAAACATTTTAAAATTATTAATGGTCAGAGTTCATTTTCCTTTCATTGATCATTCAATGTCTTTTCTTATAATAGTACAATTGAATCAAACAAAGAATTAAAATTCTCGTTATTAAAATCGTTCAATTTGATCATTGTTTATCTGATTTTTTCTAAGTCCCCTTCCTTTTGGAATTCGGGCAATTTATCAATTAATTCAGATTAATTAGATTCGTTACTAGCGTTCTTTAAATTATGAATAATTTGACAGGTACAATATAATGGTCATTTTCATTGATACTTGCGTAATTGGTCGCTCCGAAGAATTAACACTTTTTATAACTTTTATAATTATTTAATATTTTTTTTTTAAATTAATTTTCATAAATGCACTGCACTCACTCCTATACGCATATACTCCGTAACAGAACACTTGAAAATAGACTGCACTATCTTCTTAGGTTGACCTAACCTCTCCTCTAAGTTTCGAGGTTAGTTGGTGTGTTTACAGCTGTTGGCTGTCAAAACCATGTTTTTCTGGACGATCGGCTAACGTGAAGTCGCTCTCGTTGTTGGTAAAAGACTGTCTTTAGTTACTTGGTCGTTTTTGTTATAGTGTTACACTGTTCTTGCTGTTTAAATGGATTAACGTTTGTTCAAGTGTTTGTCTTAACATGATGGAACAATCTCACCAAATTTATGGTTTCATTTACAGATTATTGCTTGATATTTATCTTCTGGCCTTCAAGTTTTCAGTATATTCCATTAAAACATTAGTCTCCTCGTTATTTCTACAGTGTTTCTTCATTAATTCCTTTTATGTCACCAATTATTTTGTAAAAATGTCCAGCATTAAATTAATGTGTTCTGGCTTCTTTTAGAATATTCCTCAACAATCCAATTTCTTTTTACAAAATACCGATTCATTCAGCACAGCTCTTGGATAAATTATATTTATGGGTCACAGATTCGGTTTCATATTTGATAATTAACATGATACAGTTGAATCTTATTTTTTCTTCGTCACTACGTTCACTACGTTTTTACGTTAGTTTGTAACGTAATATTTCACTATTATTAATCATTATACACCTTTTTATATTAACTATAGTTGGTTTATATAACTTATATGTTTTATTCACAGTATATATTATAACTAGGTCCATTTCCTATTCACTTTCATTCTACACTGTTTTATAACGTTTATCACTGTTCTTTTCATTATTTTATATTATTAAACCACTTAACTTTTATAATTATAGCTTAATACTATTCTATTAGTAAATTTTTATGTCACTTATTTTTTGTAGTTCTGACACAAAATAACTGCTTGAGGTTCGCAGACATCCCTCTAGTTTAATAGTCTAATGCTAAAATCAATGTCTTCTTTTAGGTTTAATATTTATACACAATACTTATGTTTCCTATAACTATTTACATTTTATTATTCTTTGATCTTCTCTTCTGGGTAAAATGGTCATCGTCAGTTATTGTTTTGTCATTGTAATTAAATTATTTAATTCCTAAATTTTCATTCCCTATTTCCCAAGTATTTATATATTATAATAATTCTCTTTTCTTTTTTATTACCTTTCACTCCTTGATATTATTATTTACCTTTAAATACTATATTTTGTTTTCATTTCTTTCTTTGTTAAGTTTATTCTGTACTGCTTTGTATTTTATTTCTAAAAAGATTACGTTAAGGCATAATTCACAACGAATTTGGATGAATAACTTGTCTTTATTCTCAGGTGTAATCTTGTTATGTTACATAATACCCCCCCCTTTAAGAATGATTATATCTAATGGCATATTTATAATACTGATGAAATCATCATTCATTCTTGTGTAGGGTTTTCATAATATTTTTCCAGAGCATCTAGGTTGTATGTTTCTTTAATTTGTTGACTAGTTTGGTCCGTTAATTCGTATGCGTTATTCATTTTGTCTTTTGTAAGTAGGTAAGGTCCAGTGTACCAGTGTACAAGAGTAGTAGTTTCTTAGCTATTCCCTCCATGGTACTAGGTAACTGTCGATTTTTTAGCAGTACCTTTTCTCCTACTGAATATTTAATAATCATTTGTTGTGGGTTTTGATACTTATCCCTTTGTTTGTTTGTTTTTTCCACCATTTTATTATAAAATCTAATTTTATCAAATTTATACCCCTGAGTATCCGGGAAACGAATCAATTCAGTAACTTCTCTGGGTGGTTGTTTTTCATGCATTACCACATACGGTGTAGTTTCTATGGTCTGATGATATGCTAAATTTAAAATATTTCCTGTAGATGGTAGGTATTCACTCCATTTCCTTTGATGATCGAAACAGTATGTCCTCAGGATTCTTCCGACCTCTCGCAACACTCTCTCTGCTGGATTGCTGCTCGGATGATAGACAGATGTCTTGTAAGTCTTTATTCCCTTCCTTAACAACGTTTCTTTCCATATATGTCCCTTAAACTGCGTGCCGTGGTTGGTAATAATAGCCCTTGGAGTTCCTAACTCAGGTATATAGTTGTGAATGGTAATATCTAGGATCTTTTTAGTGGTCGCTCTATTGATAGGATATAATTTTGTATATTTCGAGAAATGGTCCCATATGATGATGATGATGAATTTGTACCGATGCTGTCCTCCACTACGAGGAAATGGTTCACAAATATCGAGGAATACCATTTCTAATTTATGTGTACAGGTAATGGGTATCATCGTTCCTTCTTTCCTCTCATTATATTTAACTAGTTGACATACATGGCAAGTTTGTACATACATACGGACACTTCTATTTATATTTTTGATATATACTTGTTCCTCTAATGCTTTAATTACTTTCAGAGGACCCATATGGCCATACCGAATATGCTAATCAACTATAAACTCCTTTCCGATAGTCTTGGGTATAAACACCTTTCAATTGTTTTGATTTAATTTATTTCTTATAAACAACACATCTTCATGTACGCAATAAAATGGTAATATTTTGTCGTCCTGGTTATCTAGTCTTGTTCTAATCTGTAATAATTTTGAATCAGTTTTTTGATGTTGTTTAATTTTACTAATGATAAATTCTAAGTCGGTTCTTCTTTTGATAAAATGATATACCTTTGCGATTTCCTCATTCTCGTCCTCGAAGGTATTCTTTTCCACGTTAATCCTGGATAGTACGTCTGCGACTACATTTTTTCTTCCAGGTATGTATTCCCAGTTGATGCGGTACTCTTGTAGTGCTAATACCTATCTTGCCAATCGACCATGACTTAATTTACATCTCCTTAAAAATGAGATTGACTTATGATCGGATCTAACGGTTACCGGGTATCCAAGGATATAGGTTTCAAATTTATTGCAGGCAAATAAGGAAACGTTGTTAAGGAAGGGAATAAAGACTTACAAGACATCTGTCTATCATTCAAGCAGCAATCCAGCAGAGAGTGTTGCGAGAGGTCGGAAGAAACCTGAGGACATACTGTTTCGATCAGCAAAGGAAATGGAGTGAATACCTACCATCTACAGAAAACTTTTTAAATTTAGCATATCATCAGACCATAGAAACTACACCATATGTAGTAATGCATGAAAAACAACCACCCAGAGAAGTTACTGATTTGATTAGTTTCCCGAATACTCAGGAATATAAATTTGATGAAGTTCGATTTTATAATAAAATGGTGGAAAAAACAAACAAACCGACAAATGGTGGATACGTATCAAAACCGACAACAAAGAATTATTAAATATTCAGTAGGAGAAAAGGTACTGTTAAAAATCGACAGTTACCTAGTACCATGGAGGGAATAGCTAAGAAACTACTACTATTGTACACGGAACTCACATAATTACAAAAGACAAAATGAATAACACATACGAATTAACGGACCCAACTAGTCAACAAATTAAAGGAACATACAACCAAGATGCTCAGGAAAATTATTATGAAAACTCTAGACAAGAATGAATGATGATTTCATCAGTCTTATAAATATGCCATTAGAAATAATCTAAAACAGACGGGAGTGTATGCTCGAAATAAAAGGAGGAAGAGGTATGTGGTAATTAAGAGACTCCGGATGGACGAAATTTCAAAGAAGGAGAAGAAGAAGAATAAATTTCAGTAATCCTAATCCTTGTAGGATATTCACTAATATACGTTAATTAATATTCGTTAGTTAATTAAAGTTCAATTAGTTAATCAGTATTAATAAAATTAAGATAAAGTTAGAAACATAGTTACATCATATTAATATTAAGTAATTTAAATGATATTATTATTTTATGTTTCCAGGGCTCGGCAACTAAGGCTTAAGTATAACACTTTGTTGGAGTGACATTTGCGAGGAGAAAAAAAGGTTCTAGAAATTTCGTAATGATTCCAGGAAATATAGTGTCATGTAAAGCAGTCACATTTTTGCAAAAGCCAACGATACGTTTTAAAAACTGTTATGTGGACAACTCGTCTACATGAGCTTAACAATAAGTCCTTTATTTCATCTGAAATTAATTAAAAAGTAACGTTCATATTGACGACATTCAACTAATTATTTGAAAACAACTTATATTTGCAGCTCTTTTAGTTAGCCTGACAAAACTGACTCAGCCAAAATCCCAGATATTTTTTATTTTTATTTTGCACAACTAATTATAATAATTACAACTGAATATAGTTAATTCTAATTAATATATTATACATTACATTGTTATTTTAGTTAATTATATGGAATATTTTATTAGAGTCTTATTATTAACATTGAACCTATTGTTATTATTCTTACGACGGTCTACTCGATCGTCGTAGGTACACTGGAAAAGAAATTACATACAAGACACCAATTGAGTGTCACTAATCACTAGCTTTAATTTTTACAGTTTTCTTTGCGGGGGAGGAAAAATGCATTATGCACCAATACACCATCAGGAGACACCCGACTGGTCTCCCGGTGTGTCGGACTCGCACCCACCAAAAAACCTCCACTTTACAGGCAGGGAGCCCCCCCTGGAACAACTATTCGTATGGCTTCAGGGTGGGACCTCGTATTGCGCCTACTAGGCTCCTACAGCTTTGTCTATATCATCGACTTGTGAGAGAGTCCAGTTCAGGCTTCTTCTGCCGTAGGACCATCCTCACGAAATATCCCAGTTCTCTTTGCTGTTAAGCATGGCGATTATGATGTTATCAGGCGTCATGGGGCCAATCTCCGATTCCAATCCTCGCCTCTCCAGCACCCACCGTTACACTCGAAGAAAGTGTGATGAGCGTTATCAGAGTCTGAGTCGCCGTACACGCATGACGGATCCTCCATCTTACCCATCCTTCGCAGGTATGGGCAGAAATAACTATGCCCTGTCAGAAATTGAGTAAGGTAATAATCTACCTCGCCGTGCGTTCTGTCCACCCATTCAGGGAGGTTCCCAATCAGCCTCGCCGTCCACCTAGCTCGACTCTCCTGCTCCCATCGTAGTTGCCAGCTCCGCATGGAGTGTGCCCTGGCCACTGTTCTTGCTTCTACGATCCCCAAGTCTTCCTTGGTCTTGTAGACCCTCCTCCTCTCCTCAGCCATCATATCTACTGCCATTACTCCAACGACGACCCAACACTGCAGGTTCCGACACCGTTCTATAGGAGCTTGCAATTCGAAGTGCTCCACTTCGTTGCACCGCGGTCATCTGCTTGCGGTATTTTTCTTGCTTCAGTGCGTCGGCCCAGACCTCGCACATCCGTAGAGGAGAATCGAGTTGGTCACCGACATCAGCAGTCGCCGTCTTCCCGCAGCTGGGCCTCCGACATTTGCCATTAACCTGGTTAGCGCAGCCATTTTTACAGTTAAACAGTTAGTAATTAACAACACAGTCTACTACAACAAATCAAATATAAATTGTTCACACCCAATAAAATGTCACTAATATTAAACAAAATTGTATTTAAATTATACCGCCCGATCATAAAACGCAACACTTCACTAATAACTACTTGAACGTACACAGTAGTAACTCGAACCGCTCTGTAAATATATCGCACTAATACTGAAACTTAAGGCCGCTGGCGTCATGTATTTATACATGCGCTCACTGACCAGAATGTTCCTAATTGCGTCTTAGCGCTCGTGTGAACTACGTAATTAACTGCGGCCTTGACACAGTCCGCGCGGCTGGCGCCTTCGAGAAACCTCTCGAAAATGGGTCGACAAGCACGTACGCCACACGCTTTACATCGAAATTCTTCTGGCACATTCGACAAACACGTAGATTGTTCTGTGATGTCGTAACACCACCCCATCCTTAAGCCTGTTCGTCCCGAACTGGCAAACAGTCTCTGAAGTAATACTCGACCAGGTGATCTAGGTGGACGTCCTTGCGAAAGATAATTCTCCCGTTCTTCGAATTCAGTCTCGTGTGACCCGAACATCACGTTCCCAGGAATGCGAGTCTTCCGCTCAACCAATAGTTTTGCTGGAATCACTCCCGTTGCGTCATGTACTGATGACCTAAACACCACTGGCTGATCCAATTTTGTTTGGTTCTCGTCAACAACCTATTAAGTAACCTCATCTTCAGCCACTTTGGCCTCGGGCGCTTCTATCAGCTCAGGAACAACCAAGAGTTTTGTATCGACACCCATAGTTGGCTTTCCAATCTCGTCTTTTCTCGTTACACTTATTTGTAATTCCTCTGCTAGTTTTTCCTCCATTTCCGCTTGCATTAGGGAGGGTTCCTCTTGCCCAGACCTGTTGACCTTTTCTTCGACTAATGCCACTCGCTTAATCGAAAGGTTGGTAGACCCTGCCATTTTAGCCATGCAAAGCTTTATCTTCTCTTGGCCAACTTTCAGGACATTCTCTCTTATGTCCACAACGAATTCGTAGTCATTCATAATGCCCATGCCAAAAATAACTTCATCGATAATGTCTGCAACGAGCATTTGGAGGATAAACTCGAGAACACCCAGGCGTACACGTACGTCTACCTTTCCTAGCACCTTGACGGGGCTTCCAGTCACTGTCTGTATTGTGCAAGAGCTAATTAGAGGCTGGCGGTTGCTGACTAAGTCAAGGCGCACAATGGACACTGTTGCGCCCGTGTCAACGGTAAATGATGTTGGTTTACCTTACGCAAATCCATTGACGATCAAGTTTCCACTAGTCTTATGTAGCGGGGAAACTGTGTGCTGTTCTGGGGCTTTACTTCTCCAATTGGTGCGATCACTCTCTTCTCTCGGTATCTTCTTCTCCCAACAGTCTACCTGTAGATGACCACGTTTTCCACAGTTGTAACATTTCGGTCTTCTGTCTTTTTCGAATCATTTCGACTCTTTTGAATTTCTGAATTGATTGTCCGACAACATTGTTTTTCTGCACGCATCGTAACGGCAATGTGACACGGGGATCTTCTGACTGCAACATGATGGCACAAACCCATTAATGTAGCGGGACGCTGACTTGGCAGCTTCAAACTCTTGGGCGTGGACAAGAG
This sequence comes from Magicicada septendecula, assembly GCA_034769895.1. Taxonomy (NCBI): domain Eukaryota; kingdom Metazoa; phylum Arthropoda; class Insecta; order Hemiptera; family Cicadidae; genus Magicicada; species Magicicada septendecula. Next base: position 511,702,231 of record CM068368.1, read on the forward strand.
CTTCTGAGCTATTTCGGTGCCTTGCCATTCATAACACTTGCTGAAGTTTACAATCTCCGATGCCATCAATAAATGTCTGCACCGCAAACCTTATTCGAAAATCTTCTGGTGCTTCATGATAGGCCAATCTAATCAATCTGTCGGTACTTGCTTCAAACTCTTGAAGACTCTCCCCGGAACGTTGTCGTCTTGTTCTCAACTCAGCGTAGTACACATCTCGCAAATGTTTATCACCGTGGCGTAATTCTAGAACTTTTATCAACTCGGCATAGATGTTCTGGCTCTCAGGTGGCACTTACTGTAGTAATTCAGCCGAAGGTCCTTTTAATGCAAGAACGCGTGAAACAGCCTTGTCTTTCTCTGTCCAATTATTTACGCATTCAGCAGCTTCTAATTGGCGTAAATACGTCGCCCAGTGCGTGCTTCCATCAAAGGTTGGGACCTTGACATGAACTGTCCCAACCGCAGGCGAGGTGACCTTCTCTATTGACTTATTTTCTTTGTCCTTCTCTGTCTTTGTCATTGGTACAGTCTGTTCAAAAAGTTGATTTGGTTGTAACTTCAGGCACTGCTCGACTTCATTTTTAATCTGCTCTTTGATATTTGTAATCGAGTCTTCTATTTTTGTTGACATAGGTTTTTTCACGCTCAAGACAGATTTTTCTACTTCAGCTGTTTTATTTGACATGGATTCTTCTACGTCAGATATTCTGGTATTCTGATTATTAAGCTCACCTCGTAATTCACCTACGTCACCACGTAGGAGACCCAATTCTGCTGTAGTATGTTTTTGCATCTGCTTTTGCTCATGAATTAAAGCTTTGATGTCACTGCTTCCTGCTTACGCTTTTCATCCCGTCGTTTTTCCGCTTCTTCCGTCTCTTGTCTGCGTTTTTCATCACGTCGTTTTTCTGCTTCTTCCACCTTCTGTCTGCGTTTCTCATCCTGTCCTTTTTCTGCTTCTTCCTGTGTCTGCCGTAGCAGTGGTTGTAAAGCTTCCATCATCTGACTACCATCCATGTTTACCGATTAATTACGAATTACACTTGTCTTGTATAAAGTGTCCACTGTTTCCATTGTTCCTTTCTATCCCACTTCTGACACCACTGTTACGACGGTCTACTCGATCGCCGTAGGTACAGTGGAAAACAAATTACATACAAGATACCAATTAAGTCACTAATCACCAGCTTTAATTTTTACAGTTAAACAGTTCGTAATTAACAACACAGTCTACTATAGCAAATGAAATATAAATTGTTCACACCCAATAAAATGTCACTAATATTAAACACAATTGTATTTCAATTATACCGCCCGATTATAAAACGCAACACTTCACTAATAACCACATGAACGTACACAGTAATAACTCGAACCGCTCTGTAAATATATCGCACTAATACTGAGACTTAAGGCCGCTGTCGCCATGTAACTTATTTATACCTACGCTCACAGACCAGAATGTTCCTAATTGCGTCTTAGCGCTCGTGTGAACTACGTAATTAACTCTGCGGCCTTGACACAATCCGCGCGGCTGGCGCCTTCGAGAAACCTCTCGAACATGGGTCGACAAGCACGTACGCCACAAGCGTTACATCGAGATTATTCTGACACATTCGACAAACACGTAGATTGTTCTGTGATGTCGTAACATTATTATTATTTTGTTGTTGCATTATCATCATTATTAGTACTTCATTGCTTCTATTTTTTGGTGTAATAGTAGTTGTGTGTGTGTATGTGTGTGTGTGAGCGCGTGCCAAGATTCCCTTTATTTTCAAAACTCATCTGTATATAGTAGACCCCAAATGAAAAAGCGACTTATTGCGTGTAAAAATACTGATAGGAGGAATTTGTACGTAAATCTAACCTTGTTTTAAAAGAGGAGTGACAGCTCAATATTGAAAGTATATGTCGAAAAACTAGGGAAACCATTTAGTACAGGATATGTCTTTATGTCTATAATATCACTTCGCAGAAGTACTTAATAAGCATTGCATCTCGTTCGGATCAAAAATGAGAGACCTACAATAGACCCTGTCGACTCGGAAGGTAAACCCTAGGATAGTAAGATATTAACTTCGAAAAATATGAATTCTTATTGGTTGATGACAATCGATAATATATTATACTGAATATTAGTGTTTGTCAGTAGCAAAGGAAAATCTGCTTTACTAATATGTTCATCATTCTTCATCATTGAACTTTAAGAAAATCAAAAAATTAGTTTTTGCAGTTAATCATCCATGCCAATCTATAAAGTTCGTGGGATGAATAAAATCTATTTCAGCCGTCTACGCTCCACTTTCAAACAAAAAACGTTCTTTGTTGTAAAATAGCTATAATGCTGTTTTCATCATTCAGTTAATTAATGACAAACATTCTGCAGCTACAACTTCTGGACGTCATTAAAATTTTGATCAACGTTTGTTGAGGAAAGTAATGGCACACGGTCTAGTTCCCGAATGCCACGACCGAAGACATTTGTCTTCACATCCTAGTGTGTTCTGCTTTAGCTTAAGTATAGCTAGTAGTTCGCCGTGCTACCGACGTCTAACGCTGGCAGACAATTTTGCTCGTCGCTAAAGTACACAAACTCTATATGCAATTTACAATGAAATAAAGGACGGTTATTACTACTCAGTACTAGTTTATTGAAGTGAAATATTTAATAGATATTCATTAAATACAAAATTATATACTGTTATTAAACAAAGTTGCTCCGGCAATAAATAGACAATTTTCTCAAGGTTGGCTAAATTTGATTTAAACATTTCTAAATCGACATGGCTGTCGTTTTGTGTTTATTTTCTTACTGTTCGTTTAATCATGAGTTCTTTTGGTTACGAAAAAATATTAATAAGATGATAATAAAGTACACTACCTTACATCAATGTTACTTATATACTATTAGAGTTAAATACAATTCGTTTTTGAAGTGTTATAAAGTGTGTGTTAAGAATTCGTATTTTGTGCACAGGTTATTTTCTGGTTACATCCAAGTTTGGTTTTTTATTTTCAATTAATCCTTGAAAGAAATTTAGTTATCAGTTCGTAGTGAGAGTTAATTGTGTTGTGAGAAAAGTTAATCGGAATTTATTCCATAAATTCGGGTATTTCAGATATACTTAACAAATCTGTTGAATTCGGGTGACAAGTCATTCAGTTTTTAGTTAGGTTGGTCCATGTGATCATCAGTCTTCCATCATTTATAATTTGGAGTACGTCTGGCTTCTTTTTCGGATAATGTGGATTAAATAATTAATTTAGAATATGAAAATCTGGTCTATGGTCGCTGTTGATTTGACTAGTTCTTCATCAGACTTCTTGCATCCTCATTTTATTAAATTTTGATTTATTTTTGATTATTTTAATTTAAATTTGAGTCGAATATGGTTTGGCTTCTGTATGTCTTGAGCGTCAATAATGAGCTAATTCTTTTTAACGGAATTATATTAAATAACGTTCCGTTGTTATGGCAACTATCCGTACTCTCATTGGCTGATCATATTTATGTCTATTGTTATAATATTTGAATTTTAATTCAAAATGAATAAATATCTTCTGATGGCTATTATTCTTCTGTCTTCTTATCTATGTATTAGATATTATCACAACTGTTTATATTTTCTTTTAAAGATCATTTTGACATCCCACAAAGCTGGGTTTGTTCATGTATTAAAGTTTTAACAATAATGTTAATATTATGTTATTACATTTCTTTCTTATTTTATGTTTTTAATCTAATTCTGACATCTTAATATGGTTCACTAATTGTACTTAATAAGTTACTTGCCCTGGATTTTCTAATACAATTGTTAATTTCTTACAATTTGTTTATTTTGGATTTATACAGTTAGGCATTTTATATGCCTAAGTAGTAATTGGCTATATCTTCTTATTTTACACAAATTAAAGATTAATTTTCATTTACATAGGCTTTTCTTGGTGTCACTTATGACTTGTTTACATTTTGAATTAATTTGGGCTGTTTTATAATGATTGTATGTTCTTATTATTTTACAAAATCATTGCCTGTCTGTTATTCTCTAATTTCTTTTCCTGTCTTTACTCTAAAGATTATTACTATGTTTGTAAAATTTTATCTCCTTGCTTATCTATATTGCCATTTTTTATAACTTGTCTATCATTTAATATTACTTACAAAACATAACACAAAAGCTAGGTTTATGGTCTGTTTATTTTTTTCAGCCTTATTCCTTCTTATAAACTTAATTGAACAAATAACAATCTTGGTGAATAACATTAAAACACCATTTATTTTATCTTGCTAATCATCCCTTGGAACATTTTTATTAACCTAGGTGTTGCGGTTTGGAAGCTCTTGATGAATCGCGAGTTATTCCAAAGACGCTAAGCAGGAAAGGCTGGATTGTATATAAGAAAGAAGTGGACTGTATCACTGGTATTTGACATGCGTTTATTGAAATTTTAAAGTATTAATCATGATCGGCACGTGCGGATGCATTTGAGGCAATAACGCCCGAAAATTAGTTTGATAAAAGTCGAAATCCATTGTAAATGGACGCAAGTCGTCTGACTAATTTAGTGCTAGCTGCACATGAAAATAATTGAATAATGATCCAGAAGCCGCGGCAGGAAGAGAAAATGTTTTACGAGAGAACCGCTCGGAGTCTTGTTAAAAACTAAACTAAACTTGTCTCCCGTCGGCCGAGATGACCGGCGGCAGCGTTTGATAAGCGCGTGACGTCATCCGCTCGTGCCGCATTGCAGTATTCCACTGCGTACAGCTGATAAACAAGTACAAATTTTAAACATACTGCCCGCCAAAATCGGGACGATTTTGTACATTAAACGTTAAATTTAATAATACAATAATTAGACTTACATGGTGAAAACGATACAATAATTGGCGTATTGGCCACAGTGCAATGACATAATATGAATTCAATTAACAATTACAAGGTATACAATAAATTGACCCTTATGCTAATAGCAAGGGCAAACTGACAGTAAAATTATTCAAAACATAATAGTAACACAATACACACAATAATGCAATGATTAAGTAGATATTGATCTTTCCCAAATAATACCCATTGATATTTGCCAAGCATTACAATAACAAGTGATAACACCACAAAAAATATAAAAATTTCCCCATGATATTGACACAACAACCCCAATAAATTTCATAATATATGACCATTAGAAAATACAATACATACGTAGAATAATTGACACCATAAATAACACTTGTAGTTCTCGGAACTTGAATTATATAAACATATGACAACACACAACATCCATAAATAATTGATAGTACATATGAAACACAGTCACTAATGCAGTAATAGCTATTGGCACGTAAACAATATTACAATGCTTATGATACTTACAATGTTTATGATACAATTGACTTGTATGCTCGCCCGGGGAATGTCCCGGGCGTGGTCCAGGCAATGTGACAAATTCACAATCCTAGTATGTCTCGTATGGCACGCATACGATTAGTTTGTTGCCACCGGAAGGGGGCATAATTTGTGGATGGGTCGGCGTAAGATACCTAGCGCGGTGCGAACTTCGGCGACGCGTACTAAGGAATCTTGACCCGGAAAAACATTGGTAATTACCCCACGCTTCCATTCTAGAGGGGGGGAATTGTCATCCAAAATGAGGACAAGCTGTCCGACATTCAAATTCCTTAACGGGGTGCGCCATTTATTGCGCTGCTGCAGCTGGTGCAGATAATCCCTAGAGCACCCACACACCCACACACCCACACACACACACACACACACACACACACACACACGGACACACACACACAGACACACACACATGCATATCAATAGTGCGATGTATGCCTTGGTCGTGGACTTAGAGCGCTGCCCGCCATGGCGCAAAAGTACAGGACCGGCGTAGTCCACGGCCGACTGCGAAAATGGCCTAGAAGGCGTGACCCTAGAAGGGGGTAACTGACCTAGTAGTTGATTCGCGCCTCTAGCCCGGAAACGAAAACAGGTGACACACTTATGTATCACTGAGCGGATATAGGATTTGTCGTGTATGATCCAATATTTTCGCCTAAGCGAAGCTTGAGTTGATTGCACCCCAGCGTGTAACAAACGGATATGTTCGTACTCAATTATTAATCGCGTGAGATGAGAGTGAGGGTGCAAAATTATTTGGTGTTTACTCGCGTAGTTAAGTGGGGAGAATTGCAAGCGTCCACCCACTCTTAAAATGCCTGATTCATCCAGGAATGGGTTGAGAGCAAGAATTTTACTACTGCGAGGAAGGCAACGGTGTGCCTCAAGTTCCTTAACTTCTACGCCGAAATGCAACTGCTGAGATTGCCAGACAAAAATCAAGAGTGTGTCAGACAATTCTTGAGCAGACAAAAAGGACGTGTCTCTGTCAACAACCGCGAGCCTAGAATTGCGAAAAAATCTGCAGCAATATGCGAAAACGCGAATAAGCCTAGTAAGTGATGAATAATTTTCAACATAACTATGTGTTGAAGACTCGACAATTAGTGAGGTTTGAACCTGCTTGCGACGTTCCTCCTCAAGGTCGGGAAAAGTACAGGGAGTATTAATGTCGAAAGCGCTGACTGGCCATGATGCTGACTCATGCGCTAACCAGGACGGACCATGCCACCATTGAGTATGACAGTGTAAACTACGAGGGAGGCAACCGCGCGATAAAATGTCGGCAGGGTTGTCATTTGATACTACATGATGCCAAGTTCCCCTGCTGCTAACAAGACGCTGTATTTCCGCGACACGGTTGGCCACAAATACCTTCCAGCGGGAAGATTGTTGATGTATCCAATGCAACGCTATCATCGAGTCCGAATAGAGATATAGTCCGTCAAAATTGTAATTGATGGCGTTTAAAATCTTGGACGTTAATTGCGCCAGCAATAAACAAGCACAAAGCTCAAGACGTGGTAGTGTTATCTGTTTCAGCGGCGCGACCCTAGATTTAGCACACAACAAGTTTGACGATATGGCGCCGTTCGAATAGACCGCCCGCACATAAATGCAACACGCGTAGCCTTTAGCCGAAGCGTCGGCGAATCCGTGCAGCTGTAATGAACTAATTGGGTAATTGTTCGAACTCTTAACCGACCTCTTAATCTTAAAATGAGTGTCGGAGACTAATTGAGCGTATAATTCCAACCACTGATTGGCTAATGTCCCAGATAGGGGTTCGTCCCAATCTGTGCCCGCCAACCACAACTGTTGCACGAAATGCTTGCAGTAAAATGTGATGGGTGCGATAAGACCTAATGGATCATAAATCCCGGCGATGACCGACAACACGCTTCTTTTGTTGAACAAGGTCAAATTATCATCACCCCTGACGGTGTATAAAAAGTTATCCCTTTCAACGTTCCATTGGATTCCCAAAGTACGCACGTTTTGACCTTTGCTGAAGTCATGGGTTACTTGGGCGCGAAGGGTCATAATCTTATGGTGGTTAGAGAACCACTTATGTAACGTGAAACCATACCTACTCAACAACTTCACGATCTCGCATTTCATTTCAGCTAAGACGTTCGGATCATCCGAACCCGTTATGAGATCGTCTACGTAAAAATCATTGGCTATAGCCCTGGAAGCTGTAGGGTAGTCGGATTTATTTTCGTAGGCTATTTGAGCCAGACAACGTGTAGCAAGGAAGGAGGCACTAGCAGTGCCATACGTAACCGTCCTTAAAGCGTAATGTCGCAATTCCTTATGCGGCGCATCACGCCAAACGATGCGTTGCAGGTTTGAATCCTTTGGGTTAACAATGATCTGGCGATACATCTTTTCTATGTCCGTAATAATTACGTATCGGTGGGTACGGAACCGAACCATTATCGAAAACAGATCCTGCTGGATCGTAGGACCGACCATTAGAGTATCGTTGAGGGACAGATTATTTGTGGTTTTAGCGGAGGCGTCAAATACCACGCGCAAATTAGTGGTTAAGCTAGAGTACTTGAAGACTGCGTGATGGGGCAGATAAAAAATCTCTGAGCTGTCAAGCGACAAATCGTAGTCATTAAGTGGCGACATGTGGGCAAGTTTCAAGTAGTCACCCATGAACTCGCTATAATCCTTATAAAGGATAGGGTTCTGCTTGAACTTGAACTCTAACGATTGGAATCTGCGGATGGCTCCGCGGAGAGAATCTCCCAAATGAAATTTATCAGATCTGCGGGGCAGGGATACCACGAATCTCCCATCGCGGTTGCGGCTAGTGTTTTCCACGAAATGTTTTTCACACGGCGAGTCCTCAGAGCGGGCTTCGCGACTAGAGATCTCCTCCAACTTCCAAAATTCTTTTAGTTGCGAGGAAATCTGATTATAATCCTTGTAGACCACAAAGGACGAAACTGTTTTAGTTATATCGACGTTGAAGGGTAAGTCACCGGCCAAAATAAATCCTAACTTGGTTTCCTGAATTATAGGAAAGTGTGCTCCGCGCGTAAATTTCATAGGTTCAATTAGTTGGAGAAAATATTGAGCGCCGAGTAATATATCGACTTGCGCCGAGCAATGTAGGTGAGGATCCGCCAAGAATATGCGCTTGGGTAAATTCAAAGAGGCAAGATCGAACGACTCCGCCGGTAAATTATTAGTTATACTGGGTAATACGGCACAATGCACGTTTAACGTGAAGGGTTTATAGCGAGAATGTAGCCGTACCTTCGTACTAAAGTCAGCCTGGGAAAGCGAGTTGTTTATACCCGTAATGGGTAGTTGCGATTTAACCACCAATTGGAGGCCCATTCTGCGGGCGAAATCCATTGTGCAAAAGTTCGCTTGAGAACCGGAATCCAGTAATATCCTAACGGGAAATTTCCTACCGACCTTATTAGCGGTCATACAGACTGCGGTGGATAACAATACCGATTTATTGGTCTGTGACTTCAGTGAGCATTGGTTGTTAATAGAAGCTATGTCTTTGTTGGGGACATGAATTGTGGTGTGGTGACGCCAGAACATTTTTTGCATGAGAATTTTGAGGGACATTTTGAGCTTTCGTGTCCCGAACGGAGGCAATTTAAGCAAAGTTTGTTTTTTATTAACACGTTTCTTCTGTCAGGGATAGACAGCGATGTAAATTGTAAGCAGTCGATAATTCTATGTTCACCGTTACACAGTCTACATAAATTGTTTCTGATATGAGAATGGAATGCCCCCTTTGGAGCGCTTATCTCTTTAACTGCCTTGCGGTAAGGAGACTTATCGCTTTTATTCAACCTGCTCGTTGGGGTAGTCGCGTTATCAAGATTTTGTAGAAATTTTCTTCGTGAGTTTAGAAAATTCATAAAATTATTAAAATCAGGGAATTTATGTTCCGACAAACTCTCTTTCCACAAACGGAAAGTGTAATTATCAAGATTTTAGCTAAATAATTTACGACAATAATTTCGAATGTGTTGACTGGCAGTTTGAGATTATTTAAAGCGTTTATATTGGCAGAGATTTCATCAATGAATTTCGATATGCTGACTTGGGATTCTTGTTGAACTAATGGTACGTCCAGGACATTCCCTACATGATGGGCGGAAACAATTAGCTTACTGTCATATCTATTCCTCAACAGATCGATAGCCACCGCGTCATTCTCATGAGTGATTGGTAACGATTTTATTACGTTAAGCGCCTCGCCATGTAATGACGAGTGCAAATAGTGAAGTTTCTGTATATCCGTTAGATCTGCTCTGACATGAATTAATTCAAGAAAAATATGGTAATAGTGTTGCCACTCAACAATACTACCCGCAAACCGTGGTAATTTGATTGGTTCCAATTGAATGGGGGGTGTTTTAAGCTGTTTACTTTCAGCATTAATTACTGGTTTTTGGTTCATATGCTCAGCTTGCTCCAGCAGGTGTTGCAATTTACACTCTATATTGCAAAGATCGTCTTCCGTTTGTACCCTATCACTCGTTAAAGCAACGTTCGCTTCCTCGGCTTCGATTTGGGATTGAATCTCATCATATTTGGTGGATAATTCCATCAAATGACGCAGTTTTATTTTCAGCGCATGAGGATCGCTGGTTACCAAATCGAAGTTATCCGCGAAAGTATTTACGCGTGATATTGAGGCTTTAATTGTGCCTCGTTTTTTTATTAGAGCCCTTACATCGGCCATTTTTACAATTTAAGAGAAAAAAGAAAAATATCTTGAAATAATTTGAGCATAGAGCATGTGAACCATAAACTTAAGTTTCAATGAATTTGAATACGTTTCGGTAGCTAGCGATCGTTGTTTAGAACATAGACTTACTCTCTCTAACTAATCAAGCTTTGTTGGCAATTAAATTATTAAAATTATGAATTTAAATGATAGCAACATATATCCTTATCTTTGAAGTTTTAACTGATAATGAACTGCCAACCATTTGTTAAGTTGTATTGTGTAATGATGGTGTTTGTTTATACACATGTGTTAAGGAATAACTGCTAAAAGTGAAATATTATTAAACATCAAATATAAGTAAAAAGTTTATAGTCACGTGGCCGTTGATCCATTCGTGATGAAGCTGGCTTCTATCCAGTTGCTTGATCCTGTTAGGAGCTGTTACACCTCCTGTCTCTGCTGGTCAGATGACGCCTCATGTTGTAACCCTCCATGAATTAAAGCTGTGGAATCTTTTTTTTTTTGATGACCTCGCAAATGCTGTCCTGCCGTGTCCCGTCGTCTCTGGTCTACTGCTTGGCCGAATCCTGTGGTGATGACTGCGATGTGATTCACAACAATGGTGTCGCTCAGGACGAGAATGATGCCCGTAGGGCGTGACTAAATTCAGATCGGTTGGTCCAGAATGATGCGCACAAAGAAATGCTGTCGCTTGTGGACCCAAACATAAGAAATCCGTGCCGTGGTGACCAAAAACGTTTCCAATTATTTCTTTTATGAATTTGCTAACTGCTATAATTTTTATTGTTCGACTAAGCTTTTCGTCATCACTGACATCTTCAGGTCTTAAACAACCCTTAATCTTCAGCGTTGTTTAAGACCTGAAGATGTCAGTGATGACGAAAAGCTTAGTCGAACATTAAAAATTATAGCAGTTAGCAAATTCATAAAAGAAATAGTAAGGATGGCTGCTAATTTAAACAATACGAAGAAAAAAACGTTCCGTTTTTGGGCCAAAAATAAGAAATCCTGCCCGGTGGGACCAAAAATGTTGCGGTTTGGAAGCTCTTGATGAATCGCGAGTTATTCCAAAGACGCTAAGCAGGAAAGGCTGGATTGTATATAAGAAAGAAGTGGACTGTATCACTGATATTTGACATGCGTTTATTGAAATTTTAAAGTATTAATCATGATCGGCACGTGCGGATGCATTTGAGGCAATAACGCCCGAAAATTAGTTTTGATAAAAGTCGAAATCCATTGTAAATGGACGCAAGTCGTCTGACTAATTTAGTGCTAGCTGCACATGAAAATAATTGAATAATGATCCAGAAGCCGCGGCTGGAAGAGAAAATGTTTTACGAGAGAACCGCTCGGAGTCTTGTTAAAAACTAAACTAAACTTGTCTCCCGTCGGCCGAGATGACCGGCGGCAGCGTTTGATAAGCGCGTGACGTCATCCGCTCGTGCCGCATTGCAGTAGTCCACTGCGTACAGCTGATAAACAAGTACAAAGTTTAAACACTAGGATGTTTTATTTATTTTGTACTCATATTCTTTAGTTTATTCTTCTTTTAAAATTTACTCTCTATTTTTTACTACTTAACCATTGTAATAATAACATTATTAATCATTATGGGATTTTTTATTCTGAATACCACTGTATTCCTAATCTACTATCAGTTAATAACAATATTCTGGTTATTATTATTTTTTGGTATTTATCACCCTTAAACTAGAGTGATAGTGTTAATCACTGGTTTTGGTGTCTTTACCTATATGTTGTGTTTTCTATTTATTTTGGGGTTACACTGGCACCTTGCACAGTTTTACTGTACTTTAGTGTTACTAGTGGTTATTCCCTAATATTGATTTCTTTTACTCACTTAATCACTTCACTTCCTACATATCTCTCACTTCTGGGTTTTTAATTATTTTATTCACAATTATTAGTTATTATGTTAACAAATTTCATGTTCTGATTCACTTATCATTATAGAGTTATTCATAATATATAATATCTATTTCTCTGGTTAGTGTACTTTAATTGATATTATTTTATTGGATTTTAATACTTGTCTTTTACATTTATTATTTGTTTGTGTCTTTTTCATACACCTTCTCATTTTATTATCTTTTATGGGGTCAATCACTTGGGTTGGGTCATAGTCATTTGTCTCGTCATAGTCATTTTATTTTCTTTAGTTTAATATAGTTTTTCCCTGGTATTGGGGTGGCTTTTTGTGTTCTAACAGTATTGAAATCTATTTGTTTTCTTCCTTTTATATATAATTCAGTATAATTATAATGTTTAATGCTAGTAGTTTTCTTGATTATGTTTTTCAACATTAAATTCAATATTCATTTTAATTATTTTTTAGCCAGCCTTTTCAAATCTTACTTCTGTAGCTGCTAACAATAGACTCCATTTTCTTCTTCTTTGTATATTTAGTTATATACATATCTAAATTGAGAAAACTCTTAACCCCAAAAAGGGGGTTAATAGGCCAGAGAGTTGTTCCACAAATTTATAAATAATATAAGTTTCTAAAATTCTAAGTTTTCTTCTTAACTATTTATATTACAGAGTTCTATTGACTGTGCCCATTAATTTAGTATGTCATAAGCACTGCTTAAGTCGGTTAGATGGTTTATATTATCATTTTATATATTTTTTATGTTATTCACTTTAGGCACCATAAAAGGTCTCTTTCCTTTATGAATCTATACATAAACACTGTTTTAATTCTATGTTGTCCTTACAACTATTCACAATTATCTTTTATCTCTCAATAACCCATCAAACATTTAATAATTGGTCTAGGGCACATGATCCTTATGTTGGATTATTTCATTATACATTATAAATCCCACATATTTATAATTCTCACATTTTATATAGTTCATTTAACGTCGTAATCCAAACAGTAGTTTATTCTATTTCATTATTTAACATTATGTCTCTTCTTTACTATATCCTGCACAAATCTTGCACTGACAAATCATTTAAAATATTTCACTTTCCTTTAGCTAGACTCGTTGCCTAATTCAATATTTAACAACCTTAATTTATAATGTTCTATAAAATTATTGTAATACTTTCTTAATAACATCAGTACCTTCTCCTCTCTCACATTATATATCCTTATTATATTAATATTATCTTAACTATTTCTATGACAAAAATAATTTCATAACAGTTTCTATGTTTGTTCTAGATTTGTTCACATTAGTACAATTCTTTTACATTAAAACACTATCTATCCTGTTATAACTTAATTCTTAATATATTAACACTTATACTTAACATTTACCTATTTGCATGTTCCTATATTTAGATGTAAATATTACATGATCTTCCTCTGGGCATAGTCAAGCCTTAGTCATTAATGGTTGGATCATTGTCAATTGTTAAATTAGTTATTATATTTGATCTCATTTTTTAATTTAGTTAACAGGATATTTATTCCTCTGGATACATGATTAATTGAAATATTATCTTTTAATGGTTATTACGGTAGTGTCTTTTCCTGATTCTTTAATTTCTCTTATGCTTCTTTGCACACAATATAAAATAAAATTTGTGTATGGGCATATCACAGTGGATTTTGAGGATTGCTATATACTTTCTTATATAATGAAATTGTAATGTTACAACATTCAGAAAAGCATACCTTAAATCAAAAACAGAATTTAGTTAAATAAATAAAATAAAACTAGTTTATTTTATTATAAATTAATTAAATAAACTAGGAGAATGAAGTAGACAAAGTACCTATTTATTTCGCATATACCAGTGTCGTGTGTTATGCTTTTTAAAACATTATAAAACATGTGTGTGTTTGCGCACGCGTTTTATACTCTATAACGTACCTACGTTTTAAACAAGTGTCACTCCGAGCAAGTGCTCCAACCCCTTAAGTTTTTTCTTACTTACATCCTAGTTGCTCAACAAAAGTGAAACTTTATACACTCATAAACGCAAAACAATATTTTCACAGCCGGTACTGTAAGCTTGCTGCTGTTACAAATGACAGAGTTCTGTCTATTGCTAAATTTCCATTTTCAAGATCTCCTTTCAGGTTACCTTTTACTCTGTATCTCTGTCTGAATTCTGCAAGAGCAGAACAATTTTCAATTACGTGTTTCATTTTAAGTACGCTGCCACAAGTGCAGACGAATCGTTCTTGTCCTTGTAACAGGTACAAACACGTCAAATTATTGTGCCCAATTCGCAGTTTGTTGATGCAAATTTGTTCGCGAAGACTGTGATCACCTTCCATTTGCCATTTACGGACGCTTAGCTTAACGGCAGAAAATTTTCTCTGCCATCAATTTCACGTCTACTTGTGATGATTTCATTAATTAAAAATAAAATAATTAATAAATAGGTAATGTAAAAGCTGAGAAATTTTAAATTTTAATAAAATCGCACATTTAAACTAAATTTTATCGCTATCATAAAATTATAATAATATTTAATAAAGAGTTTTAATAATAAAATAAAAAGGAATACGAGTGTACAGATAGGGAAAACCTTGTTAATTAACCCTGCATAGACATGCGCTAACCGGATTTAACTTGAATACCGACCCCTAAACAAACTAATAATACTTGTAAATTTGATATATTTAAATAAATAAACAAGACCACAGTAGTGTACTATAATAAAGTCTGTAATTAACAATAGCTTTGGATAATTAAAAGGTCAAACTTTAACCTTTTAAATAGAGGATATATGTGGAACTATTTTATTGCGACGCGTAACCTCCGCGCGATTAACTGACCCTTCCTAACATAGTAAGAGAGACTTGAGATGCGTCGTTCGGCCAGTAAGCAGCTCAGAACGGAGCGATACACAAAATATGTTTTATTATTTTGTTATTAAGTTAAATAACCGTGTGAAGAGTTATGTAACGAGTATGTAGTGTGTATCAGTAAAGAAGAATGTAGAAGATTAAGTGCGAAAGGTGACATCTCACATCTAGAACGATAGTTAAAGTTATTTTAGGGTTGTATATGTAAAGTGAAATACAACCGTTCTATTACCAAATGTAAAATGTGAAGACGAAGACCTCAACTGTATTTGCCAAACCACCAAGGAACAGGACGACTTCATGACATCGTAACTCTCTCTATCATTAGTTGACTCCAAGGACCTTCACCAGGAAGACGACCACGATGACAACCCTCTACCTAGAGTGTGCGGAAGAATCACGCGTGGACGACATGGACTAAAACACTTAACTAAGAGGTAGCACGGAAGCTGGTCTTCCGTGGATATGTATTTTTTTTTTTAAATAGAAGTAATTGTAAACTAAAAGACTTTAAAATGAAAATCTCTAAAGTTTAAGAATAAATGTTGTAACAAGTAATTTCAGTAACCATAAGTTGTAAAATAACTCGTGTGATGTAGCGTTGGAACATCGCACTACTAAATGAAACCATTCCTCAAATGGTATAAAGAGTAATAAAGTAATTCAGTAATGGAGTAGAGTAAACTTGAAATTCCTAAGTAATATATAGAAACTCGGATCCGAGATAAAATGCGCTAACTGTATTATAAATCTCAATGTAGAAAACCCCTTTACGATTTCACTGTAAGTTAAAATTTGATATGTTATGTATAATCTAACAGCCATAAATAAAGAGATGTCATCTTTAGTACATGCTAAATTGAGTGCATAAATCAGCAGTCTCCCCTCCCCAGTTTCCTTTTATATTAATTGTTTTGGTGATTTGATTAATTTTCAGCTTGTTACAACGAAGGCAGCCTGTATAATTGGCCAGAGTCAATTAATACGGGTTCCCGATGTTATAACGTAAGTAAAGATGTTATAAAATGCGCCACTCTACTTTGTAAAAAAAAAAACAAATAAATAATTTTTTATTAACATGCGCCACCTTGTTTTGTTTAATAAGTAATATTGTGACACCCTGTTGATCTATTCACTCATGTACTTTAATATGTGTCTAAAATTTTAAATAAAATAAAAATGATAATAATTATTATAGTGGTATAGTAAATAGGTAACTTTAATTGTGAATTAGATATAGGAATTTACACATTGTTAACTTAGCGCCACAGGTATACGAAACAACATCAGGTACGTGCTTGTCAAAAATTTCATTCATCAACGTGTCGGTTTGTAAACAAAATCTGACCGGTTAAATTCTTGTCCACGCCTGAGTAAAACTGTCATAGTTATCTCCCGCAAAGTTGAGTTAGACAATACGCAACCCTCTTCGATTGTTCTATTGTTATAAGAAGCGTGTATCATCCTGTGTTTAGTAACCGAGGATTTCCCCTTCGTTGAATGTATATTGACGCCTGTGTGAGATTTCTATTTCTCTGAAATTTATCTCTCTCACTACCAATGTAAATTTTAAATGTGAACTTTAATCGTTTAGGTGTGAAAACAAGAAAGAGTAGTATAGAATTTAGTGCGAATTGTAGAATAAGTAGTTATAGCCACTCACATTTCAAAAATGGCTGTATTTAACCCCGATCTATTATTAAAAGATGAACTGTGCTACGAAGCTATTTTACGCGGTTTATCTCACGCGAACGTAACAGTGGCTAAATTGCGCAAGACATTACGCGAAAGGAGATCAGATATACCCTCGCAGTTAGATAGATTACGTGAACTCGATTATGACAGCGAACGAGAAACCTGTTATGCGAAGTATAGGGACTGACGTTATTATCTCAAAACATTCACGACGAAAAATCACCTACTGTAATATTGCGCGTCACGTAACGAATAGAACATTTAACCCGCCGGTTGAACAATTTATTGAACTGGCCTGACGTCACCGTAACCCCTCCCGATGTGCAGAAATTTGCGGATGAGGCATTACGTCAATTACCCATAATTATCAACGAATTGCGACGAAAGTCAGACTCATCTAGAATGGAAGGAATAGAGCTATATTTACAAAAATTATATATTTCCCCGGTTCAATCCCCTACTTTAGAAAACTCTCCCTCCACCTCGAACCACGAACCACCCATCGTATCGAAGATACAACCGACTCATGAACAGCTACCTAGTAGAAAATTATTTATCCTCACGATATCAGAACCCCCACAGCCTAGTGGTCACCATACTCGCACCAGTAGATATGCGATTACGACGCCTAACGCAGCAACGAATCCTTCGAAATATATACCAAATGTAAATTTTAATGTAGACCTCTACGGAAAGATCACACACCCTGTAGAAAAAATTATTACAGAAATTTCCTACACCGATGGCTTAAGTATTACGAAACTGTTAAATTTCATCAGATGTCTCCTGCAAATAAAAGATCTACAGCAACTGAACGATTGGCAAATCCTGCAAGTAATCCTACCCAAATGTAAACCACCATTACGGGATCGTGTACTGGAATCATTAAACTCGACTCTTCCAGTAGAAGAACTTCATACTACCATAATAAAACATTTTATCCCCACGGGAATTTACGAGGAGATTAAAAGAAATTCCGTACTTCGAGTACAAGGAGCCCATGAAAGACTGGCCGACTATATTGTAGACATCGGAGAATCTTCACGACTATTGCAAGTCGACTGGAGTGAGAAACAATTGGTCGATACTATTTTAGTAGGCTTATCTCCTGAAGAACGCTCCCGATTAGCACTAATAAATAGGCCCCACACTTTCGCTGATCTAGAACAATGTAGTATTCACTCTTCAAATGTATGGTACGCAGATCAGAACAGACATGCCTCGCTATCCACAACACAACATAGAAAGGACACGCAAGCCCTAGTCACAGATGCAAGAACTCAACGAGAAAGACGACCAACCAATTTTCATGGCCATGGTAAGTCCAAGGAGCCTCAACCTCGACAGGAAACCAGTGAGACCCCACGTAAAGAAAATGTATGCTACAACTGCGGGAAACCTGGACACATCAGTAGAAACTGTAAACGGAAACAGTACAATCAGAAAACCCATTATCCAAAAAACATGTAAGGCAGGGAGATCCGAAATCCTGTATCTTCCGCAGCTCCGTTAAAACAGGTAAACCCCTGAGAGACAACAAATTAAAACAAAATAATAATAACAAAAGAAAATTAGACCCCTATGTTAGAAAATTTATTGATAAATGTAACGCTATTAATAAATGTGATTTCAGTAAGCGTCAATTACCGTATATACAAGTTGACCTCGGTGTTACATCCACCCTCGGATTAATTGATTCCGGATCAACGCGAAGTTTAATTAGTCAAGAGCTAGCCAATAAATTATTTAAACAAAAATTAGTTAAACGCCGTCAATCAGTGAATATTAGATGCGCTACAGCTAATAAACAAAATTTATTGATAAAACTTATCATCACGGTTAAAGTAAAAATTAAAAATCTAACGTGGTATTTTCCAATGTTGGTATGCGACGAGTTAGGACCCGATTTAATATTGGGAGCTGATTTTATCAGTAAAACAGGAATAATTCTAGATATTCATGATAAGAAATTTTATTTTGGATTCGATCGTTCACAAAAATATAATTTGGATGATAATGCAAATAACAGAAAAAGTACTGGAACTACTTCTACACATCTAGAAAATCATGAATCTGAATTAGGTCATTTGGAATGTAAAGATAGACGGAACATGCAGACATTAATAGAACAGTTCTCCAACGTCCTCACCACAAAGTTAGGCCTGACGGACCTGATAGAGTACAAAATCAATTTGAGCGACAATAAAATAATACGTTTAGCCCCATACAAGTTATCACCTCCAAAAATGGAAGTAATGAGGAACCAAATTAACAAATTGTTAGAACAAGGAGTCATCGAACCCTCTACTTCATCTTATTCATCACCCGCGTTTTTAGTATCCAAAAGTAGCGACAAACATAGACTAGTTGTGGACTACAGGCAACTAAATAAACGGATAGAATTTGAATCTATACCGCTTCCCGACATCCACAGTGCTTTTCATTATTTTACTAAAGCAAAAATTTTTGCCATCATGGATCTAAAGCAGGCATTTCACCAGATACCCCTCTCGGAAGAATCAAAACGTCTAACCGCATTTGCCGTCCCTTTCAACCTGTACCAATTTACGAGGTTACCCTTTGGTATATCCCAAGGTAGTTCTAATATGTATTATGTATATGTAATATGTAATATGTATGTAGGAGATTATTAGAAAAATTATTTCATGATATAAAATTTAAATATGTGTATCACTACTTAGGTGACATCGTTATCTACAGCGAATCAATTGACCAACATCTTAAACATCTACGTGAAGTACTGTCCCGATTAGAGAAAGCTGGATTAACCGTAAACCCCAGTAAAGTAAATTTTGCTGTGACACAATTCTCATTTTTAGGTCATATCGTAAAAGCCAACGGAAAGGTAGGCATATACCCCGAGCGAACCCGTGCTATCAGAGAATTTTTACCACCCCGGGATGCGAAAGGAATAGCCCGATTTTTGGGAATGATAAATTATTTTTACAAGTATATCCCACATCTAGCCGAAATTGCAGCACCTCTGAATGCTTTAAGTAAGAAGGGAGTTAAATTTGAGTGGAATGTGCAACACCAAACTGCATTTGAGAAACTAAAAGAAAGCATCATATCACCCCTAGTACTACAATTAGCCGATTTTACAAAACCGTTTGTAGTGAGACAGACAGTTCAAGTGTAGCCCTAGGTGCAGTAATATATCAAGAAGTAGATAACTCTAGACTACCTATTAGTTATGCTTCACGGACCCTGACAGACCAAGAAAAGAAATACTCTGCATACGAATTAGAATGTTTAGCTTTCGTTTTCGCTTTTGAGAAGTTCAAACCCTTTTTAGAACATAAAGAGTTTCTGTTAGAAACAGATAATCAAGCATTATCTTGGCTACTAAATCACTCAAAACAGTTAGGTCTTATTGGAAGATTGGTATTAAGATTAAATTGTTTTAAATTTATAGTACAACATATTAGAGGCACCCAAAACGTAGTTGCCGATACACTGTCACCTATGTTCCAGCCGAGTAGTAAAACATACGAAAACAAGGAGAGTAGAGAAACGCCGATTATCAATACTTTAATTACCGAATTTCCTCTTGCATTTACGGACTTAGCCCAGTATCAACAACAAGACCCCCGTTTAAGACCAATTATAGAACAACTTGACAAAGGAAATAAGTCAGGAAAATACATATTAAGTAAGAGAGTGTTATGTTATAGAATAGCGAACGGAAAATATTTACGAATAATCGCCCCTGATATTATTAAACCTATGCTGATGGAATACTATCACTCTTCCATCATTGGAGCACATATGGGAATAAATAAAACCATACATCAAATTCGTAAAGAATATCACTGGGAAAATATGAACAGTGAGATCGCTAATTTCGTGAAAAGGTGTAAGTTGTGTGCACTCAGCAAACCAGCGAGAAACAGCCAAATAAGTCAATTAATCTCAGAGATTCCTGCTACCCCGTTCTCCAAAATCTATTTAGACTTTTCAGGACCCTACGCGCGTTCTAAATCAGGAAATACCATGCTACTAATTTGCGTAGATTCTTTCAGCAAATTTGTCTGGATGTATCCCATGCGGCGAGCATTAGCTTCAACCACAGTAAGTATATTACAGAATAGATTATTTAAAGAATTCGGTACTCCCGTACATCTAGTGTCGGATAACGGACCCCAGTTTGAGTCAAAGGAATTCAGGAACATGTGTTTCAAATTTGGAATAGACCACATTACCACTACAGAGTATCGTCCGCAAGGTAATATAGCTGAAAGGTATTTGCGAAACCTAAAATCTGCATTAATAGCCTACCATGCAAACGACCATACGTCTTGGGACCAGAACCTATCCTGGATACAATTCGCCTTTAATTCAGCCTATCATGAAGGACATAAGTCTGCCCCATTCGAATTATTGTTCAAATACAAACCTAACCACCCATTATCCACTAAGTGGAAAATACATGAGTTGCTACCCCTTGAAATTAGGGATAAAATATAAAGAAAATCTGGAATGAAGCCCGCGCTAATTTACGAGCAAACTTAGCGAAATCAAGGAAATATCACGAGCAAAATAATAATAATAATGAAGTAAAGTACCAAATCTGTGACTTAGTAATGTATAAATCACACCCTACGAGTAGTGCTATCGATAAGACAACCTCCAAGCTATCATACCGATGGTGCGGTCCTTATCAAATTCACAAATACTTAACTCCAGTAACTGTAGCTCTGTACGAACCCTCTACTCAAAAATATGTACGAAGAACACATATTTCGCAGATAAAACCTTATCACAAAGAAGGAAATGGTAGAGTGCAAGCAAAATAAATGTAGTAAAAAGGTATATGTTTTGTACTCAACTGCTAAAGAGTACTTGAGTAACAATTGGCTACCTAATCGTATAAATAGGTACGAGACCTGATCAACCTTGAATCCTATTCATCGAAAGTAGAGCAAAGTGAGAAGTCAGCTGGCATCGAATATAAGTAATAATTAAGTAATAAATTACTTAAGGAGTAATTCTATAACAAGAGTAACTCACAAACTAAAGAAAAATCCGGTAGTAGTCGTAAGTAGTAGATTTAAGAAGAATTTAGTATGTTTTCGATATATTTTATAATTTGTGAATTTTATGTACTATAAGAATTAGTCTGTAAGGTATGGTATATATTGTAGCGTGACAGATAATCCACACAAATACATAACTCAATGATCATGGATAAAGCTTTAATATATGAAATATCCAGATGAGAATCAATTAAAATGCACTATTTACTAATATATTCACAAGAAAGGTTAAATAAAGAAAAATTCTGCAAATAATATAATATAATACAAATTTAAAAACCCAGGAAACTAAAAATGTTAATAACAAAATTACCCAGGTAAGATAGAAGCAGGCAATTAATATACCCCGTCAAAGAAACCAGACCAGAAGAAACAAAGGCATACACAGCGAAAAACTAAAGAAGAAAGAAGAACAATCAAAACTAAAGAAGAAAGAAGAATAACCAAAACTACTGAAGAAGGAAGAAAGAAGAACAATCAAAACTAAGGAAGAAAGAAGAACAATCAAAACTAAGGAAGAAAGAAGAACAATCAAAACTAAAATTACTGAAGAATGAAGAAAGAAGAACAATCAAAACTACTGAATAAAGGAGAAAGAAGAATAATCGAATCTACTGAAGAAAGAAGAATAATTAAAACTAAAGAAGAAAGAAGAATAACCAAAACTACTGAAGAAGGAAGACAGAAGAACAATCAAAACTAAGGAAGAAAGAAGAACAATCAAAACTAAGGAAGAAAGAAGAACAATCAAAACTAAGGAAGAAAGAAGAACAATCAAAACTAAAATTACTGAAGAATGAAGAAAGAAGAACAATCAAAACTACTGAATAAAGAAGAAAGAAGAATAATCAAATCTACTGAAGAAAGAAGAAAGAAGAATAATTAAAACTAAAGAAGAAAGAAGAACAACCAAAACTACTACTACGGAAGAAGGAAGAAAGAAGAATAATTAAAATTACTGAAGAATGAAGGAAGAAGAACAATCAAAACTACTGAACAAAGAAGAAAGAAGAATAACCAAAACTACTGAAGAAGGAAGAAAGAAGAACAATTAAAACTAAAGAAGAAAGAAGAATAACCAAAACTACTGAAGAAGGAAGAAAGAGGAACAATCAAAACTAAGGAAGAAAGAAGAACAATCAAAACTAAAATTACTGAAGAATGAAGAAAGAAGAACAATCAAAACTACTGAATAAAGAAGAAAGAAGAATAATCAAATCTACTGAAGAAAGAAGAAAGAAGAATAATTAAAACTAAAGAAGAAAGAAGAATAACCAAAACTACTAAAGAAGGAAGAAAGAAGAATAAATAAAAATACAGAAGAAAGAAGAAAGAAGAATAACCCAAAACTACTGAAGAAAGAAGAATAATCAAAACTAAAAATACTGAAGAAGGAAGAAAGAAGAATAACCAAACTCAAAGAAGAAAGAAGAATAATTAAAAATTCTGAATAAGGAAGAAAGAAGAATAACCAAACTCAAAGAAGAAAGAAGAAAGAAGAATAACCAAACTCAGAGAAGAAAGAAGTGAGACGACCCATATAAAACAAAAACCCCATAGGGAAAGAACCCCAAAAACCCCAAAATCAATGAATGTCCAAAGAGAAAGTATAACACCCCAAAAAACCATATCACTGTAAAACTGACAAAAAACTAAAAGTGTTAGTAGTATTAAATATTAGTGCATTCAAAAAGTTATTATTTCGTTTGTATAAACAAATCTTCACAGTCCCCCCATGGTTGAATATTTCATGTTAAAAAACTAGAAAAAGACTAGTAAATATATTAATAATTCACCATGGACAAGTGTAAGTGATCAAATTATAGCTAATAAACTTTAAAAAGGTGCATGAGTTGCAGTACAAAGTAATAAAATTTAAGTTTTGTGAACAGTGTCTACTTTGATAATGAAATAGTAATATTACTAATAAAAAGCTACTAAAGCTGTATGAACATTCCATAGAATGGAATATGACTTAGATAGCCAGAGTTATACTTTAAGAGGGGGCATAAATCCTGTAAAATGGGGAATTACAGAACCAACTGTTAATGTTGAAGTAGTAAAAGATGTTAACCATTATATGTAACCAGGATGTTAGGTTCCTATTACATATAATAATTAGATAAGTAAGGATTATTCATAAGAAATATTAGTGTTATAATTTGTTATTTTATTGTTCATTTTAATTTAGGAATGCCCTATCTAAAAATAGATATCATTCCGATGTTATAGAATACTTTTAATTATGTTATTAGGTAATATACAAAACAATGTTATTCAGAACACCAGTTTTATGTAGAGAGGTGTTATATGTTAACTATACAATCAATAATTACTGTTATACCAGTCAAAGAATTAATTTTTAATCAAATATATAAGAATCAGAAGTCAGAGAAGGATATAAAATAACTACATTAATAAAACATTTTTGCAAATAGCCACACATCAAATCTAGGCAATATAATGAATTTAAACTGCAAATAATTAACAAACATAGTCTTATAAGCCAGTTAAACTGACAATATTTAGGCAAGATAAACTCAAAATATAAAATACTATGTAAATAAGGCTTTCTAAAGATAGGGTCATTATATGAGTAAAATTATTTATTTGTCTAATAAAATAACATTAAAACTGAAATAGATTCACTGACATTATCATAGGGGGAGTCATATACAAATGAATTGTATTAAAAAACCATCATTAATATACTAAATGGCCATAAAATAAGTGAGAATTGACAATTATACCAATTTCAGATTTAATAGAATAATAATTATATTAGGGAAAATGGCTATTATTTACTTAGAAGACAGGAAGTATAATTTTAGGCCTACCTCCCAAAAAATGTAAGAAATATAATTTTCTGATAAAACTTTGTGACACTAACTTAATTACTATCAAAATAAGTAGAATAGAATAGTGAAAACGAATATGTATTTAATATTTCAAACAGTTAACTAATAACGAAATTACTTTCTGAGCATAATGTACGATTTTAAAATGTGTCGGAAGTTAAGATGATTTGAAACAACGTATGAGATATATTATATAGGCTAAGATTTTCATGAGACGAAGGAAATCCACACAGTTCATTATTATACCTTGAAGAGAGCACTTAATGTGAATATTTGATAGAACCAACCTTTAATGGCTGTTACGTTATAACAGAGTTCGGAATCATTTTGTGTAAAATTATTTTTTAACTATTTTAATTATTGTGAAGTGGTGAAGTTGACCTATGAACTACATAACACCAATAAACGGAATCACATATAACTAATTAAATGAAATAACACTGAAATCGCACCAAATACCAAGTGAAAATTCGAGGTTAAACTGACACACATAAACACCAGTAGATATACCCATTTAACAAAATTTTTACACCAAGTGAACTAATCCATCATACACCAGTGACAATAAACTATACCCCGGAAGATAATATACAATTGCGAAGAACATTTAAACGAAGAAAGGACATATTTATTCCAACAAGTACTTCATCCAGGTTAGAAGGCGAACAACGCGCATGCGTCAGGCGGCCATTTTGATCCAATATCATCACCGCAATAAGACACGACTGTGGGCTGCAACTTGGTTTGAATACAATTATATATAAACTTTTATTATTAATAACTACCATTGTATTGTTTAAATTTAAGACATTATTAGAATTGTAAGTGTTATACTTTCATGCCCCTGAACTTCTCTGGCTTTTTATATTAATAACCGTTTAAAGAACCTATTTTATAATACAAATGTAAAATTCTTATATCGACCGGCCCTGAGCGAGTCGATACGGCATTGTAACATCGATATTTAATCGACCAAATTCATTATTTTGTTTAATAAACGTTTGTTTTTTTTTGGTAAATTGAAGTTGATTTCTCTTATAAAAGGACATAACAGTTAATTAATCAAGAAAACTAGATAACCTTTAAAGGCAGTATATGCGAAACTACAACCTTTCAAGAGTAAGAAGAAGAGAGCCGTTTTCGCCTAAACTTGAAGTTAACTGGATTGTCTTTTTAACAAATTTACAGAAGGGAAAATTATTACCAGAATAAACACAATACCATCATAATTATAATTACAATCAACAACCTCGATTTATTTCTAAATTTTAAGAACATAAATATACCGAAAACATTTTTTCAGAATTTTTTTTTTTTATAAATATAAATTTTAAATTTATATTTTATTTCAAATTGCTACAACAGCAATACACACAGAGTTTATTTGATAACAACAAAGACCAGGAATGTTACCAAATCGACGTTTCCCAGAGCGGAACGTCACTACTACACATACACACCATAAAAATTATTCCGGGTAACATTATACCAGAACACTACTGCAATTACGATTATATTATTGTTTTATTACAAAAGTGAAGACCAACAGTGAGAGCATAACGAAGACTAGGAGACATTAGCTACATTACTACACACAATCAGAATTAAATTATATTTGTAATAAACAGTATTATTACAAAATTGGCTAGCCCAACCAGTGGGGCTTACAGGAGAGCACAATTCTCATACATCTACCGATATTTGAAATTATCGTTTTATTACAAATTTGGCTTCCATCGCGGGGCTTGAACGAGGCGGACGTTACGTATTATTACGAATTTGGCTTCCATCGCGGGGCTTGAACGAGGCGGACGTTACGTATTATTACAAATTTGGCGTCCAACTAAAGGGCTGTAATTAGGGATTGAAAGCTGTAATTACTTGCCCAATTTCTAATTCAGCTTGGTAGCGGTTAGCCAGCCAGGGAATCAGGGAAGATGCTGCGTCGTGCCACATCAAAGAAGAGAGCGGCGGAGGCCGAGAAAGAACTCGATATGGATGATAAGGAGGCGACCCCAGTGGAGGACGTGGAAAAGATATTAGAACGGGTAGAACATAAAAAACCAACACCACCAGAGAAACAACCCGAAATACCCACTCAAACAGGGGACGTCCATGTCCAAGACCAGGAGAAATCCAAAACAACAGAAGATCCGATTTTAGAGAAAATGATGGAAATTTTCATGCAAATGAAAAAGGACATGGAAGAAAACTGCAAGAAGCTAGAGTCCAAAATGGAGGAGAATAACAAGAAAATGGATTCTACTACAGAAAAAAATAGTAAGGAAAGGAAGGAAGACCAACAGTCCTTGAAGGACAATTTGAACGAAATAAATAAGAACATAGAATCCACGAAGGAAGAATTAAGGAAGGATATTGAAGAAAACGGTAAGAAGATGGAAGAAGAAATAGAAGCAACAAAGGAAGAATTGAAGAAGGACAACCAAGAAACAAAGGAAGAATTGAAGAAGGACAACCAAGAACAAAGGAAGAATTAATTAAAAAGATTGAAGACACCCATAAGAGAATAGAGGAAACCAGCAAAGAAATGAAGAAAGACAACCGATCTTTAAGCCGGAAAATTGATGAAACTAATCAGAAAATGGAGGAAACCAGCAAAAAGATGGAAGAAAAATTGGAGGAGAATAACAAGAAAATGGAAGAGAAGATGGGGGAGAGGTTGGAAGAGTTAAGAGAGGACTACCAACGGTTAAGAGAAGAAATAAGGGAGGATAACCGACGATGGCATAAGGAAATGAAAGAAGACAGGGAAGAGGAAAGAAGGGATAGAAAAGAATACAGACAAATCTTGAAGGAAGGTTTGAGTGAAATAGATAAAAACGTCACATCCTTGGATGAAGAATTGGATAAGACACTGGACAACAGCAAACCAGAACGAAAGGAAATACCAAACAATAAAACAGTGGAGCCAGTGATAGTGTTACCTGAAAAGAAAACGAACGGGAACAAAGAAGATACTAAGGATATGGAAGTGAAACCAAAGGAAATGAGAAAAAGGCATCCAAAGAAATTAATGAAAACAAAGGAAGAAATGGAAATGATGAACCATGGTTTATTTGATAATGATAATATCCCTATTACCGACAATGAAGAAATCGTGAGTTCCAGAAATTATGGAAGTAGATTGATGGTAATCTCAGAAATGGTTTACCAGCAGACAGTAGTTTACCACTGGGAAGTGATCAGAGGTAAATGGGATACAACAGGGATGGAGATATTTGGTAGATTGTCAATGGTATCATTGATCATTGATGGACCAGAGACGTACTGGTGTATAAAACACTATGATAGAGGGAGCCGAATAAGCTTAGCAGCCAACAAAGGAATAGCAGCTAGAAAAATGAAATACAAGACAAAGGCCAGAGATGTCACTAGTACCGGAACGATGATGAAGACTATGGTCATCCGGACAATGAGAGCAACTGAAGTGACAGACTACGGTTAAGTCTAATACCATACACCTCCACAAAGAGGGACGGATGTTATGATAACCGACGACGGCCAAAAACCCATGTCAAAGAAAAAGAAATTATGAGCAACTGTCCAACCTAATAAAAATCTTCAACCTGGGTATATAAAAGAAAAACCATTATAAGAAGTACATTTGAAGTAAAGAAAAGAAGAGAGCTAATACCATATTTAGGGTAATAATATGATATGTTAACCATATTTATGAAAAAACATTATGAATAATTGAATGAATGGAAGATTGCATTTTAAATATCTAAATTCAAAAACGAAGTAAGAACAACTTACTACCTATTATTTGGGAAACAATTTATGAATAAAGAAGAAAATGAATTTTGAATTAAATCTCAAAATTCAAAAATTGAAGTAATGACTACTTACTACCAAATATTTATGAAAAAACTTTATGGAAAATAAAAAGAAGAAAATGAATTTTGAATTAAAACACAAAATTCAAAAAAGAAGTAAGAACACCTTACTACCTACTATTTAGGAAATAATTTATGATCAAAACAGAAAAGAATTTAAAAAATTTTAAAAATTCAGAACCCAAGTAAGAACAACTTACTACCTTATCTTAAAAACAACTTTTAGAAATGAACAAGAAGAAAGGGAATTTGGATAACACATTACAAACAATTATATATGGGACCAATTCTGAAAAAACTTTCAAGAATAAAGAAATGGCAGTACAAACCACTGATACAATTTAAATGAATAAACTTATTGTGAAGTAAAATTAATGGGAATTTTATGTCAAATAAACAGAGATATTAAACATATGGAATTAATAATTAAAGAGTGCATTTGGATAAAAAGCAAGAGCAGAATAAAATTTTGAAAAAGAAAGGAAAAACTATATATAAATAAATCCATAAGAAAAAGATGATCATATAATAAATGTCAATTATAAGAAGTACAATTAAAAGAGTATTTGCAAAAACATAATACCAGTGGAATGATTCATAAGAATTAAGAAAAGAACAAAAATATAATACAAAATATATGCTACCAAGAACCAGAAGGAGATTGTAATAACAGTCAAAATATGACAGAGAATTAAAAACTTTACACTGAATAATAAGTGATAATTATATTATACCAGCTTCCAACCACAAGGAGAAATAAAATGCCAGCAGAGCTAACCATTGAGAAAAATAACTGAGATAGAAATTGACTAAGATAGAAATACTAATAGATCTGTTCGTATACGAAGTGAAATATCCAAAGATATTTCATTTTTTTTATAGTCATAAGGTGGACTATTCTTATATAATTTTATTAATAACTGTCTGAGATAAGTCCAGCAGTATTATTATGTATTGATCAGAGATGATTTACCTCTGTAATCAATAAATGACGTAGTATGGCCAGCAGAGTGTGAAGCCTACCGAGCCCCTCTGGACACTGCCCCAGCTAACGTATTAGGGAATTTTAGGGAATAAATATCCAAGGATAAAGAACCAAGTTAAGAAGAAATTGGGAAAATAAAAAATAACGAACCTCAGATGACTATTACTATCAATAAGAATCCAGTTAATAATGAAATATAAATAAGCTCAAAAATATAGAAGAAAAATTTTTATAAATGTGAAGGAAGTAAAGAAATATAATTTATAATATAATGTCATAAGCAATTATTTCAGACAAACTAAGTATGATCTGAACTAATCACTTCTGGAAGAGAGCAATCTGTAGCGTGACAGATAATCCACACAAATACATTAGTCAGTGATCATGGATAAAGCTTTAATATATGGAATATCCAGATGAGAATCAATTAAAATGCACTATTTACTAATATATTCACAAGAAAGGTTAAATAAAGAAAAATTCTGCAAATAATATAATATAATACAAATTTAAAAACCCAGGAAACTAAAAATGTTAATAACAAAATTACCCAGGTAAGATAGAAGCAGGCAATTAATATACCCCGTCAAAGAAACCAGACCAGAAGAAACAAAGGCATACACAGCGAAAAACTAAAGAAGAAAGAAGAACAATCAAAACTAAAGAAGAAAGAAGAATAACCAAAACTACTGAAGAAGGAAGAAAGAAGAACAATCAAAACTAAGGAAGAAAGAAGAACAATCAAAACTAAGGAAGAAAGAAGAACAATCAAAACTAAAATTACTGAAGAATGAAGAAAGAAGAACAATCAAAACTACTGAATAAAGAAGAAAGAAGAATAATCAAATCTACTGAAGAAAGAAGAATAATTAAAACTAAAGAAGAAAGAAGAATAACCAAAACTACTGAAGAAGGAAGAAAGAAGAACAATCAAAACTAAGGAAGAAAGAAGAACAATCAAAACTAAAATTACTGAAGAATGAAGAAAGAAGAACAATCAAAACTACTGAATAAAGAAGAAAGAAGAATAATCAAATCTACTGAAGAAAGAAGAAAGAAGAATAATTAAAACTAAAGAAGAAAGAAGAACAACCAAAACTACTACTACGGAAGAAGGAAGAAAGAAGAATAATTAAAATTACTGAAGAATGAAGGAAGAAGAACAATCAAAACTACTGAACAAAGAAGAAAGAAGAATAACCAAAACTACTGAAGAAGGAAGAAAGTAGAACAATTAAAACTAAAGAAGAAAGAAGAATAACCAAACCAATGAAGAAGGAAGAAAGAGGAACAATCAAAACTAAGGAAGAAAGAAGAACAATCAAAACTAAAATTACTGAAGAATGAAGAAAGAAGAACAATCAAAACTACTGAATAAAGAAGAAAGAAGAATAATCAAATCTACTGAAGAAAGAAGAAAGAAGAATAATTAAAACTAAAGAAGAAAGAAGAATAACCAAAACTACTAAAGAAGGAAGAAAGAAGAATAAATAAAAATACAGAAGAAAGAAGAAAGAAGAATAACCCAAAACTACTGAAGAAAGAAGAATAATCAAAACTAAAAATACTGAAGAAGGAAGAAAGAAGAATAACCAAACTCAAAGAAGAAAGAAGAATAATTAAAAATTCTGAATAAGGAAGAAAGAAGAATAACCAAACTCAAAGAAGAAAGAAGAAAGAAGAATAACCAAACTCAGAGAAGAAAGAAGTGAGACGACCCATATAAAACAAAAACCCCATAGGGAAAGAACCCCAAAAACCCCAAAATCAATGAATGTCCAAAGAGAAAGTATAACACCCCAAAAAACCATATCACTGTAAAACTGACAAAAAACTAAAAGTGTTAGTAGTATTAAATATTAGTGCATTCAAAAAGTTATTATTTCGTTTGTATAAACAAATCTTCACAGTCCCCCCATGGTTGAATATTTCATGTTAAAAAACTAGAAAAAGACTAGTAAATATATTAATAATTCACCATGGACAAGTGTAAGTGATCAAATTATAGCTAATAAACTTTAAAAAGGTGCATGAGTTGCAGTACAAAGTAATAAAATTTAAGTTTTGTGAACAGTGTCTACTTTGATAATGAAATAGTAATATTACTAATAAAAAGCTACTAAAGCTGTATGAACATTCCATAGAATGGAATATGACTTAGATAGCCAGAGTTATACTTTAAGAGGGGGCATAAATCCTGTAAAATGGGGAATTACAGAACCAACTGTTAATGTTGAAGTAGTAAAAGATGTTAACCATTATATGTAACCAGGATGTTAGGTTCCTATTACATATAATAATTAGATAAGTAAGGATTATTCATAAGAAATATTAGTGTTATAATTTGTTATTTTATTGTTCATTTTAATTTAGGAATGCCCTATCTAAAAATAGATATCATTCCGATGTTATAGAATACTTTTAATTATGTTATTAGGTAATATACAAAACAATGTTATTCAGAACACCAGTTTTATGTAGAGAGGTGTTATATGTTAACTATACAATCAATAATTACTGTTATACCAGTCAAAGAATTAATTTTTAATCAAATATATAAGAATCAGAAGTCAGAGAAGGATATAAAATAACTACATTAATAAAACATTTTTGCAAATAGCCACACATCAAATCTAGGCAATATAATGAATTTAAACTGCAAATAATTAACAAACATAGTCTTATAAACCAGTTAAACTGACAATATTTAGGCAAGATAAACTCAACATATTAAATACTATGTAAATAAGGCTTTCTAAAGATAGGGTCATTATATGAGTAAAATTATTTACTTGTCTAATAAAATACCATTAAAACTGAAATAGATTCACTGACATTATCATAGGGGGAGTCATATACAAATGAATTGTATTAAAAAACCATCATTAATATACTAAATTGCCATAAAATAAGTGAGAATTGACAATTATACCAATTTCAGATTTAATAGAATAATAATTATATTAGGGAAAATGGCTATTATTTACTTAGAAGACAGGAAGTATAATTTTAGGCCTACCTCCCAAAAAATGTAAGAAATATAATTTTCTGATAAAACTTTGTAACACTAACTTAATTACTATCAAAATAAGTAGAATAGAATATTGAAAACGAATATGTATTTAATATTTCAAACAGTTAACTAATAACGAAATTACTTTCTGAGCATAATGTACGATTTTAAAATGTGTCGGAAGTTAAGATGATTTGAAACAATGTGTGAGATATATTATATAGGCTAAGATTTTCATGAGACGAAGGAAATCCACACAGTTCATTATTATACCTTGAAGAGAGCACTTAATGTGAATATTTGATAGAACCAACCTTTAATGGCTGTTACGTTATAACAGAGTTCGGAATCATTTTGTGTAAAATTATTTTTTAACTATTTTAATTATTGTGAAGTGGTGAAGTTGACCTATGAACTACATAACACCAATAAACGGAATCACATATAACTAATTAAATGAAATAACACTGAAATCGCACCAAATACCAAGTGAAAATTCGAGGTTAAACTGACACACATAAACACCAGTAGATATACCCGTTTAACAACAATTTTACGCCAAGTGAACTAATCCATCATACACCAGTGACAATAAACTATACCCCGGAAGATAATATACAATTGCGAAGAACATTTAAACGAAGAAAGGACATATTTATTCCAACAAGTACTTCATCCAGGTTAGAAGGCGAACAACGCGCATGCGTCAGGCGGCCATTTTGATCCAATATCATCACCGCAATAAGACACGACTGTGGGCTGCAACTTGGTTTGAATACAATTATATATAAACTTTTATTATTAATAACTACCATTGTATTGTTTAAATTTAAGACATTATTAGAATTGTAAGTGTTATACTTTCATGCCCCTGAACTTCTCTGGCTTTTTATATTAATAACCGTTTAAAGAACCTATTTTATAATACAAATGTAAAATTCTTATATCGACCGACCCTGAGCGAGTCGATACGGCATTGTAACATCGATATTTAATCGACCAAATTCATTATTTTGTTTAATAAACGTTTGTTTTTTTTTTGGTAAATTGAAGTTGATTTCTCTTATAAAAGGACATAACAGTTAATTAATCAAGAAAACTAGATAACCTTTAAAGGCAGTATATGCGAAATTACAACCTTTCAAGAGTAAGAAGAAGAGAGCCGTTTTCGCCTAAACTTGAAGTTAACTGGATTGTCTTTTTAACAAATTTACAGAAGGGAAAATTATTACCAGAATAAACACAATACCATCATAATTATAATTACAATCAACAACCTCGATTTATTTCTAAATTTTAAGAACATAAATATACCGAAAACATTTTTTCAGAATTTATTTTTTTTTATAAATATAAATTTTAAATTTATATTTTATTTCAAATTGCTACAACAGCAATACACACAGAGTTTATTTGATAACAACAAAGACCAGGAATGTTACCAAATCGACGTTTCCCAGAGCGGAACGTCACTACTACACATACACACCATAAAAATTATTCCGGGTAACATTATACCAGAAAACTACTGCAATTACGATTATATTATTGTTTTATTACAAAAGTGAAGACCAACAGTGAGAGCATAACGAAGACTACGAGACATTAGCTACATTACTACTCACTCAGAATTAAATTATATTTGTAATAAACAGTATTATTACAAAATTGGCTAGCCCAACCAGTGGGGCTTACAGGAGAGCACAATTCTCATACATCTACCGATATTTGAAATTATCGTTTTTATTACTATATATATATAGTACTACATTCTTGATAGTGAGAATAAGCATTCGAGAGTGACTTATGCAGCTCATAATTTTGTACAGAGAAACGAGTGTGAGAAATTCCACACGGTAATCCCCAAGCATACTCCCAGTACATTGCTGACCAAATAAGCCGGAGTCTGTTTTTAAGCGGTGGAGTATGTGACGATTTCATTAATTAAAAATAAAATAATTAATAAATAGGTAATATAAAAGCTGCGAAATTTTAAATTTTAATAAAATCGCACATTTAAACTAAATTTTATCGCTATGATAAAATTATAATAATATTTAGTAAAGAGTTTTAATAATAAAATAAAAAGGAATACGAGTGTACAGATAGGGAAAACCTTGTTAATTAACCCTGCATAGACATGAGTTAACCGGAATTAACTTGAATACCGAACCCTAAACAAACTAATCATACTTGTAAATTTGATGTATTTAAATAAATAAACAAGACCACAGTAGTGTACTATAATAAAGTCTGTAATTAAGAATAGCTTTGGATAATTAAAAGGTCAAACTTTAACCTTTTAAATAGAGGATAAATGTGGAACTATTTTATTGCGACGCGTAACCTCCGCGCGATTAACTGACCCTTCCTAACATAGTAAGAGAGACTTGAGATGCGTCGTTCGGCCAGTAAGCAGCTCAGAACGGAGCGCTACAACAAAATATGTTTTATTATTTTGTTATTTAGTTAAATAACCGTGTGAAGAGTTATGTAACGAGTATGTAGTGTGTATCAGTAAAGAAGAATGCAGAAGATTAAGTGCGAAAGGTGACATCTCACATCTAGAAAGATAGTTAAAGTTATTTTAGGGTTGTATATGTAAAGTGAAATACAACCGTTCTATTACCAAATGTAAAATGTGAAGACGAAGACCTCAACTGTATTTGCCAAACCACCAAGGAACAGGACGACTTCATGATATCGTAACTCTCTCTATCATTAGTTGACTCCAAGGACCTTCACCAGGAAGACGACCACGATGACAACCCTCTACCTAGAGTGTGCGGAAGAATCACGCGTGGACGACATGGACTAAAACACTTAACTAAGGGGTAGCACGGAAGCTGGTCTTCTGTGGATATGTATTTTTTTTTAAAATAGAAGTAATTGTAAACTAAAAGACTTTAAAATGAAAATCTCTAAAGTTTAAGAATAAATGTTGTAACAAGTAATTTCAGTAACCATAAGTTGTAAAATAACTCGTGTGATGTAGCGTTGGAACATCGCACTACTAAATGAAACCATTCCTCAAATGGTATAAAGAGTAATAAAGTAATTCAGTAATGGAGTAGAGTAAACTTGAAATTCCTAAGTAATATATAGAAACTCGGATCCGAGATAAAATGCGCTAACTGTATTATAAATCTTAATGTAGAAAACCCCTTTACGATTTCACTGTAAGTTAAAATTTGAAATGTAATGTATAATCTAACAGTCATAAATAAAGAGATGTCATCTTTAGTACATGCTAAATTGAGTGCATAAATCAGCAGTCTCCCCTCCCCAGTTTCCTTTTATATTAATTGTTTTTGTGATTTGATTAATTTTCAGCTTGTTACAACGAAGGCAGCCTGTATAATTGGCCAGAGTCAATTAATACTGGTTCCCGATGTTATAACGTAAGTAAAGATGTTATATACTGCCACAGATTAATAATGGTGGTGTTGGCAGTTATTTTTCCGTTGTCAGGTCGTGTGGCAATCTCCACCGGCTTGTGGGTTGTCTGAAGCGTTAGATTCTTCGTTACCTTCAATACCAATATGACCCGGGCACCAAACAAAGGTAAAAGATGAACCAAGGTAGTCTAAGGCCTGGCATAACGCCAATATTTATAACGGATTGACCAAGGCAGAAAACTCAGTGAATCCGCACAGATAACAATGTTTCTCCCACCTCGGTGTTCGCAGAATCGTACAGCTTGCCACACCGGGTATAGGTCGGCAGTGTGTACACTTGCTGCCTTGGGCAATGTCCAGGAG
This sequence comes from Magicicada septendecula, assembly GCA_034769895.1. Taxonomy (NCBI): domain Eukaryota; kingdom Metazoa; phylum Arthropoda; class Insecta; order Hemiptera; family Cicadidae; genus Magicicada; species Magicicada septendecula. Next base: position 511,738,407 of record CM068368.1, read on the forward strand.
TGGGAGACGCTCTCGATGACAAACGCACTACCCACTCTGCTCTCCGTCTTCCAGCCTTCAGTGTTCACAATGGTACATTATTCGACGTATTCCTTCAGCACTGATCTTAAAAAAGTTTTAGTTCAGTAGGTTGGTACGATTTCTTCTACTGACTACTGGTACAATTTGGTTTGCAACGCAGCCAGAGAGGCACCTTGCATGCAACGTGCGCTTGGTTATCGGCGTTGGGTTTCTCGAGTGCATAGATGCCAGCTGGTCGTGTAGACGTACAACGGCGGTTATATGTTCTCGCAAGACTGTTGTTCGCAAGCAACAAGTGGTTTTGTGGCTCGGTAGTCCTAAACGTTTAGCTACATATCTCAACAACAGCAATTGAATTTGAAGGCTTCATTCCTACTTCACAATATAGGCTTTTTGCCGGCCTAGTGAGGAGCGACACTGTAGCGTAGCGCACCCTTACATTGTGAAGAAGATCTAGCTTTTTGAAGAACGACCTCCTGGCTGAAGATCATACCGCGCAACCATGTTCTATGGCACCCATGTTCGATAACACTAGTGCACTGTACAGGTGCAATAAAATTTCTCTTGTCTGTTCCCAAACTATATGTGAGATGCACCTAATGGCATTTAGCGAGGACTTGCACTTCGCAGAAAAATCGTCCACATGCGCAGTCTATGTTAAGTGTCTGTCGAAAGTTAACCCAAGAAATTTGATTCTACGCCTATAGTGGAGCCAAACACCAAATATGGTTAGAACCTTCCCCCTTTCGACAGAAGTGTACACGGGTCTTCTTTGTTACCAAAAAAAGCCTATGTTGTTAGCATTTTCTACCAACGTGTCTATAGCGCCTTGCACTTTACGTTTGATCATTGCCGTTGCTTTTACCGAAAAGAACAGCGCAAGATTCGTACAAGCACTTCCCAACTGACGTTTTTATACCCACGGAAAACCCGTTTGTGGCTATAGTAAACAGCGTGCCGCTAAACGGAGTCTGTGCGGTAGGCTACTCCATTTTCCAACCACTTGTGGGGCCGGTAGTGATTATCCGACTCGAAGGCGGAAAGTCCTAACCCTGAGAAAGCTAGAGTTATTGGAGATAAATTTTGGCAGGTTGCCTCTGAACCTCTAATCATGTAGCTGTTTCATGATGTATATGCCCTTTTTATCTAGTACTTTCTAAAAATAAAAGAATACTGCAGCCATGTGTTTATCTTCGATGAAACGCTTTTAAACTGCGTTCTCCACATATGTTAGCTGATCAGTAGTAAAATGATGCTTCTGGTACAAACACTAGTGTGGGGTCAGAAGACCATGTTTTCAAGACACCAGGTGAGCTAGATGTTTACAATATGATCCAATAATTTTCCTAAACAGCCCGTCAACAATACTGTACGACAATTTTCTTATTTAAGATGATCCTTTCCAGCCTTCAGAAGCGGGATGACGATCGCCTCTTTCCATTGTTTAGAGTAGCTCCCTTGTGTCCGTATGGCGTTATAGATGCCAGTAGCAAAGCCATAACTGCATCCATCAGTTGACGTATAATGCTCTAGCTTCTCTCTTATGCGTCTTTCACAATGATGTTCCACTACGGTACCGTGTTCTGGACGAACGAAATACCGTGTACTGCTGTACGGGACATAATCCGTAGCTGCAGAAGTGATTGCAGCTGTAAAACTGTCTGCTCGGCTTCTGTATTACCACGTAGATGTGCAAGCAGCCTGGAAGCCTGTCCAATCAGCACGGTCCAGGCGCCATCTTTTTGGCATGCGTACTACGCTCTTTGGCATTCTTCTTGGTACCAGCACTGAAGGTCGCTCCCGTGAAGGTCTAGGAGCAGTTTCCACGAGAAACGTGGACCAAGTCTCACTCTACAGATCAAAAGGTCGATAGCCGAGAAAGTGCCACTTCCTCTTAAAATGTGTACTCGCACCTGTGTTTAAAAATAAAACCGCCTTGTTTAGCAAGACTAGCAAGGCTCTAGATCTTTACTTCTTAATCCAGAGCTGTTCGTCCTATGACAACCATAAGTATGACTATGGGCGTTGATAACCCTACCAGGAGTAATGGAGATGCTAGCTGTAAATATAACAGGGTGCCTCCTGGTGATCTGAGGAAATCGTTTGCGACTCACTAACATAGAACCATCCAACCATTGGCACGATTCGTCCCACCGTGGTTTACGGTGTGTTTACAAGTGGTACACACAGCCTCAGATATTCATTACCATTGTTTCTGGTAGGCGATATTATTATTACTATTATTGTTATTATTATTAACGAAACCATATGAAAAATTCGTTTCATCACGTTGAAAATTTAAATTTTTGATAGTTTAATGTCTTCTGTACAATACATCTATTTAAACAATCGTTATAAAGAAAGGTAGTTGACTAACCAACAATATTTTGCTGGTTGTCAAAAATAGTCATAAAAGTAAACATTTTCGAATTTTCACAAACTTTGCGCCACGCATGTCTGGCTTTTTCGTGCCTTTTTACATTTCAAGTATTTTCAAGTATTTTAAATGCTTGCCAATTCTTGATGTGATTCAAAAGTTTTCTTTAATCCGATAAAATTACTCGTCCCTGTCACTTATATGAATAAGTAGTCCTATATGTTCAATGGTACTTTGAAATTCAAAATTTAAGAGAAAATAATTTAAAATTTTTGTTTTTACTTAAATGCTGGGTATACTTTGTGATACACAGTATTTTAACAATAGGTCTAATATAGGTCTATACAATTCTACAAACGCTATATTCATGTGTATTAACTTCTTATTTTAGGGACTTTTTTTCAATATAAAACGAAATTACACAAAACCGGTGGTAAAATATTTTTCACGACATCTGTCCAAATTTAATTCAGTCTTATTAAGATGCCAAGATTATTATTTTAAAAATATAGAATGACGTTAAAAATGAAACCACAGCTGACTGTTTGAAGAAAGCCGACTTCAGCAAATATGATGATGACAGTGGAAATCCTGAAGTATTGAACAAAATGTAACTTTGGAAACGGACCCGAATTTGCTTGAATGAACATTTGAACGAAGTCGTTACTATACTATTTTGCTGTTGCTGAGGTTCAACGCAGATAGGGAAAATGGAATGAAAAAAGAAAAACAAAAGAAGATATGGTTATAGAACATCCACCCGACAGCAATGAAGAATTAAACAGTCTAAATTGGTTAGAATCACATGTCAACGCTAAAAAGAATATCGGCGAAGAAATGTTCAACTGCACTGAAATATTAGAAAGATGGGTGAAGAAAGTACATGCGTGCTCCTCATAGGCAAAAATTGTAGTGCCCAAAAGAAGAAGAACCTAGGTTTAAAAGAGATGTGTACTCTTGCATCTGGAGATTATCTAGGCGTCAATAAAACAACTGACAAATTGATCATCATCATCATCATCATCATCATCATCATCATCATCATTATCTTCACGGTTTAAACGGATTAAACCAAGGATGATTTGTTCCGGTCTCAAATCCTCGGACGTCCCACACTTCTCCGGCCCCTCGACTTATAGTTCCAGTGTTGTTTGGGAATGCGCCAGTTATCCATCCGGCAAAGATGTTCACAACAATTCAGCCGATACTGGGCGATCCTGTCTAGTATATTCAGTTCCTGCCGTATGACAAATTGATAAAAAACTTTTATTGTCTGCAGCTTTGCTACGATGTAAAGTAATTATATGGAGGCCACAACTTAAGAATAAAGTATTCATAAGACACTTTTCTCATCTTTAACTCAAAGATCACCTCCTAAAATAAAGTACTTTCCTTCTAAAACATCTCTGCTTGTGTGTCGTATAAATATTTAACGGAAAATTTTTGTTTGATGTTCAATGGTAAAGTTTAACTTACCCAATACAAAAAGGGCATACGTAAGCTAATACAATGTAATTTTACGAAGGAATTTACACAACACATGAAAAATCCAATGCCATATTAATTATTCTGTTTTTAAATTAAAACACAGTAGTATGCTTTTTAATTTAATGCCATTAATTATATCTGTCTAGATTTTTAAATAATACTGCATTTAACCTTTCTGTACACTTATTGGATTAACATGTTAACAAATTTTAATTTCATACATGGGATAATAAATAAAAAATTAGAGTAGAATAAAGTTAGTAAATTTGTTTACTAATTGCACGTAAAAATTCAAGGTCAATCAATTAATAATTTAATCGTTTGATGCAGCTATTTTAGGTTACACCTACTGCAGTGTATTTAAAATACCTGAGCGTCGAACTGTATTTTTCCAATGGTAGTTAATATAAATGAAACACTTTGTAATAAATCCCACACTTTGTTATTGCGAATTAACTTTTAAAATGTAGTGCGAGAAATTCAATTACTGTGTATGTGTGTCTGGGTGCGGGAATTATGAGTAAACGGGAAGAAATTTAACGTTTTACGGATTACTTATACACTTAACATACATAATACTGTAGTTTAAGTTAAAAAAACTTAAAGTCTACAATTTATTTTATATTTACATTTATAAGCATACAAACGTAGAATTTTTTGAAGTTACTGATTTAAAAATATATTTTTTGTCATTTTGATACTCCAAATTAAATTGCTTATCACAGTATATATTATTGTGTATGTATCGTGTGATACAATACATGTAAATAGAAATGTATTTTCTCTGACGTACTAGTAATAATAAAACAATTGCAAAATAGTGGTTCTAGGAAAAGTGACGGTATTTCATTATTCACAGTTAAGACCAAATTACCGGGTATTGTGAATTTTTAACGCACTTGGTAAATTTTAGTTTCGAGAGGTTGAGTTAACTGAATCCTTAAAAGTGTCTATTGTAATTCCAATGCATATACGTAGTGATCCTAAAGATCAAAGCAATTATTGACAAATTCCTTTATTGTCAACATTTTCTAGTAAGAACATTTTATTGTCAATATTTATAAAGAAACACTCTTTGAAATAAGAATGACATTATTTTTAAATTCCATAATTGTTACTCTAGGAATCAATAAGCCTATGTCTTTATATGCGGTCTCATAACAGAGGATACACTGCTCAACTTCATGACTGACATCTGTACAATAAATGATGGTAAACGATGTATTGTATTATTTATTAATATAACTAAATTTTTTGATAGAGTGGTTTATGTTATCCTTTCAGACAAGTTTTGGGAAGCTGGCTATAGGGGAATTCCTTGAGTGGCTTAGAATTTATCTTCTAAACCACAGTCAAGTTGTATGTAATAGGAGCAATATAAACACTGTAGGAATCCTTATGTATGGTCGTCTCAGGGCTCTGTTTTAGGTCAAATTTTATTTTAAATTTATTCTAGCAATCTTTGTGAGGGTAGATTCTATGGGCATGTTACTGCTTCCCAGATAACACTGCTTTGTTGTATGCTGTGTTGCCGCCTTAAAATTCTATTCAGCTTGATTTAAACGAAATAAAAGTTTGATTTAGATAAAACTTTATGGTTTCAAGTAAAAACACTAATTATATAATTTTCAGTTTGAGAAACAAGCTTGAATTTTTACGTTCCTTTTTCTATCACGGATCATAATGTCAAAAAGAAATGGCTGTAGGTGTTTAGTGATTGAATAAACTGAAGAAACAAAATATTCTGTTTTAATAATAGACGTATATCATTAAAGCCTGTTACTATTTTACAAAAGGCAATCACTCGAATCATTTATAAGAAACGTGAAGTTTGAAAAACTTTTGGCTATTTTGTTTTTTAGAAGCCTGGATATTTTGCCTTAAGGCATCTATATGTTCTTAAAGTTCTTAGCCTCTTTTACACTGATAGTGATAATAAATACACATTTAAAGGTAAAGACTATGGTCTTCGAACAAGACATACTGTCGTTGTTGAAAATTAACTGTTCATCAGCAGCTTTACCGCAGTAGCGCTCCACGCTTCTTTAATCTGCTTGCCTCATATGTCAGTTTTGGGGACAGTTTAGGCGAATTTATGACATGTCTAAGAACATGGTTGCTCACAATTAAATGTATTAAAGACATTTTTTCAATTCTTGGAAAAAATTATAATAAAATATTATTAGCCTACAATGTAAACGTGTTAATATATTTCTTTTAATGCAGCTTACAAAATTTTAGTTTTTAATTTTGATAATCTTGTTTGTAAATTATAAATTTAATTAGTTTATTATTGTTTCTGAAGCAGGAAGCAGAAATTGTTTGTGTGTGTCTTATTTATGTTCTGCGACAGTACAAATAAGTGATGTACTGAGCATTGAATATAAAAATTTAAATATACCTAATAAACTGTAAATAATTAATAATGTATTAGAAATAAGCATGTCAGGGATTGCAAGCTTGGCTCAGACAAAAATATGAACAGGTGTTTCGACCTGAATCGACGTGCACACACACACAAATGTAACTGAAAGTGTGTACACCAGTATTTTGCTAGTGTGTGTGAACGCAGGTCTATGCAGGCGAGTTTACCACCCCAAGATAAATAATTGCATAATTACTGTTTTTCCGTAATTATTCATAAACTATAATTAAAGAGTAAAACCCAAAAACACAATAAAATGTAAGAAAATTTACTAAATACTGTGTACGAAAACTATGTGAAAGTGCCACACCGTACGAGTGTAATAGTGAAATAACTGTGTACAAATCGAAAGGGTTAAGTTGCAATGTCCAAAATTACAGTGAACATGTGTTGTAAAAATAGTTATAAGATAAGTATAAGAGTATACTTATAGGACTCTGCAATTCGCAGAAATATAAGAATTAGCGAAATTGACAAAGAGTGGGGGAACTGAATCCAGAGACAGTTTCTGACATGTCGATTTCGTACCACTGCAGGTGTCGACCAAGACATGGGTATAAATAGGACACACAAGCTACAGTGGTTCTCTTTCTTAAATCATCCACAGTGCAGCGGGAGCTTATGACCGTCCGCACAGAATATTTAAATTTTTGTAAATAATTTCATCCTTCCAGTTACATAGAGTTATGTAACTCGATTGTCAAATAAACTGTTTTTAAATAATAACAAAATTACATAAGAAGATCCACATAAGAAGATCCATTGACGTCAGAAACAGCACGAGGAGAAGTTCCAGAGAGTGATACGACGCTGGACAAGAAAGCGATTCGACGCTGGACAAGAAGAGCGAGTCGACGCTGAACAAGAGGCGAGTCGACGCTGGACAAGAGGAGTGATTCGACGCTGGACAAGAAGAGCGAGTCGACGCTGGACAAGAGGACGCTGGAGTGCGAGACGAGGACGACTACAGATGGATCAAATGATCGAGTATGATTGACGACAATAAGGTGATAAACAACTTATTTATCTCTTAATCGAACAATGAAATCAAAGACAATTAAAGACATTCTTGTTTTATTTAAAAGTAAGAGCCAATGTTTATTTTAAAGTAGAATTAAAATCATAGATGTTTTAGGAATACGATTAACGTAACAAGAGCTCAAATTAGTATTGAAATTAAACGAATACAAAGAATTTAAATGAAAACAATTAGTGTTTGATATAAATCAGTACTGAGAAACAAAAGATAAATTCAATAACTTTTAATATTTTGAGTACATTACAATATGTAAAAAGATATTTAAATATTGATATTTTGAAACACATTAATTGACTGAGTAGTCTGGAAATGAGATTTTTCTTTAATACAATAATTAGTAGAATAAAATATTTAGTCAGTAAGGATGTATATAGCATAAGCCTTACGGCATGATAAGAAATAATAACGAATGTTTCAAGTCGAAGTAAGTGCTAGGTGCACAATTTTATTAATATCAAATAAATTTGAAATACCGTTACAAGTTACATAGAGTTCTTATTGCAGATACACCTGAAACCCAATTTAAATGCTATTTTGTTACATAATTTGTCAATCTTGAACGTGAGACCGGTCACGCCAAATTTATGTATATGTATCGTTGCAGTTCATATGAGGAAACCCCAACACGGTTAGTTCTAGGCGGCTTCTATTTTATTTCATTTATGTAATATATTATTATGATTCTGTACTTCTAGTACTGTAATTAGAGTAATTAAATAAAAATTTTAAAAATGTATTGTCCTAGGTTCTATTTTTGAGAAACACTATAAAATAGAGGTGCCTCTTTCAGCCCACAGAATGAATCATCCTGGATATACAGAATGATTCACTCCAAAGAATGATACAGAATTGAGTGCCTAGTACACAAACGGAAAGCAGAAACGTAAATTTGTCTCACTGTTTTTTATGTATAATGTACGTTGTAACTGCTAGCCTGTCTGTATCTCTTAAACCTAAAAGAGGAATTCTGTCAAGTAAACTTTTAAATTATTAATTATCCAGACAAATTTTTTAATTAATTTAGACTTTTTTATTACGTATATTGTATTATACCTATAAATAATACACGCTACAATGTTTATTTTTACTACTTGTGTAAATTTTGCATGTGTGTGTGCGCGCGCGCATGTGTCTGATGGGTAGGAGTTACAACGTACAAAAATTCAGTTGATACGAAGTGTACTGAGTATGTAATTGCGAAATGCCAAGCAACAATATAGTTTCTTCATACGAGAATCCATTAAAATAACGACCGTCGGTTTTTGGTAAAGGAAAACAATAATAATACTTTTATTCTATGTCTGGGAATAAATTGCTACATGAAGACAAAGAAAGAGTGGTTTATGGCTTCAGAATTGGGACAGGAAGATCCAATTTAGGAATCTACACATAGGTGAACGACTGACACACTAGTACTGACCGGTACTGAGCTAAAGTGGAACGGCCACCGTAATGAATAACAATACGGAAGTCATAAGAGTGCTCCTGCTTTCGGTTCTGTTATTAGCGTGCAATTTAATCAAGAATCTAACTGCAAGTAAAGTAAGCGCCGCTTAACTGAGTCACTGGATGATTTTATTTGTCATTATGCTTGGTTCAGCTCAATCCACAGTATATAATTTTATTGTTTCCATTTTATGTATCAATCTGCCGCCTAATTAAATAATTCTGAAGTCATAGACTGATTCTAATGAGCAATACTTACTATATCAGTTACATAGACGATCTCCCTGGAGGGAAATCACAATGATTTGTAAGTCAATTAGATGCATCAGGCATTAGTATTAATGCCGAGAGGCAGGCAATAATATTTGTATGAATTAGGCAATTCTGTTTTATGCAATCATACAAGCAGTTAACGTAATTGCATAATAGTTTACGTTTTTTAATGCAGTTTTGCTAATTAGTTTCTTTGTTGTTAAGTTCAAATCTAAAAACACTCGTTTGGAATGTTTATCACAAAGCCATTTCTTTAGATACATGAATTTTAATTGTATTTTCCAATTATATTGAAATTTTATAATCTAGGACGACAATTTTAAAATACCTGTCCTGTTTAAAACAGTTATTATGTACAAGTGTCTCTGTAGTAGATAAATAATAAATTACAAAGAATTGGACGGCCCGTGTATTTAGCAGGACACATTTAGGCTATCACACCCTATATTTGGTAAAGTAGGCCTAGTATAGTTTTCTAGCGAGTACAATAATAGACGTGGCCAATAGCCCGACACCTTTTTCCACTTAGAATTTATATAAATCGAATTTATATAAATCTTACACTATTTTGATTTTGATTAATTGTGATATCACTAAACTTGTAGCATATGTTTTGGAGATTCCATTTTCTCCCCAAAAATACACTATCTACTTTAATTACTGTTTATCTTCTTCTTTTCTCTCTGGCTCTACATCCCTCTATGAGATTTGGCTTCCCCAACAATCCTGCACTATTCCCTCCTGTTCCCAGAAACTATCTTTCATCCTCTGATTTCCATAGTTCGCAGGTCCTCCTCAACACAGTCCATCCACCTTTTTCTCAGTCTTTCTCTGGGCCTAGACTCCAAGGGTTTCCATTCTGTGATAGCTCTCGTACTTCTGGTATTATAATGATTGGAATAAGTATGCCCCTCCTCAAGTCTATTCGTTCACCCCTATCACAGAATTATCTTGCATTTCCGTTGTCCTTCTCGATAAACCACATTATTGCGTCTCTTGCTCAGAGTGTAAAGATTTTCCCAGTTAGTCACGAGTTTCAGGGAAGATCAAGACGGGCGGCATTTCAGGTTTTACAATTAAGCTCCCTTTACTTAAAAACCCACACTATTGCAGTGAATATCGTACTACGTTTTTATTATTCATTGGCTATTATCAGCCATCCCCTTATTACAGCCGAAAATGTGACGAGACCGTTCAAAATTGCGATGCTCAGTCGCCTTGCAAGCATCGTAGCGTACTGTCGTTAACATGCCTATTTCACACGCATAAGAAACTTTTTACAAGAACATTATACGTTACTATATGATCAGTCTGTTGATTAGACTTTATTAATTAACTCTTTAGAACTTTGTTTATTTGTGTTTTACATGCACTTACTTACATTGCATTACTTACACTCTTCCTACACTTGTAACAAAAAATAAATCACTTATTAAATAATTAATCAATAATCACAAATAATCAATAACATGAAATTTACTTATTATAGATAACCTATTTATTGAAGTTACGTGTTTACATTATGTATTGCATCTTTCTGCAAAAATGTGAAGTAGAGGTATATTTTTAATTTTACAAAGCTGGTCGTTGATTTTTTTTTTGTTACGTTATTGCTGTGTATGAAATAACACAAGATAGTCTAAAATGTTCTTATTCCAAAATGTCAGTTTAAAAAACTCTTTTAAGCTTTGGAAAAGATTGTTACATGTACCTTTGAGATAAAAGAATAAACAATTATTTCTGAAAACAGAGAGAGATATATGTGCTTTGTCTCATTCGTGAGAAACTCACAAACTAGAGAATGCCTAAGTATAATTACCATTGATGTTTCTGACTTTGTTACTTAGCTTCTCCACACTACTTAGACTTGTAACAAATAACTAAGTAAGTACTCATAACTGAAAAAAATAGTCATAATCTTAAAAACGTTATACTTTTTTTCATATCGCCAAGATACCCCCCAGTAAGAAAATAACAGTCATCTAAATTACCGATAGGTTCCATTGTCTCATTTTTTGCCATTATTAGCCTAAATTCATCGTCTGCCCCTGTGACAATAATATCTGGTTACCTCTTCCCACTGAGATTTTTACGTTTGTGGACATAGATCCATTTTGTATTACACTGTTACCTCAGTAGTTTCCGTTGTTAATAGATAGTCCAAATATTCTGGAGTCTTGCAGCTTTCCAAAAACAGGTTCTTTATTTTACATTTAAAATTTTTCGTAACCAGAATTCAGTCTACCTTTTTCTGGTTTCCCGCCTATTAAGGGTAGCCAAAGCCCCACTAAAACGTAATTTTATTTATCTTTTACGCCTATACTTTAAAATATTTCAACCTATGTTGTAGCATGTAAAGTAGTCGGCAGAGTGATGAGTGCTAACCGACTTGTAGCTTGAAAGACATGTTTGAAATGGTATCCAAGTCACTTATTGACAAAATCTTTATAATATTTACCTTATTCCGTCGTATGACTTCGTTTTTGCCTTTTGGTTTACTTTACGCGTTTAGAGACATATGTCCCGTCATCAGAAAATAAAATAAAATTCACTCTTATGAGGTCGTTATACATTAAAATACAAATATTTGAAAACGATAAACACACATGCCCGCTTTACTTGAGTGCGCACTCGAGTCGAACCGATCGGACACTCTATATATCGTTTTCAAATATTTGCATTTTAATGTATAACGACCTCGTAAGAGTGAATTTTATTTTATTTTCTGATGACGGGACATATGTCTCGAAACGCGTAAAGTAAACCAAAACGCAAAAACGAAGTCACACGACGGAATAAGGTAAATATTATACAGATTTCGACTTGTAGCGTTTGCTAACCTATGTTCTAGCATGTGAAGTAGTCGGCAGAGTGATGAGTGCTAACCGACTTGTAGCGTTTGCTAACACGGATCTAAAAATTCCAGAGGAAAATGATTTTACGTCGAAAAAAGTGATTATTTATTACAACTCTAAAAAAATTTCAATATTTTGACTATGGTAAACTACTAGGTATACACGTACAATTAATTATTATCACGTCTTTTAATGTGTAATAAATTAGTTAAAACTTGTATGACTTGCAAGATTGACTACAGAAGCACAAGATTCACCACAAATATTGCATAGTCTCAGGTAAAGGCGTGTCAGGTATAGTTTGCGCTAAGTGACCGAGGACTAGCCACGATGATTATGTCGCTGTCAGGGGTCGGTAACATGTCTTTTCCAAAAACATTCAGTTACTAATATAATTAAGCGAAGTTTTCCACAATGCAAGGAATTAGATGGGGTGATGTTTTTCATGTTTTCAATTAGTTGGATTATCTGATCTCTGAACGTGTATAGTAGAAACCGTTAGTAGGTTCAGATTTTATTGATAAGATACAAAAATCCCGAAACCACCAAACGTAAGTTACGAAGCTTGCATAATAAGAAGGATCCAGACATTAGATAAATTTAAGCAAATTTAAACAGGAAACTCCCGTTACAGATTTGTAATTAATATTTTATATATATAATAATCGTGGGGATCTAATGTTACCAAAACAACTGTTTGGCGAGATAAGCTGGAGGTACAGAGATTTGGTTACTGCATGTCCACTCGGAATCTGTTTAGTTTCAAGGATGCATTATTGGTAATTATGTGAGATACGTATATAGAATATTCTGAACACTTGTGCGTGGCAGACAAGTAAATGCATACATCACTGACTTAGAAAGCAAGTGACAATTATGTTACTTAACTACTCAATAATGAGATTAATAAATCTCATAATGCACAGCAAACTATTTATTTACATAAACAACATGGACTATTCAGAATTTTGTAAACTTATTTGGTATTCACTTCCGGTCTATACTGTAAACATTTCAGTCAATTCAGCAATAAATGTATTGTGAAACAAAATTAAAATTAGTATTACAAGTCGACATAGTAAAGGTATTTGTATCTGTGTTAAGGTGTCTGTGAGAAATACGTTCAGCGTGGTTTACTTATTCTCCCTTAATTCCTACGTGTTACTCTCACTCCAACCTTTAAGCGCACCCTTGAGAAGATATCTCACGCAATATCTTACGCTCAATTTATCGCACCATTTCACCCCTTCTTGAAAAATACAGCTTTTATTTAAAGTTTCACCGTGTAGTTGGGAGGAGCACTAATCATTTTCTGCTACCTATATATCTATCTTGTCAATTTTTTAAGCTTCTGTGTTTAGTTTCCCGCCGGACTAATTAAATTTTATCCAAGGAGTCTGTCGCTACACCTCCACTCCTAGCTACAACAACAGCTCTCACAGCGTATAAAACATGGTTTGGTACTCTCACTTCTTTTTCAGTAAATTTAAAAAACTCGGTTTCTTGTTCCTTTTCGCCTTGATATTAAAATCGCTTAATTACTAAACATATATTTCGTTCAAGGAATCGTTTTGTTAAAGTTACTTAATATAAACTGTGTTAGTTACGATACGGATTTTATGTAGAAACGTTATGGTTCTGAGGAACTTTCATTATGGTTGTAGTATATAGGCCTATCTGTCATTTGAAAACCTAAAACTTGTATCTTATGAGTCCAATTCCAGATGATTTATATTAATTAATAATTTAAACGGTACTAAGGTAATATTAATGAATATGTTATAGTTAGTTTTATAGGACAGATTAATAAAATCTGAAGAACGCACCTACCAACAAGGCAGGTGACGCAGAAATGAGAACTATCGTCTGTCAACGTCTTGAACATTATTATTAAGTTTAATAATTGTAATATATTTTATTGACATTATTATTAATATCAGATACTGTATATAGAAACATGCAAAAAGTTAATTTCTTAAGATAGTGTGTGAAGTTACTGTCGTTAAATCTGCACACCTATTAATGGAACATTAAGAATTATACATGTTGTTTGTGACGTACACAAAAGTTAATAGCTAGTTTTTGTGCTTTACAAAACGATATGTCTGTCTCTTTACCTGAAGGCAGCAGAAAAATCCATATGTTGCTAACGGTGGACAGAAACTATAATCCACATGTTTGTTTGCTAAATCTTAATGTACGTATACTGTTGTTATGTTCTTAGGAGTTACAACTCACTATTCCTAAATATTCTCCTCTTTTTGTTTCTGTTTGATTAACTCTTTTAAGTTTTAAAAGTTCTGTGTAGTAAGTTTGCATCTTTGTGTGTGTGTGTGTGTGTGTGTGTGTGTTATTTTCTAGAAGTTAAACGAGGCGCACAAAGTTTAGCACGCAAAATATCAAGTTAGTTACAGGAGTGTAAACTTTAAACTTGACATAGGGTAGGTAATTGCTGGGGTACAGTAGGTCTATATACAGTTGCTACAAGGTAAACACTGATATTGTTTTAAACAAACTGAATGAAATGACGGCAATGAGTACGGTAGATGTGTAGAGACGTAATTCTGTGTAATTTACCGCAACCATATTACCTTTCAATAAAAAGCAAAGGAATCAGTTTTTTCTTCAAGTACACAAATTGTATCTTCTGAACATGTTTCACAGAGTCGGACGAATAACATCAAAGCACAATGTACACGTTACTATACGTTCGTGTGTTGGTGTATTATGTAGTGCTGTGCCCAGATTTCATTATAAGGCGATAGCTTTATCGTCCACTCATTTGTTTCTAATATATGCATTGGTACTGAATACGTAGTGAAAAGATATTGAAAGTTTGGAATAACGCGCTTTTCTTAAGACCCAACCTCAAGACATACTACAATATTATGATGAAGACGGTCTGAATAATATGCATATTTAAACAATTATGAATGAGTGTATGAATGTATGTAATTATATGTATTTAAATATGCATAAACACATACGTGCTTAAACGCATGTACGTATGCATGGTTTGTGTTTATGTATGTAAGTGTAAACGCGAGTTTGAAACAAGTAGGATTAGAGTCCACCACTAATGTACAGAAAAACCTACGTTTAATGCGAACCCACCTGGAATACAAACTGGTACTATGCACGGTGAATGAATTCTAATTTCGAATTCAAAACCTCCGTGCCAGTGTCTCTTCCTTGATATAGTAGCGTGTTCATACCAGCTGTGAATCTTAAAACGGTCTTCGAAGTCCAATTTTTGTTTAAGGTCTTAATCGTGAACATTTTGTTAATTGATACAGCTTTTTGTAAGATGTGTAAGCGTATTAAACTACAGTTCTACATAAATGTAGACATAGAAGATTAAATACCTAAATTTAAGTTAATTTTAAATGGATCACATTAAGAAACCGTTGAAATTAGTTTATTTACGAATCTTAATGTTTATTATGAATATTTGAAAACCAATTAAATATTACGATAAATATTTTGAACTCATGAGTTGACGTGTTCTTTATAAAAATTACATTGCATGGCGGTATCTCCTTACAAATAAATAAACTATACGTTTTATATTTAAGGTGGAAAATTCAATACTTTGTGTGTTATAATGTTATAAACAAAACTCACATTGTAAGGGAGAAACGTGACAGCAACTGCAATGTTAACTTTTGCTGTACGTTGCAGTTGCAATATCGTTACTTTTTACAACACACAACCGCATATAATATTTGCTTCGCAAACTAACTGCATACCATTGATATTTAAAGCTCCACTGGCAGAACACAAACAAACGCTATGTTTATCACAAGCAGATAAATTCCCATGAGGAAGCTGCGTGTTATTAAATAGAATATTGGTCGTTTGGCCGGGCATACCCACATACAGATACAGAAGTATGGAATATGTTCATATGTCTGCATATGTCTTCTTGATTATTTAAAACATTGGAATTCTAATGAAATAATTAATTTTCCCTTCCTCAAATTAAATTTTGTTTACTAAATTCACAAGTTGGATAATAACTGAGAGCGACTGCTTTTTACCAATATATTTACTTTCAAAATCGCGCTAGTTAGTACCTTAAAACATTCATGAACTTTCAAAAGTGGCAAAATATTTTATTAGGTAGTTTTTAGTATACAATTGTTATGTAGTTGTGTGTTCATGTTAGCTTCTGTGAACAAAGAATGTCAGTTTACTGCATTAAAATAAATTTCAAGAATATACTCACTTAACGCATACAGAAACGAATAAAGGTTATGGTAAAACGTAGGAAGATAAAAAGTTAAAATAAGCAGAACGGGGAGCAACTATACTTTTGGACTAGTTCTTCTTTGTAATTTTACTATGTCACATTTTAAAATGACGCGTAACAAAACGTCTGAGTAACTATAGTAAGTTAATTGAAAGAAATAAAAATGAGAAAGACCGACAGACCGTATGAATGAGAAAGGAGAATAGTGTCGATTACAGCAAGTAATTACAGTCGAATAAGTAAGCTACATATTCCATTGATTTTGTATAACGCTGAGGTATGTTTTAGCTGGTACATTTTGAAACACATTGACACGAAGCGAACTCACTTTTACATTTAAATTGTGAGGAACTGACTGTGCTAGTGCCGTTTTTTGGCGTTAAAAAACTAGTCTAATTTTAAAACCACCTACTTTAAACTCTTTCCAGAAAAAATGTTAAAACCTTGGATAAAAAAATGTGATAAATTCAGAGTTGAAATTAGGAACGAGCACTTATACACATTTAGCTTTACACATGGCCAGGACTAGCCAATAATGTTACAAGACAACCTGAAAGTGACGTAATTTACAAGAAAATTAGAAGTGAAGTTCACAAAAAAAAAGAACCAAAATAAACCTAGTAAAAACGGAATTTTTGATAACAGCAAAATGAGTAAGGACTCTACAGACTTTTTAAACAGAATATAGGATGAGCTTACAAGTAAGCGCAAAAGATCAACGCCAAGAATAAGGTTCCTGGTTTCACAGCCCATAAACATTTTTTAATTTCTTAGATTTTGTTGTTCATAACGTGTCAGATGTTGTCAACTAACTATATAAAATAATATTGACGCGGAACACAAATTATTTTTTATGAAAATGATTAACTTTTACTTTACTCTTTAACTAGGTTTCGCTCGTTAGTTCTTCACCAGCGGCTGCTGCTAGGAGCGCTTTCCATCCTGCTTCTAATGACGGTGCCGTCGTTCAACAGATCGTTGTTGTATGTGTGTTCTGTAATATGTTCATATAGTATGTGCGATTTGAATCGTGTCTGTTTGTTAAGGATGTTGTTTCTATACGTTTTTGTGTATCTGTATATTTCAAGTTGTTCAAGAGAGTCTAGATTTGGCTTTTTGTATGTACGTCTTGGATTTCCATTATGTTGTTTGTGTTCGCGCATGTGTGGTCTTCATCAATGAGATGATTTGCGAAGATAGATTCGGCGGTGGAGCATAATGCTTTTATGTGTTCAATGTACCTCTGTTTAAAGCTGCGTCCTGTCTGGCCTATACAGAATTTGCTACACCCTGAGCAGGTTAATTGTAAACACCAGGTAAACCGAATTTTTTTAGTTGTTTGTCTGTATTTTGTGTGTTCTGTTTCGTTTGTAGTTATGTATGCAATCCTGTATCCTGATTTTTTTAATTTGCTGGCTGTTTTTCAGTCCTGTGATGACAGTCATAACAAACGGATGCCCGGCATTCTTACGCTAAAATAACAAAAATTACGTCTGAAAACGAATATTAGCCAAACTCCCAAATACATACATTTACACTTCAAACGCACACAGAAATTCAAGATACTTGTAATTTGGAAAAAATGTAAGATTACATGTAAGGAAAGTTCAAGATACAAAATTTAGTTATTCAACTTGAAGTAGGTTGAATTTTGTTGTATATACAAAGGTTTTGTAAAATATATAAAAACACATGGTAAGTTTCACAAATTTGTGAAACTTACCAAGTGTTTTTATATATTTTACAAAACCTTTGTATTAATATGTTTCACCAAGTGCCCAACGAGTCATCAATTAATATCGTTTCAAGTATATACTTGTACTGTAATTACATAGTGTATGTCCTTTTATACCATAAAACAATTAGTAATGGTTCAATATCTCGAGTAAATATAAACCACTTAGGTTTTTACAAAATTATAGGGTTAGTGGGAAAGAAAAAATTAAAGAAATTTCGAAGAAACCGAAACATCGAAGCATGATAATGTTTTTAGGCTTATAATTTTTAACGTATAATGTGCATGTAACAAATATTTACTATATAACAAACATTATCATGTTAAAACGACAGAGACCGAAGATTTATAGACTGTGGGGAATCGAAAGTGTGGAAGAATTACATTTTTCGATGACGTTACATTTTTGTGGAATGACCCCCAGCCTAAAAACATTATCATGTTATAAAAAGAGGTGTACTCACCTCCAGTTACACAGGCGTACACTGTGCAACGCTCACAAGTAACCATTTATACTTTACCATTTCTTTTCATACAGCGTAGGACCAAAATGTGTAAAAAGGAACTATAAGTAAAATTGTCGTATATGAAAATAATTGTTAGTTACTCTATTTAACTACTACACTAAAAATAAAATTTACAGGCATTGCACAAATGCAATGCACAGAGAAGGGCATTGAAAATGCTTCAATAAAACTAAAATATATATATTTATGTTCATTCACCAATCAATGAATTCATTCTTCATTTACCAATGTACAGATTATAAGTTAAATGTAGTCGCATTCATAAGCGAAGTTTTATATGTGTACTACGTTATTGACAACAAAGAATTAGTTTCTGTGGAAACTCAACGGTTCCCATTTTCGATAACGCACGAGCGATCGGCCGCAAATGTGCGACACGTCCTTATAAACATTTTCAATGTTAAAAGATAGAGTACACAAAGAAAAATTAAACGAACTCCACTGTTTGATATAGGGAAATAATTTATACCGTAAAGTTAATAAAAGGCTAATATTGACTATAGTTAGTGTTGCTAAGCAACGGCGTGAACAAGTAAAAGTTAAAATTATTATGCAAAATATTACTATTTTATTATTATTGTAGTTGTTGTTATTACTACTACTACTATTACTACTACTACTACTACTACTACTACTACTACTACTACTACTACTACTACTACTACTACTACTACTACTACTACTACTACTACTACTACTACTATTAATACTACTACTACTACTACTACTACTACTACTACTATTGTTATTTATATTATATCAAAAGATTACATGAACTGCTTACTTAAACTAATTTTACAGAATTAAATATTATCACCTTTGGTTAGTAGGCCTACAGAGATCTTAAAGTTCAAAACCAAGTCCTTGCTGATCTAGTACGTAAATATACGTGTGTAACGCCTAGTGTTAAAGCCTGCTAGGCTGTCTTCAATTTCACCTTTATATATCTCTTAACTGCAGTCTTTCATTACCGATTATTTTAATGGGTGGAAAATTTTAATACTGTAAACACGGTTAGTAGTATGGATTGAAATCTAAAGGTTCGTCGATCATTTTTTTTGCGTCTATAATCTAACATACGGGAAAGTTGTTAAATGTAGCCTATATAATAAATAGACTGTGTATAACAATCTTCATTTCCATGTGTATAATAAACTATTATACAATTATAATAATTATTATCGGAACTGTCTTCCGTAACTTTGAAAATGTAGTATGTTAAACCAATGATTTCTACATGAATTCGTATTTTAAATTAATAATAATATATTAAAAGTCGTCATCATCATCATCGACCTCAAGGTTGGGCTCTATCTTGAACCTGCTCCGGGACCCACTTCGCTCTCGGCCGCCCGCCCTACATCTCGCTTCCCCACCGGTCTATATTCCTTTGCTAACACTGGAATTCTGCGTTTTATATTAAAAGTAAAAACGTAAATGTGTATTTACGTTTCACACTCTCGATTCGTAGACTATTATTACTACTATTATTACTACTATTAGTATTATTACTATTATTATAAAACTGTTAACTTGAAATTCTAAGATCATCAAATTTTAAAATCATATTGGGCAATAATTATGAGAATTAAGGGAAATCCTCTTATTTCGTCTAAAGAATGAATGCATCTTTGTTCCTGTAGCTGGGAATAGAGTCCAGTACTGAAACTCTAATCAGCAAAATTATGTACTTTTAAAATTTGCTGACAGCGTTCCATTTTAGGTAATAAATATCAATAAAAAAAACAAAGGAATTATATCCTAGTTATTTGTTTAGAATTTCTAAGGCTTTCACGGCAGACGTCAACTGAATTGGAAACATTATTTGCCGGGCCGGGCCGGGGTGTGGTTTGCTCTATGTGTGGACAGACACATATGGCTCTATCGGAGGCCATATTCAGCGTCGGAAGCAAATTCAATGGCACGGTATCCGCCAATTCACCCCAGTGATGAGGTAGAGACTATGTGTTTCCCTGAGAATAAACTTTCCATACCAACACGATCTAAGCTGGAAAGTAGCATAAAGTGCTATCTGATTGCCTCGGGAGTACAGCATGCCAAATCCTATTTAATAAAAGTTTTGTGCTATAAAGCACAAGTTAACAGGAGAGCTAATTTTTAGGATATAAATTTCTGATTTGCAGTGAGCTTCCTTAAAAGTATTAGCGTCCAGGCAATGACCCGCAAGGTAAGTAAGTTGATCGCCAACGCGTAGCTGTTGTCGATCATCACCTACGCTGTCTCCGTCTGGGGTTACCCAGCCGATAAAAGAAAGCTGTAAAGCGTTCTCGATCGGAGGCTTCGGCTAGCGGCCAAAACCCCCTACGGTTCCCTTCTTGAAGTGGACTCGGTGTCCGCTCCTTGGATGACACCGTGCGGCGTCTTGCGCGTAGATTTTAAGTACAAGCTCAAGGGCCCAGACAAACCCACTCCCTCATAGCCGGTCTTAGCAGGTACCGTCCACGACCAGGTGCTTCTTGGAAACGGCCTCGGCAAATATTGTACTAGAACGGCCTAAATAAAAATATATTTAGTTGGAACGGTCCCTAAATAAAAATATATTCCGTTCTGGAGAGGACCACAAGGCTGGAGCTCCTACCCGTAGCTCCGTATTTGTTTGACAAGGGGACTTCTCACGACGCACATCCCCTCAGCTATGACGGCGCGGCGCTTAGATTCGTAGTGATAGACCATGATGCCATTTGTTTCCGACACTGAAGATGGTCACCAATTGTACGGTCTGAACCTTCGTACACATTAACAGTAGATTATGACCTAACAGCCCAGCAAATAATGTTTCCAAGCATGTAGCTATTTGCTCTTTGTAAATTGTATGAAATATTATTTTTAGTAAGCGACTTTCTAAGGACTTTCAGATTAAACATGCCTTACAACCATCACAACGTCTTCGCTGCAAATATAGTATACCAGAAGTCTTGGGAATGTTGTGGCTTGCAAACTACTGAGCTGAATTCAACTGCCTGAGAGCAGAAACACCGTTGGGGTACGCCGGCTAGATGAAGTCAGTTGCAATTGATACAATAGAAATTGCTCCTGTTATTTAAACTATGAAGTTCTATTAATTTTAAAGGATTGAACAGTTTATTTTATAATAATAGCTAAAACGACAATAGAAATTGAAATATACTTTCTGCAAACTTAGAAGATACCAGCGACTTGCAAAACATTGAAATGTGCTTAACCTGAATCTTTACATTTCAAATATTTTCTTTCATTTGTTTGCTTTGAGTTAAATGTCTTTTTGTATGCGCGATATGAGACATTATATTTGTAACATTACGTTTTATCATTCTAAGAATACTTTACGCTTTCCATTTTTGGTATAATATTTCATTGCATGGAATCATCCGAAACGGAGATCAGCTAAATTTCGATGTTATACGATTTGTTTACACCACAAATTGATATAAAAATTTGTTTAACTATTTGGAGAAGTCGAAACCACAATTACAGGATATAAATTATATAAAACGTAACTTTTCATTGGCCTACTGCTTGAAAAAATTTACGATTAACCTTGTACTTTTTACTAATTTAAATACGTTAAAAATAAATCCTAAGAATAACAGCTACACTGCATTGGAACCAATCTGCAGTGGTTAGAGTAGGTAAAGAAAAAAACTGAAGAAATACAGATTCTGCGTGGAGTAAGACAAGGATGTATATCTCCGCTTTTATTCAGCGTCTATTTTTAGAGAAGCTTTTGATGAATGTGATGTGGGAATCTCTCAGAACGGTAAAAGAACAAATAACATACGTTATGCGGATGATACCGTCATATTTGCAGATAGCTTAGAGGTGCTGCAACAACTAATGACATAAAGCAGCCGCAGATAGGGTCTAGACGTCAGTGTTAATAAGACAAAGCTAATGATTGTATCTAAGAACAAGTTCACAAACTGCACCCTTAATATAAACCGAAGGCCAGTTGAACGTGTAAGCCAATTTACATACCTTGGTACTATAGTCAATGAACAATGAGACCACTCTCAAGAAATAAAGAGCAGAATTGAAAAGGCAAGGGCTGTGTACACTAGAATGAGCAGTCTATTCAAAAGTCATGATTCAACAATAAACACAAAGGTGCGACTTTTACGCGGCTGTGTATTCTCGGTCCTCTTCTACGGTGTAGAATCTTGGACTATGACTGAAGCCACAACTAAAAAACGGAATCTTTCGAAATGTGGCTTTAGAATACTGAGCATTTCATGGATAGCACATGTAACTAATTTTGAAGTTATAAATAAAGAAAGACAGTGAAGTTATTAACACAGTGTAGGTAAGAAAGCTTCAGTATCTGGGATATCTCATGATAAATGAACAGAGATTTACTTATTGCAGTGTATTTCTATAGGGAAAAGTACTTGGAAAGAGAGGAGTTGGGTGACCGTGAATCTCAAGGCTGAAATATGTAAGGCCCTGGTTTGGCATGAATACACCTGACTTATTCCGTGCAGCAGTACAGAGAGTTAAAATAGCCTGTATGATATCCAACATCAGAAACAGATAGGGACTATCAGAAGAAGAAAAAATAAATTAATTTTGTTACAAATGTTAAAGGTATTCAATGTTTGCACAAAATTACAATTTATTAAATAAACAAGTAAAATCAAATGTAAGTAAAGGAGTAATAAATTATTTTACGTAATAAATTAAATTTTATGTTGTAACTTTAAAGCAGTATTAAGTGTGTCTGAGATGATTGTGATGCAATGAAAAAGCTGACAATCAAATCCCTTCAGGACTTCGGCGAAAATGAACGTGATCAAACACGCAGTGGTCAGAGCAAGCATCGTCCCTGATAGACAGCATGACGTGTTCTGAATATATTCATTTTTATAACGACATTTGAGGTAGAAAGGAAAACTGGGAGACGTGCTGAACTTTCACTCGAACAATTGTTCAAAAACCGTCTGTATATGCACACATAGATTCTGTCTGACCATAGAAAAAGTTTAACGGATGCAGTTTATCAAATCGTGTGCATTATTAGATTTTGAATAATATCGGTGGCCTAAAGTCAAATAAAATATCAAATACTGCATTGTGTGTGACGGAAACTTAAAACTTTTTAAATAATGTACTACGGTTGTAGAAAATTTATGTCTTGAATTGTTTTGAGGCGTATGGATTATTTTTAAGTAACAATAATGCAAAATTTTGAAACTAAGCCTGTTAGGTCATTTGTCTTCTTGACTTAAATAACACAAGAAAAAGTAATAAACCAAACAACTGAGTAAAACTACTAAATCAATATTAATTATCCAGTATTAAGTTTTTAATAAATATTTCTAATGTATTACTTTAACAAAAACCATATTAGTAAAGAGGACTCATGTATTTACTTTTAGCTCTGATAGTTGACACAATGTATTGTGTTTGTATATTAGTTTTGACGTATATAATATAATAGTTAAGTATATTTTTATATCGCATATCACATGGCACTGAATCTATAGTCTTAAATGTGCCAAACTATATTGTAAATATGTGATGGCCTGTCAGAATTATGAAGCTAATATAATTTTTGGTTACATAAGAAAAACAGGTAAATTAGTTATGTTTACGCTACGTACTGACTTTAATAAAGCTGGTGAACGCTACGTGCAATTAAATAAAGCCTCAAATTTTAGATAAAAGGATATGTTTTGACTTCATAAAACCTATTTATGCTACTGAAAACTATAAAAACTCCTATTGGTACAACTCATTGTCCATGTATAATATTATATTTGAAAGTGCATTATAATTAAAGTAACTTGCTTTATTTACTCAGCCAGGTAATCAGTTTAATTCTCACATAGTAAATAACTGTCAAGTGATTACCACAGCACACGGTAATTTATAACTTAAATTACCAAAATATTTGCAATTTCTGTTTCTTTAATTTTTGTAGTGACAAAAGCTTATCCAAACGTAAGGTGTTTTAAAATATGCGATAGTGACAGGAATAAGGCAGACATTCAGATTTCCGTGTTGTCGATGAATTTTATATCTGCGTTTATATACTGCTTTTACCAGTATTTGAAAGGCCTCGACACCAAGCTTTTTGCGGAACTGTAAGGAAGGCAGGTTCTGATGACATGGAAAGACAAACTTATTTAATAACTTTAATTCAGATTCTGTTTACTTATTTTCAAACACGTTAAATAAGTGTGCGTTCCCAAATTCAAAATTCTCATGTACCCTAACGTCACATAAATTATAATCGGTCATTATTAAGCAAAAAATTATATATGAAGCAATCGAATACTACATTTCAAAGCCCTAACTGCTGCAATCTTTGACGTAGTGCCTTACCTGACACCCGAAGCACTGGCTGTGTGTATCTTTAATCGTAATTACGTACGTTGAACAATAAGTACATTATTGATGGTCACAAATAGCTACGTTGAATAATATGTACATTATTGGAATAAACTTGTTTTTACCATTTGTACGATTACCTTCTAAATGAAAAAGTTTGTGTAACATATCAAACTATCTTCGAATAGCCGTAGAATCGTTGATTGTTATTTGTAGTGTACTTTGTACACTGCGGCGTAATTGGATGCTAAATGACATTCTACCCGATATTATTGTGATCTACCTGATAAAAGTGCATTCCCTCTTATTGTTTTCTATCACCTTATTTCCCTCTCGAGAAATTTTCTGTTAGATTTTGTCATTTTAGAAAGGTACAAATATTGTGCCAGTAGAAGAAAGTCAGTTTTAGCATTAATAAATAAATCAATAAAGGAAATATTCGGTACATCCCTTGGTTCTCAGTAGCAGTACATACAAAGTCGTCGTCAGAAAGCAGTTGTCGTTTCTGTTCATATTGCGGTTGGTGGAATGATGAAATACGTGAAACGAAAAGCCTTTTTTTGAAGTTTGTGAAGGGAACTCAAATTCTTCAATCTATTCCTTTTATTGATTGCAGTCTAGTTACAATAATGTTATTACATTACATCTTTTTAACTTGGACTGAAAGGCAAATTTAAAAACATTTCAATTATTCTAAATTATACACAATTGAATTACCAAGTTTTTAACTGAGTTTATTAATTAAGTTTTAGTAATTAATTGAGTTTGATTTCACTAAACCAGCGGTTATTTTTAAGCCGTTTTTCGTAGGCTACACAGTGTTAATCATATTAAATGCATAATTGTGGAGAAATTGTAACGCAGAAATATTGTGACTTTGAATTGAGCAGATTTTATTGTCTTATAATTAATAACACCAACGTCAAAAAAAAACTCTTGATACCGTTACTGTATGGAATGTTGCAGTTCTTGTTACAAACATATCGAATTAACATTTTTTTCTTAATTTTAAGCTAATATTTCCTTCAGTTTAAGTAAATTGTAAATATAATAATACACGCCTATGAAAGTCAAAAGATTTTGTAGAAAAAATAAGTAATACTTTTATGACGAATCCAGCTTTTGTCTACGTGATGATGGTATTTTAAGAGAAAATTATTAGTTTTGGAATTAATGAAAGTTTCATTAGTTAGATACTGTCAGATAGGACAACGTTCCAGAAATGGGGGGTGAACAAACCATTCAGATTAACTCAGTCAAGCCACAGCTAAATCTTTCGGTTATTACTGGTCTCATAATGAGTGTAAAAGCCAGTGTGGTTTCGATCTGGCAGAAGCACACATCATCATATATTATATTATCTCGTTCCTTCCGAGTTCCGATCTTTTTTCCTTCGTAATAAATGTTTTGCTGTGATTTAAATTATTTATTAAGTGTTAAGTGGTTTCTCTTAAAAACCGCAATGTCAGGTTATTTGTGACGAAATAATATCTTTGAATGGGTGATCTTAATCAAATATTAAGAATATCTCAATATTATATAATAATTTAGTACCTTCTGTAATAATAACGTTCAATACCAGTTGATATATTGTGTAATTCTAAGGTTCTTATTCAAGCCTAGTCCGCGTTTTGAGAGAGTAGAGTAAACTCCTTAAATCCGTTTATCTTCTCTTGTAATTCAGCAGCGGTCCGCGAACTAGCGCTGTGGTTCACAGTCAGCTGGGTAGTGTAGGTTAGTTGTTCCACTCACAATACTTCCCACGTTACACTCTCTATGATCGTACTGGAATGAATCGATTAATTATCGAATTTAGGGTTATATATTACTTTTAATTATTATTGTTTTTCTTAAACACAGGGTATGAAGGTTCTTTCAACTATTAGTAATGTCAGAAAATGCAAAAATAAGATTACAAGGTATTACAATCTATTACTAACTTCTTATTAATTAATATTTAAAATAAGTGGAGTTTACCGTCCGACGACGTCGTTACTTGTAATGGCCGTGCACAGCTAACCTCGTGTTTGATCAACTACAAGATACAGATGAGTAAATCCTCGCCAGTCTTCACTCCAAGTTCGAAATAAAGTTTGATGTCTTGATCCTGGGATGACGCAGAAATGTCGATCCTTACTTTTCACCAATGTCCAGTTCTTGTGGTTACGGGTTTCACTGTAATTTGTGTCAAAATATGCTTTCTCTATCGAGTCGTGGAAAGTGAGGTTCGAGTACAATTTTAAGTTCCTCTTTCCTTCTTTAGAATACAGGATTATTTTATTTCATTCAGGTAGTTCTTTCTCTTCATTTGTCTATTAATTAAATTTAATGATTACTCATTATACTGAGTTTTATTGGTAAAGTTCTTCCTTTAGATTTTCGTCAATTTTAGTTGATAGGCTTAATAGTACTCTTTTATATGTGACCGTCAAAAGTCAGTGAGCTTTCCTTTGGTTATTTATTATTTAATTTTGTTTACTCATTAATTTATTTAATTTAATTTTATCATTTTTTCTAAGTTCATCAAAACTAAACTGTCCTCGTTCATGGATAACGATTCAATAATCGAATAAACAAATTTTATTCCATTTTGTCGTCCTTGACAACCAGTCTGTGTTCTCTTATTGGATAATATTTATAACCCTAGAACCATAATCATACAATGTTCTTGCAATTATTAAAATACTCCCTTACTAAATTTACATTATATCATATTATATCTTTACATATTGTTTGTTATTAAATTATATTCATTTTGCTGTCGTTTCCTCTTAATCTACTTATTCTAACAAGTACTATTTTGTTGTTACAAAATATTACTTTTCGGCATCATTGCACTATTACATTTCAAGATTTTATTTAAATTGAAGTTACTTATCTGCTATCAGTAATTATTATTGATTTCTCCTAACTCATTACCTTATACTTAGTGTTTTTTACAAATTTTCTGACCTGACTTCCTATACAATGTTACTGGTTTGTGGCCTATCATTACATTTTTATCTCATTCTGATTTTAATTTATTATTACCTACATTAGTATAGAATCCTTCATTTGTTTATAATGTAATTACAATAAACCCTTTGGTATCTCATTAACAATTATTGCCTTTCTGGCCAAGTTTACAATTATAATCCGCATACTAAATAAGTACATGTATACAAAACATTTAATTTTATAAAGTTTAACACCAGTTCTATAATGATATATTTGATAACATAAAAATGAAATTAACATCAGTTAATTGATATTCTCTTGAAAAATTGCTTCACTTGCTACATACAAAAACAACATAAATATCATGATAATAACACAACATGATAAAACATAATAACATGTACATTTTTATAAAATAAATCATGCACTAATTAATTATTCTCCTCTCAGTTAATTCATTAATCATTCTAAAACTGTCTAAGTTAGGTTTTACATTACTTGTCAATGTTTATCGTTTACCCTTTTCACTGAACACTTAATAGTTTGTATTTATAAACATTCTTAATTTTTCTTTTACCTTGTATTCTTATTTGGGGATTATTCATTCATTTAATAATGGTTTACTTTTCTGACCTTTTATTATTACGGACAATTATTATTTTTATTTTTAGTTTGAGAATTATAAACTTTTTATGTAACGTAGGGGACCATATTTTCGTTACGTTACAATATTTACTCAGAGACAGATTGTCGAAAAAATTTAAAATCAGAAAGGAAGTTCATCTTGCTTTTCTTGATTTAGAAAAAGCATTCGATCGAGAGGCCTAGGAGAAAATGTGGCAAACACTAAAAACTTATAATTTTGTAGCTGGGCTTATCAAAGCTCTTCAAAGTTTTTACAAGACTTCCGCAACTATATCAAAATTTTAAACAAACCGTCAAGCTTGTTTAGCACCTCAGCTGGAGTAATACAAGGATATATTATTTTACTTTACCTTTTTGTGGTAATGATGGATGCTATTATCAGGGATAGTCAACAAAGGAGTAGGAAGTTTAAGGTAGGCAACCGGAGGCTGCAACCAGTGTGTTTCACAGACCTTGCTTTTGCCGACGACATCGTTCTCATTGCCAGCACAGACCAGGATCTGCAGCATAACATAAATGTGTGAGAACAAACGATGAAGAGGGATAATATGATTATTAGCCCCATCAAGACAAAGACAATGATAATTCGTAAGCAAGCAAGACAACATAGAATAGTAATCAACAATAAAGAAATTGAATAAGTGGCGACATTCAAATGTTTATTTTAAGTGCCGTTTACAGTGATGATGGCAGAATTGAGTCGGAGTTAGACATGACGATCTCACCTGTAAGATAGCTTAAAACGGTGCTCAACAGGACGTTTCTGGGAAAAAACAAAGTGTCACCAAACTGGCAGTACAAAAATCTGTATATGGTCCAACATTGACGTACAGTTGCGAGTCATGGACTCTAAATGACGAGATTAAAAGGAAATGTAAGCAGTGAAGATGAGATTCCTGAGAAGAATTGAGAAGAAAATTTAAGTAGAGATAGAGTGAGAAACGATAACATCCGGAAGAATTTGAGAATATTCTTCTCAAATGATACAATTGAAAGCTCGGAACTTTGGTGGTTTGGGCACGTCTGTAGGATTAATGAGAAAAGGTACTCAAGACAAGCATGGATGGCAAAAGCAGAAGGCAGAAGTGAAAGAGGACGGCCCAGAATAAAATGGGAGGATAACATCAAGAAGAGTGTAGAAGGCAGAGGAGCAGTTTGGGAGCCTGGACACAGGCAGAGGGGTTTTGGCACTGGACAGGACGAGATAGAGAGCTCTCTCAAAAACCTCGACACCTGACGGGTAGAAGAGGATGACTGAGAAGAAGATAATGAGTGTAATTATGGAGCTGAGGGTGCTAGTAGTCACTGTATATAAATAAAGCAGATTTATCATAAAATTGGATTACTTAAGTTTGGCTAAAACCACCTGCAACGCATGCATACTATTAGCTCATATTCGGAATAAGTAAAGTAAAAATATGAAATAATAATAAAATAATAATACAAACAATAATAATAGTAATAATAATAATTATAACAACGAATGATGAATATTATTTATTCATAGCATTAAAATTGTCATATGTTTAGCATTAAAATAATGATTAAATAAGTTACATATAGGCTACGCGCCCTTGTGAACAGCCACTGTTTACAAAATTTACACAAAATCCGCTAAATGAAGTCAGGATAATGGGAGTCAGTAACTTTTGGGGACCAAAAACCCAAAAAGGTTTTTTTCAATTTAAAAATTCTCCATAGCTCTTTCTTTAAGAAGATATATAGTTTTATATGCAGTAGTGATCATTATAAAGTTAAAAATTTAATAAATTAAAAGCAGTACACCTTATTTAAAATGATGCAAAGTTCTCATTTTATTCACCATGTAACCATTCCAGTAACCATTGAACATGTTTGAACAGCCGTATAAATACGATTTTTTTGTTTTAACATATTTAGGTTGGTAATACTAGCTACAGCTATTAATGGTATACTACAGATATTTTATTTACGTTATAAGAATAACCTTTGTTTTGTGACTAACATAAATGTGAGGTTATGTGTTGTGGTAATATAAACGTGAATATAGTGAAAATATAGATGGCAGTGGCAACACTGTTGATAGATGAACACGGACGGACATTGTTACACAGTAAAGTTACCTACTAGTGTGTTATAAACTATCCTTGTTAATACTTGTGTTTGTAAGCTTGTGATAATAAAACAATCAAAATTCATATTTGCGCTTTCATTAAATAATAACCATCCATATGTTGATGACTTAGGCTCACACGGCCGGCGAGAAGTCGTTGTTCCTTGCCGAGATATTAGGCCGTGGTCTAATGCGTTTATAACAACAAACGTTTTGCCCTCACCATTTGAGGCTATCTTCACTATTGCACGATTAAAAGTTTAAATGGGAAGATGTGCACTAATTCCCACAGTACTCTGGTAAATATTAATTGTTGGTCCTAAGAAGGCCCGCTTAAATAAACTCAAATAGTCATCACGTTGCTAGCCAGAAACAGCATCAATCAACCAGAAACAACTGCTATGTGATTGAGTCGGCAACACAGCATGCCAAGTCCTATTTGTTATCGAAGAGGAATTACTTCCGTAAACGTTGGCAGAGGACCCGTAATCCGGCCGATAAGGCAGCTTATAACCGGCTCACTGGACGCCTGCGTGGCAGTCTGAAGGTGTTTCGCTGTAGCTGTTGGGGACTCGTCGTGGCTCGAACGGGAGATGCAGACCCGAAAAGGCACCCGTACAGAATACCTAGCGCGATGATGGGACGGGGGCGACGACCTCCTTTCACCGCCATCGTTGGAACGTTCGGAACCCCTGGGTCGACCGGAGGAGAAGGCTGAGTCGTTGGGCTTGTGTTTCTAGCGTCAGTTCGCTCCTAACACGCCCATTGATTGGAACTACGACGAAAAAGTCGAGATAGGTATGGAAGACATTCAGTCTCTTCCGACCACTGCGCAGCCCGTACCCATCACTTTGGAAGAGGTCTCAGATCGGCTCGCTGAACTTCAACCCCAAGAAAAGCTCCAGACCCAGACGGTGTTTTCAGCACAGCTCTACTTCTTCTTCCGGAGACTGGAATCCAGTTATTGGTTGATTTGTTCAACGTGTGCCTTAGAGTGGCCTATTTTTCAAAGCAACGGCGAAGGGCGTTGGTCATAGTGATCGCGAAGGAGGGAAAGGACGTTTTCCGGGCGGACACACTCCAGCCCGTCAGACTTCTATCCGCTACGTTAAATGTGCTCGAGAGTCTCATACAGCGTAGTGTACGAGTCAATCTAATAAACTTTGACGTCCTGGCCCCCGAATAGTTTGACTTCCGTGTTGAGCATTCCACCACTCCTCAGCTGACGAGAATTGTGGAGTACATCACAGACGCCGAGTGCCGGAGAGAACGTTGTCGTTGGCTGTTCCTTAGATTTAGAGAAAGTTTTTGACAGCGTATGGCACGATAGGCTATTCTTCAAACTCCGGAAAGTCCAGCTCCCAGACTGCTACCTTCACTGATTGCTACCTGCTACTTTCCTGACGGAGACGATCTATTGCGTGAGAGCAAGCGATTCTGTTTCTTCCAAGAAACGAATCATTGCCGATGTCCTTAAAGTAGTGTTCTTGGCCCCCTACTGTTTATAGCCTACGTCAACGACGTTCCAAGACAGCTTCGAGTCCAGGTGACTCTATTTGTGGACGAAACGGATGTATTTACAACCTATCGTAACGCAGATCGGGCTGTCTTACGACTACAGCGCCAACTCGATTCGCTCGGGCACAGGAATGATAGCTGAAGAGTGTCAGTAAACCAAGAGTGTAGCCGTCCTATTTTCTAAGAGCCGGAAGAACGAGCGGAAGCAACTAAGCATCGACAGAACGTATTTGCACTGGTCCAAGAAAGTGAACTACCTCGGTGTACACGTTTATCGTCGGTTTACCTGGCGTACCCATGCTCGGACAGTTACAAACGAGCGTCCGCTCGACTTCGCCTACTCTTTCCAGTCCTGGTCAACTCGGCTAATAGAAGGAAATTGGGCAAAATGATCGTTAGCGAATATTTGCTACCGGTCATTACGCTGCCTTGTCTCCATGCATAAAAGGAAGATGCAAAGCGTCCTCGAGAGGAGTCTTTGGCCATAGGCCAAAGTAATCCGTCGATTTTCTTCACGCCTTCTGAGGAGCTGACTTGGCGTCTGCTCCTTGGAGGACACCATTGGACCGCTTGCGTGCAAATTTTATGCACATGCGGCAAGATTCCCAGATAATCCTCTTAAAACCAGGATGGGCTATACGTGCAGGCGATTCGTGGAAACGACCTCGGTGTAACAGCGCTGGTGTAGGCTAGCACAAACAGCCGATGTAAGGCCTGCTAACGAGTAAGTCGCCCTACTTGGGCAGGGCCATGAGGCAAGAGGGAAGGCAGCTCGGAACTCAGATACCGTGATATATCTCTGCGATGAACAACTAAGCAGCCCAGAGTCAGATCTGGACGGTGTCCATATTAACAGATGAAAGTAGGCACTGACCGAGGATTGGGTCTTAGTCTCCTTGAAGGGAAGGCGATGATCAACGTTAGAGAGTGCATGTTCGCCACCCCAGAATTCTCCGGCTGCCTCAGATGAGAACAGCAGCTGTGATCACCAAAGTGGGTGCGGACGCGTGCGGTAAATCTCAATGCACGATCAAGGCACGCCGTACACGCCGCACGACGAGAGCGGATCACTAACGTCGTTCACCAGCTTCAGGAACTGCTCTATCCTCCTGGTCGGCTAGAGGATGGTTCTTACGCCCCGCCGACTCAGCAGCCTTCCATTGCGGTCCGTCACTCCGTGAACGTACGGCAAGACCGCGAAGCCAACCTTTTCCTGCGACACCGACTCCGCCGGCCTAGCAGATCTTATTGACTGCACAACCCACCTTCTAGACGGAGTAACCGTTCGACTTCAGCACTTGCTCAAGATGTCGTTGCTCTTTGTCGTGATACCGAGGCTCACATATCCTCTTTGCCCGGTATGCCAAGGTTCTTCAACACTGCCCTCTTCTGTGTTGTCTTGACGTCTTGTGTCCAACACTGGTTTCCTTGACGTCTTGGTTCTGATGAGAACCTCGGCCAATGCAGCGTACATAGTTCAGCGAATGTTTAACTCGCCAGTGAGTATACCCTTTAGTTTGTAGACAAATGTAGCGTCTCAACACGTGCGTAATTATAATAGTTTCAGGCTGGACGTTTTCTTCAATACCATCAAAATTGTTAGCATTCCGTTTATTTAAAAATTTTAGGGAATTTGTTTTTACTTTTTACTCCTTCTGTCTATCCCTCCCATTACCCACGAATCTTTATCAGTCGATCCCTGTTGTAGTTTCTCTTGCCGAACGCACTCTCGTCTACTTTCAGTGCTTCACAAATACCACTAATTTTTATAATGTTTTCCAACAACCACGCAGTCAATATTTCCTAAAACTCAAAATTTAATTTTCTGGTCGTTTTTTAATTGAATTCGTTTTTTGTAATTACATAAATTTGTTATTTAAGAATCGACGCAAATAAAATAAACAACAAAGTTTCTGATGAAATCCACGCTATGCCAACAAGCTTATTGTCTCACAGATTTGTTATTGATTTGCATAGGTTTGTCTCACACCTGTGTATAAGATTTTTATTGAACCATTTTTTTAAGATACATTTTTCCACCACACTTTAAACATTCAATTCTGTTTCGTTTAATGTTCCAGTCTGCGATACATTTTGTTATATCACTGCCCCTCACGTAATTACTAAAATAATTATCATTTTTAAAATACATCACAGAAAGTAAAGTAAAAACTTGAAAATTGAAATGTGATTAAGAACTTAAATACAAAATTAGCCGCTTCCGATTCATACAGTACCGCACGTGTTGCACTTATGAGAAATAATGGTAATGCTGTTTGTAGAAGTGGCGGAGAAGGGGAGGGTGAGTTGTCTCTTACTCCACCAACTTGGTCTGTCTTCAATTTACATAAACATAGACGCCAAAAATAATAGTCACGCTTTTTCGGTGGTCGTAAAAGTAACTTTTTCTTTGCACAAGCAGGTAAACGGCCGGCCACGGCCCCATCCAGTAGCGACTAACCCATACGCGTAGGCTACTCCTTCCGTTCTTAGTTCATTCCTGATGTAAACAACCGGACGCAACACATCTGGACCGCTACTGCATGCTGTATTTAGAGAGGTGTGCGTTAACAGAAGCAGGACAGACAGGGTACATAAATATTTGATAGTGTTTAACGGAGAAGTGAATTCTAACAATTTTTAATTATTGAATATATTAAACGTTGTGTGGCACAATTTTTATCTTCCTCTTTGATTAGGCCTATATGCTTAACACAATGACGACACTTGTTTGCATTTTGTCTTTAACTGCTTCCTCAGCCAATTGTTTAATATCAGGTAATGTATATGTTTTGTTGTGGTGGGTAATATGTCGTTTCAGCTAAGTCCATTTTAATTCAACGGGATTGGTAACACAGTAAGTAAGGAGGTATTATCAGCTAGTAATCAACCTCCGGTGAAAAAAGGTGGAATAACCCAGTGAATAAGAAAAATGAGTAGGGTTCGTAATGAAAAACCCATATCAATATCGATGTTCACAAAACAGAGGGATGTCTGAGACATGGTGTTTATTTACATCAGGAATGAGCTATGAACGGATGGACTACTGGTCTTTTAATCAGCGTCTAAGAATTGTCAGTCTCTAAGAGATTCAGTATAGTAATAGATAAATATCAAAATATTATCTTAATGATAAATGTGTTCTGTTTAATCTTACTGTATTAATAAAAATTTATATTTACCCTTTTGTATACATCTATATATCATAAAGCCACTGGAAAACAATAATTAACCAAAGACCTACAACTACAACCATTAGACCTTGTTAAAAGTATTGTATTTTTGTAAAGAGAGTAGAGATGCCATGGTTGAAGTACATACCACATGGATGAATAGGTTTTACACAATCATAGATGGCCAACAATTCTGCCGGACGATATCCATGTTTAACATTATTATTAACATCACATGTTTTGACCATTCTACAATGCGGATCCTCCTAAATACAATTGATTGTATTATGAAGATGTTATGTCATACAACAGGCAAACTGTTTAGAATTAATTAAAATACCAATAAATGTGATTTGCAGTTTTTAAATTATGTTATTAGTAAACACTTATAGATATAGATAACAAATATACATTGGGTACGGCAGGCCAACTTTCTTGTTCCGTGCCGACTTTATATAGTACCGCCACTTAAATGTATTTATCGACTTTTTAAAATTGATATACAGGTAGATTATTTGTGTATTTTGTAAGAAACTAATTTCACAAATAAATATTTTTAATAATATAAGTGTGTCAATTATTAATAATTTAAAGGGATTGTTTTCTTAGACTTCCAGAAAAATAAAAAAGCGTTTGCAGCCTAATGTCGACTGTGGTTTTGTAAGTTTTGCTATCTGTATAATGGTCGTACATAATTAAATACTAATTAATCACTTTATTCTGGATAAGTCAAGCCATGCTTATATTTCTTTTTTGTTTAAGAAGATAATTTAATACAGAAACTAATGTTGTCGGATTTCTAAACTTAGATATTGAGTTGGCTGTACATTGTTGCTTGTCGAGAGTTAAATAGGACTGTGTAGCACAAGTGATGGTAATTTTGAATACACCCAGCGCCTTTTGAATTGACTAACATTCATACATTCATCACATACACAATGAAAATCCTCTGTGGTATTTCATGGTTTACCAAATATGAGTAATCGTTGACTGCGAATAAACTTAACAACTGAACACACTGACGTTTTCGTTGTTGCGCCTGCCCTACAACTGGTTAAACTGTTGTACAGAATGTGAATATAGTGCTAATAAAAGCTGCGTAAATTGCACGAAAGCGTTTTGACCGCAACTGTTACATGAGAGGTCAAATACAGTCTATCTTCTCGACTTACAGGATAATTTACAGTTAAGAAATACAATAAATCCTAAATTACAAATTGTTTTGTACGTGTAATATTAGTGTTTAATATTACATTATTTAACTCTAAGCACCAAGATAAGCATGTTGGAATGTGTGTGTGTGTGTGTGTGTGTGTGTGTGTGTGTGTGTGTGTGTGTGTGTGTGTGTGTGTGTGTGTGTGTGTTTTTACTGTACATAGCCTAATTGTCACAACAATTTTCAATATGATTTTTATTCATCAGTTTTCAGCTTCCCATCGTAACCATGGCAATCAGTTTTCATTATATTAGTAACACGGTTAGTAAATAATACAAAAAATAATAATAAATCCCAATGTCATCAAAATATTAAACAATTCTTTAAAAAAATTTCTTCACTATTAGTGTCAACCTGCTGGCAAATGTTAGTGTTTGAGGTGAACTGTGTAAAATAGAAAGTGTATTTCTCAAAGTGGTGATTATTTATTGAATTATTACGGTCCTATAAGTACAGGTATATCGATTTGCCTAATGGTTCAGAGTATGAATAAAAGCAGATTCAAAATGTCAAGGCGTGTCTTCTAGCTAAAGGTAACATGTAGCTTGAATAATAATGGGGGTTGGAACGTAATACTGACCACAACGCTTCGCTTATACGTTGTAATGCTTACAAACAGAAACTATTATGCCTTTCTTCATGTGCTATTATGCCTGGCTATATTATTACGGGAGTATATGGTTCCTGATGTAAAAACGAACACTTCCTTGAGTTTGCGGTAATAATAACATGTCTCTACTTGGTTTTTAAACATTTTTTAATACTTGTTTGCTTTAATACTTTTTTTGCTGCGCTAATCTATTATCTGCTCTCACGGATTGTCTGTAGTCGTATTCTCTCTTTAAGAAAACCATTGTAGCCTCTCGAGATAGAGGAAATCTAATGTTTATTGACTCACAGACATGCGTGGTCGTAAGGTGTTTACCACAACAACATGTTTTTTGGTTGATAACTACGTTTTATTATTATTATAACATCAGACTTCTCTCTCATTATGTAACAAGTCATCCCCTGTGGTAAGGCTGGGAATAAAACATTTATACACCACTTCAGTGACCATACACGGTTTACAGCATGTACTATAACTGCTAACAATTTATTTTTGTTTTTGGTAGTAGGCGTGAAATGTTATTATGATTTTAATTGTGTTGGTTTACTGTTTATTTACTGCCAATACCAAGTAATAGAGTATTGTATTTCTGTAGATTTGTTGAGTAAAACATGATGTAGTAAAGGAGGTAAAGGATACTGCTCATGTTTATTACCTGATTTGCTTTAATGTGTTTTACCTTAAAAATAGGAACGTAAACAATACTTACATTAACAATACTGTCCAAACACAGTATTATTATGGTCCTAACAGCATTTCCTGAAAATTATGTGTTCAAATGTAGATTTCTGTAGTACTAATTGTTATACATGCCTACTACTTTAAAAATACACAACAACTATTCTACATAAACGTAACAGGCGTAAAATTGTACGCTGTTTGTTTGATATTTTATTAGTTTAGTAATATTTTATAATTTAGCTAAAACTACAAAATTCATATTGCTTAACCAGTAAAATTTCATTGCACTTACGTTTTTGAACCGTTTCTTATATCCTTCCATGTCGATATGAAAAAGGATAACGATAATGAACCTTTTCTTCCACGATAATAATCTTTCCTATCCACATTCCTTACTGTACTAAGGACCATTATCCGACTAGTTGTCTAGAAGAAAATGGACCTTGAATTACTATTTACAGTTACTAGATTATTAACTTTGTATTTATGTGAGGTCGATCGTTAATGCACAGGAATACGTCACTACAGCACATGTCCCCAATCCAAGTAATAAGTAGCGTCTAATAATTAGAGTAAGCCAGTAGCTTGTGCGAGTAGAAACCCCGCAAATCTCTTCAGAATAATCACAGTAACCAGAAATTTTGTACCAACATGATTTATGTTTCACTTGTACTGAATGAGTATGTAGATTAGGACTGGTGCGTTAAGCTCAAATTTTGTTCATACGGTGTGAGAAATTCAACGACGCCAACCAACACAATCGAGTGGA
Source organism: Magicicada septendecula (assembly GCA_034769895.1). NCBI lineage: Eukaryota > Metazoa > Arthropoda > Insecta > Hemiptera > Cicadidae > Magicicada > Magicicada septendecula. The sequence goes on from CM068368.1 coordinate 511,776,813, forward strand.
AGGTATATACTACAGCAGAAATTTAACTCCGTCATTCCACGCTAAGTTCACAAATCATCAAATACCTTTGTCGGCATTTGTTATGGCGACGTATTACAAACGAATATACGTGTATGTAGTGAAAGGTGTTGAAAAATTTCCAGTCAAAAGTAAAGAAATTTTTACTTTATAGTTATAACATGTTATAACAAAGGAAACAAAAAATTGGGCAACATTTTTACGGTTGCGATTAGGCAAAAAGGGTACACATTACATAAGGTTTGTCACACTTGTCACTGCTTGTACAGTACTTCACGTTCGGCATGATGATGCATTTCGGAATATTCTGGCAGTTCTGTGTCTTTGAGACACTGCGAGAGTCAGCTATTGTGCAGGCAACTGGAGCTCCCTCAGAAAATTTTGAGAGATCACGATTAACCCTACTTGCTGTAAAAAGCGGCTTTTGGACACCGTGACCAATTGAATTACGCAAACCTAAGCGATAAGCCGGGCTATTAAAAAAAATTGTTGGCGAAAGCGTTGTGCTAAATTGTTAGTGGATGAATGTAAATGTATTTATTTTACTACTTACATTATTTCTTGACACAGTATGCACTGGGCAACTGTATGACTAGAACAACTACTGCAATATGGGTGTTTTTGTTTCACAGACTTTTGCTTGATTGCTTGTTTGTTTGTTTGTTTGAATTGCTGCAATTTTGCAATATCTGTGTTACAAATCTTTATTCTGTGTTTCTGATGTTTGTCAACATAAAACTCGTAAAAAACATAAGTTCCTATTTGTGCAGTGAGTAATATAAACATAGTTATCGCTCCCGTAAAAAAGAATATATTTCCGAATTTAAGTAACGAAATTTTAAAGTTTCCCTTACATTTTAATACATACCAGTTGATACAAAATGCGGTTTTTCAAGAGCCTTTCACAATATCTTATGTTCTTACGTAGACCTATAAGTCCATTTAAAAGAGCACATTGTATATAACAACAACTAGAACACAAAATAAAGAAGATTAAGCAGAATCAAAATTACGTATCTATGAAATACTGAAAATAACAGTAACGAAATAAATATGACATGTTCCTGATCTTCTCGTTATATCTTAAATTTATCTTCATTCGTTGATATAAGACAAGTAAGATACTTAAGTTTGTGTTAATATAAAGATACAAGCTTTTACTACTACATAACCTTATTAATTTAACGAGAGCGCGTATAAGATGGGAGGCGACCTTCTAGGTCTAGCACAGATACACACAGTATTACTCTACCTTCATATTTTTCGCATGTACATTGTAACATGACATATGAGCCCTAAGATTTCAGTGATTTAAAATGATTACACATGTCAAATAATGAGTCAAAGAGACAAGCCAAATAATTTGTCTAAAATGCCAAGCTCAAAGCTACATGAGCTAACTATCACCAAATATAAACTCACAGCCATAAGAGTCAATAAACTGACGGTAAATACAAATGAAATGACATTATAGTGAAGAGAAATTGCACCACACAATGATTGTACCACAAGAAGCAACCACCCAATAGTTTTCGGTCAGTGAAGAACCAAACCAACACAAGAAAGAAGAAAGAAGAATCAGTGAAAAACCAAACCAACACAAGAAAGAAGAAAGAAGAATCAGTGAAGAAACCTACTACGAGAAGGACATCCAACAACCATGGCATAAAGATTCCAAGAGCCAGTCAACTATAAATCAACATCTACCCGTATGTGTAATTACCAATCAACCTGCAGATTAAAGAGATAGACAGAAAACTGACTAACTCAGATGACCAGTATACTATAAATAATGTTATAAATGGATAAGACAAGAAATGTTATACAAGGAAGGAAAATAACAATAATACTTATTGATTAGAAGCTGTAAATTAAGCATAGTAACAAGATATGCACAGCACCAATCTAACAAAAGGAGTATTAATGTGTCTCAGAATATCAGCAAACACTAGTCAAATAGTCTGACAATAATGTATAAAAGCAAGAGAATAAATAAAAGGTTATTAGTTACCTTTATTAAAACCAGACTTGTAAAAAATAAGGTTAAAAGAATGCCAACGTGAGTCAAACTAACATACACATTGTTAGCACCAATGACCAAATAACATAACCTATGATGTATGTAAGATTCACCTGAATTCACAACTAATAGTAGGAAAAACCTACCCAAACCAGAATGTATTACATGTAAAAGCAAGTAGAAATAACAATCTTTCTGCAGGTAACAAAATAAGATACCCAAAATAAACTTTAAATAAGAAAATACACAAAGAAAATGAACCAAAACCCACTAAGATGGAATTCACTAATAAAACTTGTATAAAATCATGATATAAAAACGAATAGAAATTAAATGTCGATGTCAATACCACAATTAGAGTGTAATACCACTACTGTACTATTGTACAAATATAATAAGACAGAATACAATATATTACAATTGTATTTAAGTGCACATGTCATGTGACACCAGGTGTAACTAGTATTGTTTAACCAACTGCAATGTAGAAAAGTCTAATGTAGTAAACACACCAAGTCCAGTTTTAAGACAATGTTATTACTCATCTATTGTAACTACGAGATAATAACAAAAATAACTCAAATACCAGAAAAAAATAACATTAAATAGGCATCTAATGATAAAAGATAGAGACCACTTAATTAACCAAAGATGACCAAAATTACTTAATTTTCCAGCTAACAAAGGTAACCAGTAGTTGTAACCCTTTATTATCATCAACTGGGAACAAATGGCAAGTAAATAAACACTTTCTAATAGTTGAAATATGTAAATATAAATGTAAGTACCTAGGCTAAGATGACAGTAGCATAAGAATTGTATTTTAGAAATAAATCTAATTAAATAGCAACTAAGGAGTGTAAGAGAACTTGGAAGGCATGCCCTCAAGTGGGTATGAGTGCCATTATATAGTGATAATAAAGAATTAAATATAAAATAATAGTGTCTAGTAAACAGTACTAATCACAAACGTTAACTTCCTTAATAATGGACTAAAGCACAAAAATTAGTGGACTCAAAAAATAGAGCCAAGTGTTACGAATCCAGTGATATGCTCAGATTTAAAATCGGATCAATATTAACAAAGTTATTACAATTATAAAGAATTTGTGTCAAAATGAGAAAAACATTCATAATCTCGAAATCAAAGGCCCACGCCGACCTTAACAATTGAATTAAAACGCCGAGGGGGTATGTACACAAAATTAAAGATCGCCCACCAATCAAATCCACGGATTTAGCCAAATTTTGGACGTTTACTGAACGGAACGGCAGAGCGAGGCCTGCGTTCTGGTCACTTTTTAATCAACATTTGAAGCGAGGAGTGTCGTCCGGCGAGAGAAAAAGTCAGCTGATCTGTTAATGTGTGCGCGTCACCTAAGTAAACAGAGTGACCTAACCTAAAAATTCTGATAACAAATATACATGAGTATCAGAGTGTGAAGTGTAACAGTGCGTAATAAGGATTGCTCAGTGTATAATCCAGAGCAATTCCGGGATTAAAATTATAAAATAAAAGGGAGTATAAGTGATTATTACCATTTCAGTCAAATCATGAAAAACGATATTATTGAAACTTTTAATAACAATGAACATAGGTTAAGATGTATTTGTAACTATGACTGAACAACAAATGACAATCCTCAGGGATTTGATTATTTTATTTTGTGAATTTATTAAACTTACAATTAATCTCTATGCATAATTATTTTTTGTGTGATTTAACCACACTTGATGACAGTTGTCAACCATAACATATCAATTAATTTAACCAACAATTGCCAATGACTGAGGCTTGTCAGATGATTGAAATATTAACGAAAGTTAATATAATATTACAATGTGTTTATGTTTTATGATTTAGGAAAGGAACCTTCTATAATAATATTTCAATGTAAATTTTATTGTGAATAATAACCAAGGTTGCCAGGATATATGGTTACTGACAGCCATGCAATTATACTTATATAACACTAAATAATGAATCAGATGTTTAACCAAATAACACTGTTCAAAATATATAATTTCATTGTTCATTCTAATTGTATTACCAAGAATTATCTTGACATTAATTAACTTTGTTTCAAGCATTTATTATCGATTGAATTTAATAACTCTTCTAACCTGTAGTGTCCAGATTAGACACATGGTTATTATTTTGTGTATTAATTATAAGTGACTGAATTATAGTCAACATCAAAGTATTTAATCACAATCGTTGAGAGTTCTATTCAATGTCTTTTCCTTGTCTTCTTGATGAAGATCCACTTGCCAATATCCACTCTTCAGGTCCAATGTGGAAAACCACTGTGCTCCGGACAACGTGTCGAGTGTATCGTCAACGCGAGGTAATGGATAACAGTCTTTCTTTGATCATTTAACCTCCGGTAGTCTACGCAGAAACGCAATCCACCATCCTTCTTCGCTACCAGAACTACAGGAGAAGACCAAGCATTTGACGAAAGTTCGACTACTTCCTCTGTCAACATGTCCTGCACTAACCGAAACATTTCCTCTTGATTAGATAATGGAGGCCTTCGAGGAGGTTGGCGCATCGGTGTTGTGTCCCAGGTATTGATGCGATATTGCACAAGAGAGATTCTTCCCAGTGACTGTCTCCGAACTGCAAAACAATCTTTGAATTCGTGTAAAAACTGTCTGAGTTCTTTTACCTCACCACTTGAGAGGTCGTTAGATCTGTTCAATAATTCCTGCAGTTCCTCTGGTAATTTGGAATTATCCGAAGAACTGGAACTTCGTTGCGTCATTCCGGCTACCCAGGCCACAGGAGTCAATTTGCCTAGGAGCGTATTGCTTTGTAAACTGATAGCTTGATCCAAAATATTCGCCACTCTAATAGGTACATTTCCGGTTTCGTCAGGTCTTACTAAACTTTTGGCAATTAGTATGCCCGACGTGTTGACTACCTGGGGTTCGAATATAGAGCACAGGTTGCCTCTAGTATCTACCTCGGTTCTAACCATGATGATCTTTTCGGAGTTCGGCGGAAGTTACGGTCACTTGGTTTATGACGCCCATAGATTTTTCTGCTGTCGTCATTATTGATAGCATTACCTCTTCGCCTCCGATTCTCAAGACATTTTTTTGAAGTCGACTATAAATCCGTATGCATCCATAACGTCCACACCAAGAATTGCTTCATCCACAATGTCTGCAACAAGTACTTGATGATTAAACTCAAGTCGACCGAGGCGTAGGTGTATCTCCACTTTTCCATACACGTTTACAGGCCGTCCAGTAGCTGTTCGCAAGCTGCAAGAGCACCAGATTAGCTTGAGATCTTTCACCATGTCGGGGCACACAATAGAAACTGTTGCGCCTGTGTCAACTGTAATTGAGGTTGGCTTTTCTTGAACAAATCCGGTAACTACCAAGCTCCCGCTGTTTTTCTGAAGTGTAGAAATTCCGTATTGTCTACGGGCTTTGTTCCTCCAGTTAGTCAGCACACGCCCCGTTGTACCGACTATTGCTCGTTTCCCTGCTGCTGAATTCTAACCCGACAACCTCGTTGTAGATGTCCAGGTTTCCCACATCTATAACACTTCGGTCTTCCATTCTTTCTTATTTTATTCTGTGGCGCCGACCATCGAATCTCTCTTCCTTGTTCTTCTTCCTCATAGTCTGTGCCGTCGCGATCTTTTAGCGCGCGCACTTTATGACTTGTCCAACCAGACGCTGATTTGGCGGCCTCAAATTGCAAAGCATGTACCAGGGCGTCCGCACTGTTCTGGTGTCTTGCCATTCGTAACACTTGCTGTAGTTCGTTATCTAGGACACAGGCAGTAAATGTCTGCATCGCAAAACTCGTTTGAACATATTCTGGCGATTCAGGATAGGCCAGTCTAATTAGTCTGTCGATACTTGCTTCAAACTCTTGAAGGCTCTCCCCGGAATGCTGTCGCCTTGCTCTCAACTGGGTGCAGTACACATCTCGCAAATGTTTATCACCATACCGTAATTCTAGAGCTTTTATCAATTCGGCATAATTGTTTTGGCTGTCAGGTGACACTTTCAGCAGTAATTCTGCCGCAAGTCCCTTTAATGGAAGAACGAGTGAAATAGCCTTGTCTTTCTCTGTCCAAATATTTGCGCATGCAGCAGCTTCAAGTTGGCGGAGGTACGTTGCCCAGTGACTACTTCCGTCAAGGTTGCAGCTTTGTCATGAACTGTCCCTACTGCAGGCAAAGTTACTTTTTCTATTAACTTATTTTCTGTGTCATTTTTTGGCTGTGTCATTGGTACAGTCTGTTCAGAAATTTGTTTTGGTTGTGTTTTCATTAACTGTTCAACTCCATTTTTAATTTGCTCTTTTATATTCGCTATACAGTTTTCTACTGCAGATATTTTTGTTGACATAGCTTCTTCCACACTCAAAACAGATTTTTCTACTTCAGCTATTTTATGTGACATGGATTCTTCTACGTCAGATATTCTTGTTATCTGATTATTAAGCTCACCTCGTAATTCATCTACATCACCACGTAGGAGACCCAAATCTGCGGTAGTGTGTTCTTGCATCTGCTTTTGCTCATGAATTAACGCTTTGATGTCACCTGCTTCACGTTTACTTTCCTCTGGTTCCTGCTTACGTCGTTCCTCTGTTTCTTCCATTTCTTGTCTTCGTTCTTCTTTTTGTCGTCTTACTGCTTCTTCCGCCTTCTCTCTGCGTCTTTCCACCGCTTCCAGCAAGAGGGTTTTCTGTCTCTCTTTCGCTTTCTCTGCATCCTGTCGTCGACTTTCCTCTGTCTGCAACAACAGCGTCTGGAAATTTGCCATCATCTTACTGGCATCCATTGTTTTCCGATTAATTACGAATTACACTCGTCTTGTACAAAGTGTCCACTGTTTCCACTGTTAACCGTTCTATCCCAGTTCTGACACCACCTACTTGATCGTCGTAGGTACAGTGGAAAACAAAGTAAGTACAAGACACCAATTAAGTCACTATCACCAGCTTTAATTTTTACAGTTAAACAGTTCGTAATTAACAACACAGTCTCCTACAACGAATCAAATAAAAATTGTTCACACGCAATAAAATGTCACTAATATTAAACACAATTGTATTACAATTATACCTCCAGATTATAAAACGCAACACTTCACTAATAACCACTTCAACGTACACAGTAATAACTCGAACCGCACTGAAAATGTATCGCTACTATACTGAAACTTAAGGCCGCTTACGCCATGTATTTATACCACCGCTCAAGACCAGAACGTTCCAAATTGCGTCTTAGCGCCAGTGTGAACTACGTAATTAATTGCGGCTTGACACCGTCTGCGTGGCTGACGGCTTCGAGAAAACTCTCGCGAATGTGTCTAGAGTCACGTGTGCCACGCACATTAGACCGAGATTCTTCTGGCGCATTCTACAAACACGTAGATTGTTCTGTGATGTCGTAACACTGTCCCTTCCTTAATCCTGTTCGTCCCGAACTGGCAAACCGTCTCTGAACTAGACCTTGAACTTTCGCTGTCCTTCCTGTTGAATCTGATAAACAACATCGTTGATTCTTTTTTTCACAGTGACGGGTCCTTCCCATTTAGACTGAAGCTTAGGTGAGCGACCATGACGGCGCTTTCGATTGAAAAACCAGACCTGATCTCCTTTTTGGAAACTCACACTATTGCTGTGAATGGCATACCCAGTTTTCATTTTATCACTGGCAATCTTCAGCCGTCCTCTTACCAAGCGATTCATTTCTCGCAGTTGGTTTTCTAATTGGAAGGAATAGTTCTGTGGCTCTTGGGACTGAGCCTCAGGTGATCCGAACATTAAGTCCCCAGGAAGACGAATCTCCCGCCCAAACACCAATTTTGCTGGAGTCATGTCGGTTGTGTCGTGTACTTCATATACGCCTTGATCTATACGCCATGAGGAATAGTAGTATACGTTGGTCCCAGTCTGTTTGGTTCTCGTCAACAACCTTCGAAAGATGCTGCTCAAAGGTCCTATTGAATCTCTCAACCATCCCGTCCGACTGAGGATGCAGAAGCGTTGTCCTGGTCTTTCGAATTCCGAGTAGACGGCATAATTCACTCCTGATTCAAAATTTCTCCCTTGATCCGTATGGATTTCCATAGGGGCTCCATAATGGCAACAGAAGTTGTGAACTAACTGCTGTCCCACAGTGGTAACCTCCTGATTTGGAATTGCGTATGCTTCCACCCACTTAGTCAAGTAGTCACCTATAACCATGATGTACCGGTTTCCATCGTCAGTAACTGGGAATGGTCCAGCAATGTCTATGGCAATTCTCTCGAAAGGCAATCCAACGTTACACTGTCTCATTTTTCCCCTGCTTCTGGTTTGTGGGCCTTTGCTTGCAGCACATATTTCACACGTCCGAACCCATTCCTCTACGTCGTGGCGAAGATGAAGCCAGTAGAATCGCTTCCGTATTTTGTCAAGAGTTTTGTTAACGTCAAGATGGCCTCCAGATATTCCATCATGCATCTCCTTCAAAACAGACTGCACTTCACTTCGGGGAACTATAAACTTCATGACCACGTCTCGTCCATCTGCATTTACCCAAGCCCTTTTCAGCAATTCGTTTTCTAATATGAGAGATTCCCATTGTGCGCAGTATCCCTTTAGCACTTCGGAACCATGGCAGATATCTTGCCAATCCGGGTGGCGACATTCCTCTTTTGGTGTCAATGTCGGTCCAACGTCTTCATCAGTCATCTGTTCTTGTCGGCACTCTTGTGTTGTCCAGCCGTCTGCCAGGAAATCTACAGTGATGGCTCGAACATGTTGGCTTGAGTTTTGTTCTTCATTTCTGTGGCAATGCCGGCAGTCTTCCGGGCACGGTCTTCGTGATAAGCCATCTGCATTACCATTTACTCGCCCCCGTCGATGTTGTACCTTGAAGTTGTACTTTTGCAGACGTTCAAGCCACCTTGCCAACTGTCCTTCCGGATTTTTAAATCTCAAGAGCCATACAAGCGCGGCATGGTCGGTACGTAGTGAAAACTATCTTCCATAGAGATATTTATGGAAGTGCTCCAACGCTCGGACGATTGCCAGCAACTCTCTACTTGTAACGCAATAATTTCTCTCCGGTTTTGAAAGTGTCTTGCTGTAATACGCTATTACTCTTTCTTTACCGTTTTGCACTTGAAACAAAACTGCTCCTAGACCAGTATTGCTTGCGTCTGTGTCCACAATGTACTTCCCTTCGGAAGCTGGGAAAGCGAGAATTGGCTGCGAATATAATGCGATTTTCAAAGTCCTAAATGCTTGGTCACACTCTCTCGACCACTGGAAGTTTCGTTTATTTTCCGTTAGCTCATGTAGTGGTTTACCAATAGTAGCGAAGCCTTTCACAAAACGTCGGTAGTATGAACATAACACCAGGAAACTCAGAACTTCGTGTTTGCTCTTCGGAACTGGGCAGTTTCTTACGGTGTCTACTTTATTAGGATCCATGCTAACACCCGTTGCCGAAATCAGATATCCCAGATACTGTACTTCCTTCTGGAATAGAGAACACTTCTTCGTGCTCAGCTTCAGTTGGGCACCGTGAATTCTAGTTAGAACCTTCTTAAGGTTTTCCAAATGGTCTTTGAAAGTCTTCCCGATGACTATGACATCGTCTAAATAAACAAGGCAAGTTTTTCATGTCAGGCCTCGGAGTACCAGGTCCATCAATCTTCCAAATGTTGCCGGTGCATTACAGAGTCCAAATGGCATGACGTTAAATTGGAATAAGCCACTTTTCCTGAAGAAAGCGGTCTTTTCCTTGTCTTCTTGATGAAGACCTATTTGCCAATATCCACTATTGAGGTCCAATGTGGAAAACCACTGTGCTTCGGACAACGTGTCGAGTGTATCGTCAACGCGAGGTGACGGAAAGCAGTCTTTCTTTGTAACATCATTTAACCTCCGGTAGTCTACGCAGAAACGCAATCCACCATCCTTCTTCGCTACCAGCACTACAGGAGAAGACCAAGCACTTGACGAAAGTTCAATTACTCCCTCTGTCAACATGTCCTGTACTAACCGAAACATTTACTCTTGTTTAGATAATGGAGGCCTTCGAGGAAGTTGGCGTATTGTGTTCCCACGCATTGTTCACACGTAATAAAATGTCACTAATATTAAACACAATTGTATTACAATTATACCTCCAGATTATAAAACGCAACACTTCTCTAATAACCACTTGAACGTACACAGTAGTAACTCGAACCGCACTGAAAATATATCGTTACTATACTGAAACTTAAGACCGCTGCCGCCATGTATTTATACCACCGCTCAAGACCAGAACGTTGAAAATTGTATCTTAGCGCCAGTGTGAACTACGTAATTAATTGCGACCTTGACACAGTCCGCGCGGCTGGCGGCTTCGAGACAATTCTCGCGAATGCGTCTAGAGTCACGTATGCCACGCATATTAGAGAGTGATTCTCCTGGCACATTCGACAAACACGTAGATTGTTCTGTGATATCGTAACAATACTTTTTACTTTCGTGTTGGTAATGTGTGTGTTCGTGAACAGCTTCTACCTAAACGCTACAATTTGATTTCCGTTGTAAGACTGAGGAAGTAGTAATGTCCCCCTTACTCTTCTTCTTCTCTTATTGTTTTGTTACTATATGGCGTTACAGCCTTTGGTGGGCCTTAGCCTCTTCAACAATACTCCTCCATGCTTTGCTGCTCTCTGCCCTTCCTCTCCACCCTGTGATTCCCATGCTAGCGAGACCTTGTATTACGCCATCCAACCATCTCATCCTTGGCCTGCCTCCTGTACGCCTAGTGGTGTTCTTCTTTCATAATTCTTTTAGGCACTCTTTCCACAGACATTCTTCCACATGTCCCAGCCAACGCAACCTTTGTTATTTGATGAATTTGTCTTATCCATGCATCAGAGGAGAGAAAATAATTTACTATAACAGTAGTCGATTCACATTTCTGATTGACAATAATTTCTCGTCTAAACATATTTCCATCTTTTGCGTTTATACACGATGAATCGAGCACGTTCGTTGTATAAAACATTTCAGTTATTTATTTCTATGTGTGAGCGCTTAACTGTTTACGCTAATTTATAGTAGACTTTAGCAGGACGGAATAGCGATAATACAGTATTTTCAGTCCGAACAGTCACGACCTGTCGCCTACATATGACGCTGTATAAGTTTAATGTGTAGTACAATGTAACATTGCAGTGATGGATAGGTAAGCTGCAAATCAACCCACCCGCCTGACAGTAACGAATGGTCTCTCACTACTTATACGTACTGTGTGCGTGTTCATTTAATAGTGAGGTCAGCCTAATCTCGTCGGCAGTGTAACCTATGCATTCATTATACGCGTATTTTAGGGTCAGTATAAACGTTTACTAAGTAGAAACAAATATTTTGTCTTTATCACTTATCGTGAGAACTCTTGTAACGTGGAGTAATGACGTACAGATGACCAGTCGTAGGACTAGAATAAATTCAAGTACGTCATAGCAACCTTACTAAATGCAAACGCTTTGCGCTCCGTTTGTATGCAGCCTGAACAAGGATAATGAACCTTTAAGCAATTTTTCTGTATCGAACAAGTGTATATTTTGCGTGCGTATTATTGATTTAAATCATGCTATGTTAACAAATACTGATTTACTTAATTACCAATATAAGAAAAATAGAAAAATTTTACAAAAGAATTAGTGTGTGCGTGTGTGAATTTTCTGGGACTTGGAATCTCCGTTGTGATGAGGAATAAATGTAAAGTGTTGGTATTATGACTCTGATTTACTGGAAATGATTTTAATAAATATAACAAGACAGAAAACGTCTAGGTTTATAAAGTCCGGACATCGATTATTTATGTTTGGACAAGAACGCATTGTACAAATAGAAACTGTTACCATGTTTTCATTCGATTAAGAAACAAAATAGTCAAAATTATGTACTTATGGTGATTATAAAATGAATATTCTGTTATGATAAAAAATCAGACTTTCGATGAATACAGATAACTTAGGTTTTAACATTAACGTAAAATTAAGTAATTTCTAAACGTCTTTCTTTTACTTTAAGAAAGTAACTAATTTAATGCTAAGGATTTCATTAAATTGTCTTTCTAATCTTTCTCACCTTTGAAGTAACTATCACGCCTACAATATTTGTTTTGTAAAAGCTTAATACATACTATAACGAGAAACGGTGTATGGTTTTTTTTAAATAATAATAACACTATTTATATAATATAGAATTTGTAAAAATCATTCAAAATTTTATTAAATACTATTTACAATTTTCCAAAATTACCAATAAAAATTTCATCATTACTATTCGCATAACATTTTTCTTTTGTGTGTGCTCATCATACACACAATTATTGTCACTATACAAATAACATTACACACATATTCATAAATATAATACACAAGATATAAATTAACATGTAGGCTATAAATAGAAATTTTTATAATATATAATAAGCTCTCGACTTGCTCAGATTGTATTTCTTTTTAAATTCCATAATTTCTTATATAATTACAACTTTGCTTTGTGTGCCTACATATGAATATCATATCCATGAAAGATCAATCAATTTTAGAATTACTTAAACATTTATGCTAAGTTATAATTTCAAAAATAATTTCGTAAATGTTAAATATCATTATAAATTACTACAATTTAACCAATTAAATTTTACAATTATTATTTACATTATTAAAGTTTATCATTGTTTCATTACTCTTTACTTTTTAATGTCTTTTATGACTCGTTGGTTGACGAGTAAAAATGGTTTCATGTCACCTTATTGCTGTGCGGTGATACTCAGTGATTCCTCGTCATGATCCTGAGTCCGGAGTGATGTTTTCAGATTGTGTTACAAGTATTAAAAATTCTTCAATCGTTTTAATACCTTACGTGTAGACAGCGAGTTGAATATTTTTGTGAAAGTGGTAAGATCGTTTGGATATTACTTCATACTCTGAAAATCTAGGTTTAAGATGCTTTACTCTCTCAATCTGTGCTATCGTACATTGCTCAATACTCTGGCGACCATGAATATTAAATCTACCATATTCTAACTGATCACGTACCTGACATTGCGTATGGATGTTGCAATACCTATTTTCAAAAGAATCACGAAATTGCTGATACCACTGTGCAGCTGAATTCTTGAAATGGTGCATAACAAAATTTATTTTCTCAGTATCATTGATATTATTACCAATTTGCTCCTTTTCTTTCTCGCAATTAACCAAAAATGCCATTGGGGTTTCCCACTTATTTCCTGCAAATGAGAGCTTAACTCTATCTTCTAATGGTGTTGGATAGACCATCATCTGGGCTGGACGTCTACGTAGCTCAGCTCGAAGTTGATCCGTTTCTGTCTTCACCTCTTCTTTAATATTAGTCATTTCACCAGAATAGTCCTTAGCAGTTTTGGACGTTTCTTATAGTTTGGTCTCTATTATATTAGTTCGTGTTTCTAGTCCACACGTTTTGTTTGTGTTCGTTTTAATCTGTTCACGGACATCACGTATTTTGCTATCTTGTTCATGTTTTACTGTATTTAGTTTATCTTTCCAATGATCTGCTATTTGTTTATAGGTATCTTTTATATCTTTCTTCCATTCTGCACTTAGTTCTTTGTTCTTGTTTTCCATTCTAACAGCTTGTTGAAATTTCGTTTCGAGTGCATCAATGCGTGTGTTAGTGTCCCCAATTTTATCAGCTAACTGCGTAGTACTTTCTATAATTTTTGTCTTTAATTTTTCCTTTAGTCCTAAATTATCTTGTTCTAATTCTTCCTTTAGTCTTAAATTATCTTGTTTTAATTCTTCCTTTAGCCCTAAATTATCTTGTTTTAATTCTTCCTTTAGTCTTAAATTATCTTGTTTCAATTCTTCCTTTAGTCTTAAATTGTCTTGTTTTAAGTCCGCTATCATGGAGTGCATCATGTTCGAAGTGCCTCCATATTGAAGCTACCCTGTTCTGCCATGTAGAACGTATCTTTACAACTTATTATGTTTTTAAATAACTATTATTGGTTATCGCGATTCTAATAGTCTGATTTATTATAATAATAAATATTATTGTTATTATTATTACACCTTTTCCATATATAATACTTTCCATTTACAATACATTTACTTGTTGAGCGCCAGTTGCGTGAATATAATACACAACAATTTAAATATAATAAAAAAATAATATTCAAACTTGAATAATATTTGCCATATAATATGCACATAAAATACATATATTTTTTAACATATATTCACTCGTAGAGCATTCATTTAACTTTTTTTTTAACTAGTTAAATGGTATGGTCGCGCACCACGTTCTTGGGCGCCAAATTATTATATAACGAGAAAAGGTGTATGGCGTGTTTTTAAAATAATAACAACACTACTTATATCATATCGAGTATGTAAAAATCTTTCAAAGTTTTATTAAAAAAAATATCAAATATTACTAACTAAAATGTCGTCATTATTATTCGCATAATATTTTTCTTTTCTGTGTGCTCATCATACACACAATTATTGTCACTATACAAATAACATTAAACACATATTCATAAATATAATAAACAAGATATAAATTAAAATGTAGGCTATAAATAGAAATTTTTATAATACATAATGTGCTCTCGACTTGCTCAGATTGTATTTATTTTTAAATTCCATATTTTTTTATATAATTACAACTTTGCTTTCTGTGCCTACATATGAATATCATATTCATGAAATATCAATCAATTTTAGAATTACTTAAACATTTATGCTACGTTATAATTTCAAAAATAATTTCGTAAATTTTAAATATCATAATAAATTACTACAATTAAACCAATTAAATTTTACAATTATTATTAACACTATTAAAGTTTATCATTGTTTCATTACTCTTTTCTTTTTAATGTCTTTTATGACTCGTTGGTTGACGAGTAAAAATGGTTCCATGTCACCTTATTACTGTGCGATGATACTCAGTGATTACTCGTCATTATCCTGAGTCCTGTGTCCTGTGTCGATCCTCCGTTGTCGTCTGATCATCCTGGAGTCCGTCGTACGTTCCTCCTGGTTTACTCAGCATTTAGATGACTCGTACGGTATTGCTGGGATATCGACCTTGCATGCTCCACCGTCGGGCATAGCCTTCGGCTGCAGATGTGTTCCAATGAATGAGGGCCGTGGCTGGTGCTCCTCGCTTATTTATACTGTCGGGCGCAAAAATCATGTTTCAACCATTCTGTGCACGATTCATATTATTGTAGATTATCGAGCGTCCCTTTACAGATTCGTATATTTTTCGTTCTTATTTAAATTTTATTCGCAACATGCGAAGTCATTTGTTTATTACTCGATGACCATATGATCGGTAATTTTTTTATATACTGTACAATTGTATGTTAACAGTTTTTCTATACTTTAATTGTTCTTGATTCTATTCACTTTTATTTACACTGTATTAATATGTATTATTTGTTTCGCACTAGATTTTGGACATGTGGGCGTCCTTATATTACGTAATAATGACGTGGAGTAATTTGTTTTGTCATATTTTACGCGCACTTACCGAAATTTAAATAAATTACTTATTTAATTCACTTTTATTCAGGGGTGACGTTATGCCGGTTTCTTCTTCCTCACACACACACACACACACACACACACACACACACACACACACACACACACACACACACACACACCAATTACATTGTACACAGTCTCAGCTTGAGTGTGGCGTGATATGCCAGTACCGTCCTGCACATTCGGTGTTCCCCTTCGCTGGTTACTTACAGCTTTCAATACCCATTTTTTTTTTATATTGTCGATATTAATTATTTATTCTAATTTAACAGTTTTTTTAACTAACTGCGACAATGCACAGTAACGTACGCGGACGTATGTTGCAATACACTGTCTACACATAACGTTATTTACATTATTGAACGTAAGAAATGACAAACCTGCCTAAGAAATAAAATGATTGCTTTGCATTTAATTCTTAACTAGATGGTTTGTTTCTTTTTTCCAGGTGCTCATTTTGTTTGCCGTTTTCTTCTGTCTGAACCTAAATATGTTCAACGTTTTGTTGTTTAAGTATTCTGTGTAAATATGACTGTAGAATTTTCTTGGGGTCCCCTGATAGATTAAATTTGCATTCATGCGCGCGAAATAATTTACGAAATCGCACAATAAACAGATAGACAAACGCAAAGATCCACATGCACATACATCCGCACGAGCGCACCATTTCCAAAGGTCTCCGCATAAATGAATTAATGTGGTTAACGATTATGTTTTGAAAAATATTTTCAATAACAATGTCCACACGCAGTGAATAATTATAATTTAGCTGATTTATTTTATATCACTAAAATTACAAGGCACTAAAAGTGTGTATTCACTCAGTATAGCTTATGTGGAAACAAGTTATATAGAACAATTTTTTGTTTAAATTTAAAATAAACACTTTCTAAAATTTACTAAATGTATTGTTTACATAAAAGTAAATTAAAGAATTACTAGCCAACTGTTCTCCGAATGTACATTATGTCGTTTAAGTGTCGTTTACTAACACTAAAATTAAACTAGGATTTACAAAAACATAACGTTGCTACTGCATCAGATAACTTTTATAAAAAGAATGAAATGGAAAAACATAAGTTTCTTGACAACGTGCTTAAAGGAGAAATTTCATTTATTATTGCATATTGAAACGTAAACCAATATGTATGGGTTTTATGGTTTACCCAGCCACACGTTGGTTGCGTCAATTTGAAACATAAAATTTCAAATCTATAAATGTTTTCGAGGGTTTTAATAAACTACTGAATAAGTAGTGAATTCACCTCACGTTGGTTGCGTCAATTTTAAACGTAAAGTTTCAAATAATCTAGGTCTGTTAACGTTATTTAAATTCGTGTTTGCTTGTCGAAAATATTGGTCAAAAATAATTTTTTTTTTATACGAACAAAAAAAATTTATTTCATTTTTTTGCCTTTTTTATTTATTTTAATTAATGTCGTGTAATTCTTCCCAAAAAATATATTTATTAGTAAGAAAACTGGCTAATTATTATTCCATTCACTCTCTCTCGAGTGGTAAAATTTATTTGAAACAAATGGTTTGTGTAAATCCCGTTCGATTTCTCTATCGATTCGGTAGAACAAGGTTATGTCGCTGGCTCCTTAGGTTGAATCTAATTCCAATGGCCGCTGTAAGTTTTTTCTTCTTTAATGCCTGAAAACCCTTAATCCTAATTCAATTTCCAAAAAAATAATACGAGATGTACAAGTTTAATTAGTTTTTACTAAAACGTTTCTTATTTCAGAGTTTATTCGACAACTATTGGGTCGAAATGTATTCTGCCCGTATCGACTCACACTCAGTTGGGACGTAACAAATTTTATAAAATATTTAATAATGTTATTTTGTTAGGTTCTTATCTGACTGCTATTATAAAGTAAGAAACAGAGTTTGTAAGTACAATAATTATACCTCTTATTGACTAAAAATAGTTTAAACTAATTTTATTTGTCTAGAACAAAATGTTAATGTATTTTTTCAATTTTCTACCGAAAGCTGAACTGGCGTCGCTCTGAGCGGAAGGCTACAGAAAATTAAAGATGGCCGCTTGTTGACCAGCTCACGTTGTATGGAAAAATGCTGCTACGAGTTTTTGTTTAAATAAATGTTTTTTCCTAATAAAGTTCACTGTATCTATTTGCAATTGCTTTTATATTCACTTTTGTGCTGTTATGAAGTGTAGTGCAGTTAATCTTGGTGTTGGTGTAGTTTATTGAAGAGTTTATTAATATAAGGTTATTTTCGATCTCACCGTCTTATATTTCTCTCCTGTACCGTTATTTTTTTTATATTAGCTTCTTCTAATAGACTTTAGGTTGGTTATTTCTTATTATTTTGTTATATTTTTATTGAATCTTCTGTCACTTTATTTTTTTCTTTTTTACATTCTTGTATTTTTTCCGTTACACTCGGATCTGATCCTCTCCAATACTCTGGCTATTAGCTTCACTGAGTTGATGTTGATACCATAAGATTTAACAATAGACTGTCATGTTTTTTCTGCCTCTTCAACGAGTTTGAGCAAATTTCGAAAATTCCTCATTGGTTAATCCCAATGAAATTAGGTGTCACATGACCCTTATTATTTAAATTATAAGATTTTTGCACTTCCATTCTAATTTACTCCCTAATTATCATATAATTATAGTTAAATCTAATTACATAGTGTTCTTCCTTATAAAATTACAAAGATTTTGATATTCCTTTTGATAGGTGTCTGTTTCCTAATAGATGAATTACAATATTTACAAAATTTTGGTCTTTACACTATTTTCATATAGGTTTACATTTACTGAAGATATTTTCTGTTTGGCTTGTGTGTTTAAACATTGTATTTACCTTTATACTGACATCATCTGGTTTCTTAGTTATATAATTTCTGATTAACTAATTTATTATACTACTAGTTATTTTACTAATACTTGATTTCTTTTACTTTTAGTATAAGTCATTGTGACTTTCTTAGTATTACCTTCTACTGAACTATTTAACATTTTGTTTTGTTGATTAGGATATTTCTTACTCTTTATATTATCTTTATAGTGGTTTGATTATGTGAAATTAATGCTTCTATTACCTTCCAACACTAATATTACCTTAAAACAGGAATTATAGACATGCTACTTTAGAGTTGTGCCTTTATGGCTGGGATTACATTGATTGATGGGACTATTACTTATTACAAACTGATTTACATTCCATAGTAGTAATTTTTTCCTTAGTTCGCCTAAGTTTGTTGACTGATTAATTCTATTTAGTGTGTCTGAGCCTAATTTAGTTATCTATGGTATTTTGTACATAACAGTGTGTCTATTTTCTTACAACCTTTTTCTTCTTTGACAATTCATAATACCCATAATAGCATAATATTCTTAATAGCAATATTACTAACATTATTACACACAAAACATATTTAAGGATAACTAACTCTTAATACAATTATTTAAACAAATTGAACCTTCTATTTGTAGTCTTTTCCCTTGAAACAAATATGGGACTTGGCTTTCAATCCTAATTAATACAATTTTGCTGAACATTCAAAATAATATAAATCATGTCTCCCTTAATCTTACTTATAGTCAATGTTTCTTTTGTTTCATACATTTGGGGTGAATCATTAATTTTAACAGTCTCTTCTGTTATTACTGATCACTCATTGTATTAAACTTTTTCTTCCTTCACTTACCACTTTTTTAAACAGTGTTCAGCTTATAATTATTTACAATATTGTTCTTACTTGGTATTGTACCTCTGTGTTGGATTTTAAATTATTTTTAACTTTATACTCTTACTTATTTTATAGTTTTATTTTACATTTTCTATTGTTTTCCTTGATAGAGGTAGTTTTTCTGTTTATTTTGTAGGATAGGTCATTTTATTTTGTTTGACTGGGCATGTAATGTTTGTCACATTACAATATATAGACTTTACCTGTTATTACAAAGACATTTTGTAATAATTAAAATAAGCCTATATGATTAGGACATTATGAAGCTTTCACGTAAAGAAACAAAATTTTATATTATTAATATTACCACATAATCTTTCGTTACTGAGTTTGCTACATCATTTAAGTTGCTATGTACACATAAGAAGGTACAAAAAGAGTATACACAAGCAAGGAGAAATGAAGCTATTTAAAATCTACCTGACTGAAGTAGAGAGAAAAAGATAAAGTAGGGGAAAAGAGAGGCAGTGAGAGAATGTGAATGAGAGAGGGAACGAGAGTGGGCAGAGTGAGAAAGAATAAGTTGGAGACATAAAGGGAAAGTTCGTATGTGGTTGTGATCATGGACTGGGGGAGGTAAAACTTAACAGTTGACAGAAGAAAAGTTTCGAGACCGACACGTACCGCACACAACGTAGCCTGTAGTTAATATACTCTGGCAAATACTTGCTTACTGGATCATACCAGTGGTATCAGCCGGCCATATCTACGTATATACGCATATTATGTATGGTCTGAAAACTGTGTTACGTTCTGGAATCTAGTTTCCGACTTCCTCTTAAATAAGTTATGCCTCTTCTAAAACGTTAGGCAAAGGAAAATGTACATATTAATAAAACTGCATGTAGTCTCTGTTGATATATTTCTGCAAAAATGTCCAGGATTCTTTACGTCACGTTATTTTAGGATATGAAATTTACTACTTACACTTCTGTTGCTGTTGTTGCTACTTCTAGTCTTACAGACAACAAAAACGATGGCAGTGATGATGAGAGTACAAATAAAATTAAAAATACTATGTAAAAACAAAAATTATTGGAATAATAAAAATGAATAAACAAGAACTAGCATTGAACCGACAGTACGTGGACTGGCATTGTTGTGAAACCGCACCATTGGAGCTAATAATTATTAATACTCATATTACTTAACATCCGCTTTCTTAGATTTTCCAAATGCTTAATTATAAATATTTTTATTTAAACCTTTCTCTTGCCCAAATATCTTAGATTAAATTTAAAATTTCTTTTTGAGCTCTAGCAACTGATTTTCTGAATCTGTTTCAATTATATTAGCTAAAGCTTTCTGTCTTAGAAAACGCCGTGTATTAAAAACTATGGTGAAATTTTGACTTTGAGTATGTTAGCTACTCAAATGACCTATACAAGGTGTATGGGAAAACACTAATGACGGTCTTGCTGTTAATAATGTAAATTCTAACTGTTGGTGTCAATCTATAATTTATGTTATATATCAAAATAGAAGAAAACATAGAAAGCTCAAGGATTTACCGTTTTTCTATTCAAATAAATACGCACGATTATTCTTTAAAACTCTTAACGACGCCAATATATTATCACACTTCTTTATCTTGTCTCTGTTCTAAACATTATAACAAATCAGATTTGTGGTCAGAGGTGTGGAGTTGACTTGTAAAGTCCCACGTTGCAAGCGTCAATCTGTAACAATCAGGTTAGTGTTGTGACGTTTTATCTGTGAGTCTTAAAGCCCCACGTTGGGCGCCAATCTATAACAATCAGATTTGTGGTCAGAGGTGTGGAGTTGACTTGTAAAGTCCCACGTTGCAGGCGTCAATCTGTAACAATCAGATTAGTGTTGTGACGTTTTATCTGTGAGTCTTAAAGGCCCACGTTGGATGCCCATGTTGGAGTCTTGTTTGGCAAGTCTGTCAAGGATTTTACTCAATTTGGTGTCCTGCTTCTGTCGTTGTTCTAGTTCTTTTATGATGTCAGTCAGGTCTGATCTACTGCTAACGATGTTGTACAGTTTAATTATAGTTTCTTTTTCGCCCTCGAATGTTTGATCCCTGACATTAATTCTTGATAACGTGTCTGCAGCAACGTTCTTCTTCCCAGGAATATATTCCCAATTTAGGTTGTATTCCTGAAGTATCAAGCTCCATCTGGTTAACCTTCCATGGTTCAAATTGCAATTTTTCAGGAATGATATTGATTTGTGATCAGTTCTGATGGTAGTCCTATATCCTAATATGTACGTTCTGAATTTGCCACAGCCGAATACAACGCTTAGAAGCTCTTTCTCTGTGACATTATAGTTCTTTTCACAGCTATTCAGAACTCGACTGGCAAAACTGATTACTTGGTGGCTTCCTTCATCGTCTTCCTGATAGAGAACGGTTCCCAAACTGACATCACTGGCATCGCAGTTCATAAAAAATTGTTTGTTGAAATTTGGATGGTGTAAAATCACTGATTCCAGAAACTTATCTTTGATTAGTTTAAGCGTGGTATCTTGCTCTTCTCCCCACGTCCACTTGTCTTTTGACGATAACTGTCTTGCGAATTTTGCTGTTAATTCCGAATAATTACCTTGGAATTTTCGGTAGTAATTACACAATCCTAGGAATGATTGAAGTTGCTTTCGATTCCTTGGTGTTGGGAATTTCTGGATGGATTCTACTTTATCTTCGGATGGAGTGATCCCTTTCTCTGACAAGTTAAACCCTAGAAACTGTACCTCCCTTGCTATCAATTTTGATTTCCCCAACTTCAGTGTAATGTGGTTTTCTGACAGCCTTTCCAGTATCTGCTCTACTCGTTGACAAAGGTCATCCCAATCGGTAGAAGTGATTAAAATGTCGTGTACATATACGGTTGTATATGGCAGAGTGTCCTGTCCAAGGATTTGGTCCATTATTTTCACAAACACGGCCACTGAATTTACCAGTCCAAACGGTAATCGTTTAAACTGATAATTACGGCCTTCGAATATAAACGCCATGTATTTGCGGCTCTCTGGGTGGAGTTCAACCTGCCAATACCCACAGACAGTGTCCCAAGTGCTGATATACTTAATCCCATAGAACTTTTTTATTATTTCCTCGATCTCCCCTGGGGATGTTCGGTCGTTCACTATTACCTTGTTGATTTCCCTCGCGTCCAAACAGATTCTTACTTTGCCACCTTTCTTCGGAACGGCGAGGATAGGGCTTGTATAAGGGGAGCAACTTGGTTCTATGATATCTTCGCTTATTAACTGATTGATTTCCGCCCTCACAGCTTCCTTTTGTGAGTAGGCGATCGGGTATGATTTTCTATTAAAGTTCATTGGTTCACGAAACTCTATTTTGCACTGGTAGTTTCTCACCTTGCCAGGAGCATCCGAAAACACGTGGCGATACCTGTTGTACACATTAATCAGTTTTTCCTTTTGCACATCAGATATATCACATTTGAAAGTACGAATTTCGTTAATCTTGTCACGCCATAATTGTTCATTGTCCAACTCGTAAAGGAGTTGGATTTTTACTGCCCTAACTGTTCTACGCTTCCCTGTATATGATACGTTATTCGGGTTGATGTTGTTCTATCACTGTCCACCAAATTAGCCGTCCATTCTCTGTGTTCCATTTTTAGAAATAATTTTGATTTATTCATGTCAATGATAGCGGAATACTTTTTCAACATGTCACACCCGATTACCATTTTAAATTGCAAGCCACTGGCCACTAAGAAATTCATTGTAACTGTTTCATTATTGCTGGTCAGTTCTAGACTTACTTGTTTTCGGACTGTTCTATTCTGGCGTCCCGTCGCCCCAATTAACACAATGTTGTTGATCGGTAGAGTAAGTACGTTTTTCTTCCCTTCTTCAATTATCTTATTTAATTCTACTACGTCGATCAATGACACGTTAGCTCCAGTGTCGATCATAATTGTTGTTTGTACACTGTTGATTCCTGCAGTTATGTATATAATTTCATTATTATTTTTCTTCAGATTCCCTTCTTCTTCTTCCAACAATTTTTCTCTTAAATTTTTCAGGTAGTTATTATGAATTATTGTAATATGATTTTTATTATTTTTAACGTGACTGTTGACGCTGTTAAACCCAATAGTGTGGTTTAGTGAGGGTCCCGATGGTGTTTTCACCGCCGTTTAAAGGCGGCTCGGATCCTTCATCTCCTCTGCCGTTTTGGTTCGCTTGAACATTTTCGTTGCTCGTCGATCTGGGTTGGGGTCGTTGGTGATCCTCCTCATAATTCACTCGTCGGTAGTCCTCTTGACTTCGACTCTTGCCTCTGTTAGTTCGATTATTGTCATGGTTACCTTGGATCCAGTCGTCATCCCGACTAAAGCTTCGACGCCCGCGATAGTATGATCTACCGTTGCCACTGTTATCTGCCCATATGTGATTGACCCTTCGATAGTTTTGATTTTGATCGTTCGGGTTGCGGTTGTTATTATTATTATGGTTAAAATTCCGGTTGTTGTTGTACTGGTTCGGCTGATTTGTATTATATGGGCGGTTATACTGGTTATTCGGGATGTTTTGCCTGTTGCCATAGTTATTCCCATTGTTCCTTGGGCCGTTATTGTAGTTTGGCCGTTGGTATGCCCCATGGTTATTATTATGGGTGTTATTATTACTCGGCCTGTTGTTATAGTTTGTTTGGTGGTACATTCCGTTATTATTACGATTATTACCATTGTTATTATTGTTTCTGTTCTCGTAATCCGGAATGTTCCTGCTCCTGTATTGGTCATTCCTCTGACGGCTTCTTCTCAAGTACTCCTCGCGTTCACGCTCTTCTAATAATGTTGTCATTGCCTGTATTGTCTTTATTTGTCCTCCTGAACGTGCTGTAGATATCCCGCTGTCGTAATGATATGCCAATCTGATGACAAATATTTCTTCCGGGATATTCGGCTCAAGGTGTTTTGCCACACACACTTTTCCAAGGAAGTATGTGGTCGGTGTGTTACCCCTGTTAGGATCGTACCTTCCATAGCTGATGCTTTCCCTTACCATGTTTTGCGTGGCATCTGACCAGTATCTCTTTTTAAATGCCTCCTTAAACTCTTCATAGTTTCGCAAACCGTGCCTGGTGGCTATCCACCAGTTATCATTTGTTTCTTTAAAATGCTCGTCCAGGTAGCTCCGGATTACTGGCCATCTGTTCTCTCCGGTTCTTGTCAATTGCTCGCTGACTCGTTGCAAAAGTTCCATCGGGTTTCCTCTAAAAGACTTAAAATTGATAGTCTCCCGATTTTCCATGGGTTGGGTATATGCTATTGTCGCTGGTCGGTTGTCAACTGATCGTTGAAGGTTTTCTATCCTTTCATGGTTGCGATGTCCCTGTACCTGGACTTCGTTGACGACTGCACTTATATTTCGGTACTGATTTCCGAAGTCTGTCTGTAGTTGTTCTACTTGAGTTCGGTTTTCGTCTCCTACCTGGTCTATTCTGGCCTCTAGTTCGGCCCTGTTCAGTGTAACAACTGCATCGATTCCTTCCAGCCTTCTATTTGTCTCAGCTATCTCCTGTCTTCTTTCATCGTCGTTTTTGTCTATTTTTTGATTAATGGTTTTACTGGCTTCTTCGATTTTCTTGTTGACTGTTTGTCCTATTTCTTCATTCTGTCTGTTGATAGTGTCCCTCACTTCCTTGTTAGTATGTTCAATCCTTTCATTGATTTGTCTGAAGTTGTTCTCATTGATTTTCTTCAACTCCTCCTTCAATTGTCTATTATTTTCTTCCAAGCGTTTAAAATTGTCGCTGGTCTGTTTATTATTTTCTTCCAAGCGTTTAAAATTTTCGCTATTTTCTTCCTTATTTTTGTCCATTTGTTTCATCAAATTTTCGCTGATTTCTTCTTTATTTTTATCCATTCGTTTCATTAAATCTTCTCTGATTTCTTCTTTATTTTTATCTATTCGTTTCATTAAATCTTCGCTGATTTCTTCTTTATTTTTTCCTAATTTTTCGTCCATCTTGTCAAATTTTTCCGTCATACTGTTCATCATTTGTTCCATGAATTTATTCCAATCTGGTGCTCCACTGGCTTCTTCTTTTCCCGTCATTTCTATTTCTTCCACTGAAGTTACCTCCTTCTCTTCCACGTTGATCTCTTCTTCGGCCTCCGCCGCGCGTTTCTTCGACGTAGCTCTTCTGTGCATTTTCCTTATCTTCTAACAACTGCCGGCTGAAAATAAGTGACCTGTAATACAGTTATTAAAATACAAATTTATTATTCTTCCTTCTTCTTTCAGCCCGAAACGTTGGTGCGCCAATCTATAACAATCAGAATAGTGCAGAGGTGTGGAGTTGACTTGAATGCCCCAGGTTGGGCGCCAATCTGTAACAATCAGATTTGTGGTCAGAGGTGTGGAGTTGACTTGTAAAGTCCCACGTTGCAGGCGTCAATCTGTAACAATCAGATTAGTGCTGTGACGTTTTATCTGTGAGTCTTAAAGCCCCACGTTGGGCGCCAATCTATAACAATCAGATTTGTGGTCAGAGGTGTGGAGTTGACTTGTAAAGTCCCACGTTGCAGGCGTCAATCTGTAACAATCAGATTAGTGTTGTGACGTTTTATCTGTGAGTCTTACAGGCCCACGTTGGATGCGTCAATCTATAACAAACTGAATACTTACGGGTGTATCTTACGAACTGCGGATAACGAAATAAGTTACCCTTCAAAACTTGGTTGTACTCGTTAATCGGTTCGTAAATGTCCTTATGTTGTGACTATTAATTATATTAGTTATTTTGTTGTCGTTTCCTGTGTTGTCGTTCAGTATTCGTTGATTAGCAACGATTGTATAGGAACGAGAATTTAGTGTGTCACCGTCCGTTTGAAATCGGCGCGTGAATAATATTTGTTTAGTAATGGTCAAATAGATCGTGTAAGCAGCCCACTGGATCTACTTTCGTGTCTGGATGTCCTTGCGCCTTCCTCAAATTTTTTCTTCTGGTTCCTGTAATTAATAGTCTTTATAATTACTTTATTGGAATAAAATAGGACTGGTACGATTGACAAATTATATCTTTTATTCGTAATTTCTTTGGAACATTGGTCAAATTACCGTTTCATTATTCGAGGATTTACAATTGGATGAGTTCATCCGCCGTAACAAATAGTCCGTAATAACAAAGACAATTCACAATATATATATTTTATGTTTCTCAGGTAATGGGTACTTGGAGTTGCTAGGAAAGATAGGAAATATGCTTCTACTTAAAAATACAATGCATTACAAAATATATTTACTTCTTATCGACTAATAAAATGTATATAATAATGTTCTCCAAAGTTGTTCGCTTACAGTTTGCAACAGTGCCTTCAGTAACACAACATGGCGGACCATTGAGTTCTCACCTCAGAAAAATAGATTCTTTAAATTCCAATTACAGTTTTTTAAACAAAGTCTTAGTTATAGTAGTTTATAATAATAGTTGGGTTACCAATAGTTGGTATATAGCCTCCTTTATCTGGAACAGCTATGTTTTTTAGTGGAAATTGTGTTGTGATGTTATGTAGTATTCTGCTGGAATTAACCAAAATTTCTCACCGTTGCTGTGTATATACGGGATGGACGCTTTTGAGTTGGGTATCTATTTCCTCAGATTCTCGTTAGTGTGTTGGTTTTTCTTGGTTCTGGTGTCGTGTCATGTGTTGTCGATCTTTTCGGTATTACTTTTATCGGAATCGCCTCTCCTGGAGTAAGTTTTCACTCTTTTAATATTAATTTTTTACTGCCAGCAATATGCTGTTGAAGTTTTCAGTTTTATATCTAACAATCCAACTGTCTCTCTAAAATATTTAAATCTCGTTGGTGACCTAGCTTTTGGTGTTTTTGATTGGTCTAGAGCCTTGACCCCACGTCACGTGACTAAGTTATTTTTGAAAATTGGCGTTTTTAATTTTGTCACCTCAGATTACGTTTTATTTATTTTGATTTACATTTATTTTTAATTAGTACCATTTTATTGTTCATTAAAATTAAATAGTTTTGATACTAATCTCGCCCCATTTTGGCCTCTTAACTACTGTTTTGGCAGGTTTATACTTTTGTGTTTTGAGGCATTGACCTAATCTTGTTTGACATTTTTGTTGTATGTCTTACAGATCTAATATCTTCTAATATTGTTATTCTTACTACCAAATATAATTCTGAGTATTCCTACTTTTCATACAATATCATTAATTAAAATATCTACACCTATTTTTCTGACAATAACAATAATACTGAAGCCATGTCAGCTTAGTGGCGTACTAAACACTTTATAATTATGTTCATTATATATATTATGATAGCAATGGATGGTTTATACATCTCCCTCCTTTAACATCTTTATATTTTATCAAAACCAAGCTTTTGTTTTTAGTTTTATTTAATTTAGTAGTGTTTATCTAACTATTTCAATGTTGCTTGGGTCTGGCTCAATTCCTTAGGCCTACATGTCTAACAGTTAGTTATTTCTGTACAATATCCTTTTTATAATATTAGATCTTTCCCAATTACCTGATTAACATTTTGAACAGTTTATGAACATTCTGTTCACTAAATAACTAACATTTTTTTTTACAAAACTTTTTATAACATATAAATTAATGGTGCACACAGGTTCCCATATTAACTATTTCTAATATAACTGAACATGGGTGTTTATTACCCTAACTCTTTTATATGTCACTATATCTTATTATTTAAATTATAGCATAGGCCAATAACTGTGCATTATTTAAAAATGAATAAGTGTTCAATCCTTATGAATAAATAATTATACATAACATAGTACATTGGAGTTTACCAAAACACTTAATAAAAAGAAACACTTTGTCACTATATTTTGGTTCTTATTTCCATATATGTGGTTCATAAGACCTTTATCACTTTAATGATAACCCCCACTGGCTTTCACTTCCCCACTGGTTTATATTATGATCTTTTGATCATCATTTAATTATTTTGGGCTCTCACTATTTTCACTTGTTTGAACTCATAGATTTACACTGGTTTCTTAAATTATTACATATTTTGTTATTATTTACTCTACTGCATTGCATTCTTAATTTTATATTATCTTCATTGGGTACTCCTATCAATTGTATTGTTTATTAAAAGAATGGGATTAGTTTACTCATTAGATTGGGTCAATTTGTCATGTTTTTTGGTACAAACTTCTGTTTCTCAGTTCTAAATCTGGTTCTTTGCCTCTTCTCATTTCTTCTATTCAATGTTGATTGTTCTTGTGATATTCATAGTCGCCCGTTTCATTTTTCTTTTATTATCAGTCCATTTGTAGTTCGTGTTATTGTTCATATAGTTCATATTGTTCGTGTTAATGTTCATGCCCCTCACCTACCATAACTACTGGGTTTTGTCACGTTATTAGAAATGTTTCTTTGTTTGTTCTTTTCTGAATTTCCTTTTATAACTACTGTTTCTTATATAATATTAATATAATCTTCTTTGGTTACTTTTGTTGGATGTTGGAATTGATAATTTAATGTTAGTTACATACTTTTTAATAAGTTTTTTTTTCATGGCTTGTGCTAGTACTTGTTATTTATATCTTATATTTATAATATATCTTATACATATGTGATGAGATGTACCATCACAACATTTACTTTATTTTTGTATTTTTATTAGCTCAAATGCGGTTTACTTAAAGAAAAATTGTACAAGATAGCCATAGGATTTACAAATAGAAATATCAAGTCAAAAAGAATGTAGCAATGCTAAAAAAGAAAAATTATTTTGCTTAGAAATAAAATTGTCATAAAATTTATTACGTTAGACTGTAGGCTTATAGCCTATGTAATAACACGTTGACTACAAAATTTAATTATAAGCTCTGAGCATACAGTGTTACTGGACGAGTATAATTCATATTTTATAACTCAATGATTGTATGTGTACTATAATACTTATATAATATAAAATTTATATTACTAATGCTACACTTTTAACTTTGCAATATACAGTGGCATAATAATTTCAATCTATTTTTTTGTACACTGAAATAGACAAAACTAAACTAATTGTAAAAAGAACTATCAATACTTTTGTGGGACTACTGGATCTGACCAGATTTAGTTAGTACAAACTAAACTGATTTTGTAGTAGTGGGACTATTAGTTTTACTTATGTACATTACAGCCTTGTGCACCTTCCCAACGAAGTAATTACGTAGTATTGTTAATTTTTCTTTATAGTACCGGTATCTTTAAAGAAAGTTCAAAACAGTTAAAAATATAATTTGTAAAAGTTGTTATTTAACTATCACATACTTTAAAAATGGAGCACTGTAATTTGTGCCATATGCTGTGGGTTTTCAGCCGGCAATCCATGGGGGCACTTCGCACGGGACGTACGCTTGGGCTTTCGGCGCCGCTTGCATAGTTTACCCTGGGTTATTTTGAGTGCACGAATGCCGGGTGGTCTGGTGAACGTAGAACAGCGGTCGCATGCTCTAGCAAGCCTGTTGCTTACTAGCAACATGTGGTTTATGTCGCTCGGTAGTGCTAAAATTTTTGCCGCATATCTCAGCAACAGGAGATTACGTTGAAGATTCCCGCTTCACAATATAGGCTTTTTCCAGGGGTAGTGCGGAACGCCCCTGTGACGGAGCACAGTCTTGCGTTGTGCACAGTATCCAGCTTTTTCAAGCATGACCTCCTGGCTGAAGAGTACACCACGCATCCGCAATCCTTTTTGGATAACACCAGTGTGGTGTACAAGCGTAATAAAACTTCTTTGTCTTTTCCCCAGGTCATATAAAAGATACACCTGATTTCGTTTAACTATAATTTGCACCTCGCAGACAGTTCGTCTACATGCGTATTCCATGTCAACTAACTGTCTGTCAGGTCCGAAAATTTGACTACGGGCCTATTGTGCAGCCGGACACCGTTTACTGTTAATATTGGGTTCCTTCCCCGTTTCGACAGAAGTGGACACGGGACGTCTTTGTTGCCGAGAAGAAAAGCCTATATTGTTAACATTTTCTACCAACGTGTCTATGGCAGCTTCCATTTTATGTTTGATCATCGTCGATTACGCTATTTTGGCCGAGTAGAACAGCGCAAGACTTGGGTTTCAGATACAAGCACTTCCCAACTGACG
The DNA here is from genome assembly GCA_034769895.1 of Magicicada septendecula. Taxonomy (NCBI): domain Eukaryota; kingdom Metazoa; phylum Arthropoda; class Insecta; order Hemiptera; family Cicadidae; genus Magicicada; species Magicicada septendecula. The sequence goes on from CM068368.1 coordinate 511,807,289, forward strand.
TTTCTGTACCCTCAAAGATCCCGTTGATAGCAGTAGTAAAAAGCGTGCGGCTCACCGGCGATCCCTGCTGTACCCCGTTTTCCAGATTCTATGGGGTCGACAGTGATTGTCCGATCCGAACACGGAAATTTCTGTCTCTGAGAAAGCTGGACATGAATTTGGGCTGCTTACCTCTAAGCCGCCAATCATGTAGTTGTTAGATGTTGTATCTCCATATTTTGTCAAAAGCTTTCTCCAAATCAAAGAATACGGCAACTATGTATTTGCCTTTGATGAAACTGTTTTGAGCTGCGTTGTCCAGATAAAGGAGTTGATCAGTAGTAGAATGCTGTCTTCAGTACCCACACTTTTTTCCAGACTAGATAAACTGGCTGTTTACAATCCTCTCCAATAACTTTCCTAGACAGCACGTCAACGATACCTGACGATAGTTTTTCGCTTCTAGGGGAACCTTTCCGGCCTTCAGAAGCGGGACGGTGATATCTTTATTCCATGGTTTGGGTACTCCTCTTGCGTCCATATGGCGTTATAGAATGCCAGTAATGTAACCATAGCTACAACCGGCAGTTGACTTATAATGCTGTAAGGGATATCTTCCGCCCCCGCCGCAGTTTTGCCGGGATCGCAGTCAGCGCAGTGTAATACACTCATCGTGAAAGGCACGTTATAGCTTCTGTACCACTGACATTCAAAGTCAAGGTCGTGTTTTCATGTGGGCAAAATGGGTTTTGTTGTGGTTTAAAAGCTGCTGTGCTATAACTAGAAGGGCCATCAATGGTCGATAGAAGCCTCTTCATTTGCACACATGTTAAAAATCAAACACAAAAAATTGATAACATGAAAGCTTTCGGCAGTAAATGAATACCAGTACCAGAATCACCTGTCATTAGCACCATCAACAGACGTGTGTGACTCACCGGTGATAAAACTTACTGGAGATTGGGACAAAACATTAGGTTAAGGGACAGTATGAGTCACTGAGGTATTGCCACAATCCCTTCCAGGAATGTGATGAGGCTGAGTGTAAACAAACGCGAATAAAAACGACAAAATAAGATAAGAACAAAATCTATTAAAAAATTACCGGCAAGCCGGTACTGGTTGGAAAACCCTGTACTAGAGAATCAGACCAATTAATGTCAATCTGTTTATTTGTTTCAAATTAATCAGTTACACTTAAATCTGCTTAGCTCTTGTTTTTATATAATTTTAAAATACGATTGTAGCTTCGACCAGCAATTATTTCACAAAATAATATGGCTACATACATTTCTACAATTAAGTTGGTAATCTACGGAGCATCAAATGAAAACAGTTTCGAATAATTTAAGAACATACAATTATAACTTAATAACTTTATATATATTAATAACTCGAAATTTGAAAATACGCTACTAGTAATATGTGCACTTATAATAATCGTGTACATACTATTATTTAAACATAAACTTCAGTAAACTGAGTTTTAAATAAATTTAAGAAAAATTGTAATTTGTTTGATATTGTAACGAGAGTCCTATCAAACAGTGTAAGCGGATATCTGCTTTCCAAATCATTTTTTCAGATTTTTATACCTTTAAATACGATATATTTACGTAAATACTTTTTAAAATTGTGCTATTTAATTAATGAGTAAATATTATTTCTCTTTATTATTTAAAAGAAAATCTTCAAGGTGATACTGTTTATCTAATTATATAAAACGTACAACGTAGTCTACATAAAATAATACATATATTCTCATTGCTACAAAAAGTCATGTCTTCAGGGAGGCAAACGCCAGTAAGCATGCTGCAGATGCTGCAGAACTACAGACAGAATTCCCAGTGCATGAAGAAGTTAAAACTAATGCTGTTTCTGTGTGGTTGTCTGTGTAAGCAAAGTACACGATGACTGTAGAGTGTAGCATGAATCCTGTTATAAATCCTGCTGACTCTAAATAAAGTTGCTTATTTGTATAATTTTCCCTATTACTTATTTGAAAGTTCACTTTCCCTAATGTACGACATGAAAATACTGCGCTTTCACCGTAATATCGAACAAAACGTAGTACAGTGTTTTATTATTAATCGAACACGTTGCACAAAATAAACAATTTGTGAAACATTTCTGACACTACAAAATGTATGTTTCCCAAAAAAGAATCGAAAGAATTTTGTCATAAAGCCCAAAACGTGTTTAATTAATTGATTATTATAAACGTTTCTTCTTCGTCCTCCCAGAGAGTAAGCTAAAATCCAGTTCCTCTGACGTACGTGTATGAACTACCTATATAAGACTACCTCAGTAACATAGATGAGCCACTGTTTTATGATTGAATCATTGCTTTTATTGTATATTAAATATTCTATTCATAATTAGCTAATTTTGATTAGATTGCAGGTGTGCGATGCGAATATAAAATAATGTTCTAGTTCCATTTTGATTGGACTCGGTGATTCTCAGTAAGTTTTTGTTATATGATATCTGTAAAGAACTGATGAATCGGACTGATCTGGAGACAAGAAATAAGCAACGTAGGCTTAAGTAGAGAGCAGAGCTTCTTCTGCTTAGATATAAGCAATATATATATATATATATATCTCCAACGGACCCACATTAGTGCCCACGTAGCCTAACATTATGCAAGGTCGGTCGCTAGCAATCGACACCAGAAATTTTAAAAGCTATAAGACAAGTTACTATTACTTCTGCTAGCAATAGGGAACTTGAAATATCTGTACTAGAAATTCTGCAAGTCTTGTTGTTGTTGTTGTTGCTGTTGTTGTTCTTCTTCTCCTTCTTCTTCTCTTGAAGGGTTAGGTTATATAAACCTTTTCCTGCACCCATCTCATCCTCGGACGACCCACGTTTGTTCTTCTCCTGGCTTTATAGTCAGTGCCGCTTTTGGCAATCGATCCTCTGTCATCCTTTGTAGATGATCCCACCATTTCTTCTGTAAATTAAAATAATTTTATTTATGTCCTGTACTTCAATTTTTGCTTTGATATCCTCATTCCTTATTCTATCTTACAATGTATAATTTAAAGTATTTCGAAGAAACTGCATTTCAGCACTCTGAATCTTGCCGCATTCCTTTTTTGTCATTACCCACGCCTCAGGGGTACACATCTTGTCGATATGGGTTTAGCAATCCCATTGTGCCCTAGCTGGATTCTCACTTTGCTTCAACTTGTCTTGGGTGAGATCCCTTCCTTTAGTCTTTTCTCTCTAGTCTCTCTTGACTGCATCTTGTTCTTTTCTGACACCAACACTATTAGAGTAATCGAGGGCAAGAGTGTCTTCCTTTTTCAATTCTTATTTCTTAATTCTGGGCGGCTTAGGGTCTTAGAGTGCTCACTGATACCGATATGTGAGCACTAAAAATACTAAGAAACGTTCAGTATCAGAATAACTGACACAAAGCCACCAAATCCTATCTCAGAAAGAGAAGGATGAGGGCGAATCTCCTGCGCCTCAAAATTGGGGTTTTTCGGCTAAGGTATGGTAACCCTGATAGAAGAGTCTCTGATCCTCCTTGTAGGGGGTTGTGCAACAGGCTAGTAACCTGTTCATGTAAAACTTTATAATACTTGCAATATCCAAAGCAGCTTTGGAATAAGGTCTGGAAACTCTGCAGGTTCAGAAGCAAAACCAAGTTAACCGCCAAACAAAGGATTGAAACTATTAGACGAGCGGCAAGACGAGAAAGAAAGTTTGACAAAAATGTAGAGGAACGGTAAAACAAGAAGTACAACAAAGAAAGCGTTATCAACAAAATACAAGTAGGAAGAAAGGGATGCTAAAGCGTTTATTTAAGAGCCGATAAAAATAAAATAAGAAACTACAAAAAGAAAATATTCTGGTAAAAATTACGATGATAACGAGCAAAATACAATCCACATATCTGGGATGGCAAAAAAATGTCTATGTATCTGGGAATGCAAATGATGATTGCAGTATTTAAGATAAGAAAGTCAGGCAAACGAAAGCAAGTAGCAGAATTAAATGATGTGGTAGAAATATTTAAAAGCAACTCAGGTTGGCCTGGGGAGGCCCCTGATTGTATCATATCTGATTCTGGGGTGGAAGAAAAAATTACACCAAAGACGAAAAACATCTTAAAGCGTATGAAGAGAAAGAAATGGCGAATATCACCGAAGAGCACAAACTATTTGATATTAAAAGGTAATAGAAAGACAGAATTATCCTTATTTTTAAGAAGCGACTTTTTCTGGTATTGTCGAATTATTAAATAATTTTTCTGTGCAAATTCCATTACAACAACTTCATACCAATCTAGAAATATGTAGAATATGTTTTCTTCAGGCCGGTATTGGAGTTGGACATCATGTGTGGCCTTGACAGCGGTCTATGCTAATGTAGACAGAGAGTTCCCTCAGTCAGTGTTCTAGTGTTCTAGCAACAATGCTCGAGATGTGTAATTTGGCTATACAGTGTTTATTTCTTATTTAAACAGATTTATTAAACTTAAGAGCTTAATTCACTATTTTCATTTATTTCAACTAGTACGTTTGGAATGTTACATATGTGAAAAAATTGACGGTGTTTATGATGAATGTGATGAATATTGGATGAATGTGGTTAATAAACCTTCTGGTTGCTTTATTATTTATTTTATGTATACCTTTTGCAAACCGTTTTTCACGTTTCTATAGATTTCTTATTAGTTTAATATTTTGAATGTATGGAAATTGATGATTATTATTTAATTATGGCTAAATTAGATTTGTAAATATTTGGTTTTAAAAACGCATTGCGGTTCTGAAGAAATCTATAGAGTAGTTTTTTCTTCGTCTGGCCAACTTAAAATGTATTGCAATATGGACTTTCTATTACTTTAAACGTTTATTTGATTAAATCTGCATTATCTGTTTTAGACGATAGTTTTAAATTTGAGTCTTTAAATATTTTACTTGGTTTTTGAGTTATATTACCATAAGAAGTAAAGGTTGTATATTTTATATTATCTTTATTAGGTGGATTTTTATATTAGCTTATAGTTTTTTTGGTTATTCAAATTACTTTTCTACTTAAATTACTTTTTATTTTCTAATTTATTAACCTTTTCTATTTATATCTATTTTTTCTTGTTATTTAATTGATAATACATGCTGCTTTGTTTCTTTCTTTGTAATTAATGCGATCATAAGCATTCGGTATTTCATGGACTTAAATACTTCTATTTTATGTTGGGGTGGATGGTTAGGTTTACTTGGAGTCATTAAATTAGTTTGAGAAGGTTTTCTGTATAATGAGTATTAAAGTTCGTTTTATTTTTGTTTATCGGTATGTCTAAATCATTTAATGACATTCTTCCAATGTGAATTTAATTTAGGATATTAATTGTTTATAGAATTATATATATTATTTATATTTATACCATTGTTTTAGGACGTATACAGATTATCATTTTAACGTATCTAAAGTAACATCCTAATTTACGGTTTGATTTTATTTTATTTACTATTTCTTCATCGAGTTTCTGTTGAAATTTCCAATATGATAGCGGAGGTTGGGGCTCTCATAGCAAGGCAGCCTGTTGGTAGTATAGTTTCTTATATTGAAAACAATTTTTATTTCAAATAATTTTTAAAATATTAATTAATTTGCTTAATGTTTGTGTCATCTATGGAAATGTTTGTGTGCAAAATATCAAATGTTAGAAAAGACAAAAGTATATAGCCTAATTTTGCATCTTTGTTTATTTTTATGTTCTTTAGTTGTGTGCCGAACTGGCTTCGGCAACGTATTAGATTATTAGTATTTTAAAAACGAGCGCCGCTGACGTCACGCACTGCCACTCTGTTAAGATTGTTTGTTGTCGGTCGGTTATACACACAAAAGGTTGTGTGGCTACGCAATACTGCTGGCGCTGCCAGCCAGCTGTGTGTCTGTACATTCCTGCTTTCGGAGGTTACTTGGCTGGAGCGAAACGTTGATTCGCTCTCATTTCTGCTTCATCCTCCAAGCTGTTCATCTGGTCTCGGCTGGCGGCGAACTTCTAACCAGGACTTCCGTACCTATCACTATGATAGGCTAGATAAAGCGTGCTCCAGGTACGTGCAAGTCTGTGGGTTCTGAAAATATTCTAACCCCAAATATATTTTGCGTTTCAGCTTTCATTATGAGTTATGCCTGTGTGTGTGTGTGCGTATAGAGCAGCTTTTTTAATCTGGGCATTAACGCTGTTACAAAATCAAATTAAATTATATTTAATTAAATTATGAATGTGAGAGTCGTGGGTCAAGTTAATTTCAATAGAGAATATGTTAATGTATCTTGCACTCAGCTGTTTTGATGTAATTAATAACAACGATAGACACAGCAAATCAATTTGAATATCTCAATGAAACATTAAGAAAATAATTGCTAGACGAGCTTAGTACTGTTTAATCTGAATTAGTGGCGATGTGTGTATGCGCTGTAGCTGCTTAAAGTTAGTGTTGGTATTTAATGTGGACGGCCTAAGTGGCGTGAATTTCTTTATGACACTCTCTACAAGTATTGTATGTCCAGGTGCTCGACCAAGGACGAGATGGGTGTCAGGGGCGAACGAACATCTGTTCCCCCTAATACCAGAGACGATCTTTAGCCACAATGCCGTCAGTCGAGGACTTTTCGATGCTAAGCTGAACCAAGAACTTTTCCAACGCTAAGCTGCACCAGGGACGGGTGATATGACTGTGACATCACTGATCCTCGCCTATACGAACTAAGTACACCGGACTATCCAGGTGGGAAAATTCTGTTTATCTATTTCTCTCTCTCTACAACATGTGAATGCACAGAAGCCGCCAGAAGCTCACTCGTGAAGTTCTGAAAATTAGACTCTAGCACAAACTCTCATGTTCAATTATGTGTGATCATCATGTTACTGCATGTGTGAACATTACCACAGTACACCTAATGAAGTATCTTATAACTGTATAATGTGTAAGAAGTTACACACATACACACACATCCGCAGTTTACTGTAAGATCTAACTTTCATCTAATTAAGACCATTAGGGAGTTAATTATCTCGTGCTATCAAGTCATCTGGTCATGGCAGAGTTTAATAACGTAGCTGGGGGTTGTCTGATGCTGTTGATGAGATACGATTTTCTTTCACACACATACTTAATGCTTAATGATTAAGCTAAGGGTTTGTTTGGCTGGTTGAGTTTCGGGGCGGTCACTTACATTCTCTGGTGTGAACTATGCTTGTGAATATGCTGGCGAATCTATGCTTAGGAGCTGAGATATTCCATTTACGTTATCATTTATATTTGTACCTAGCTATACATATTAGAGTTCATTTATTTACTGCTGTGAAAGGGTTTATGAGGAGATTAGTGTTGAAATGAGGGATGTTTTGTTATTCATGTCGTATATGTGTTTGTGTGTGTAATTTCACTATATATATATATATATATTTTTTTTTGGGGGAATATGTAACTGATTTAAAAAAGAGAATAACCATAAATGTGTTTTTGAGACAACAGGCTAGCCTAATTGATATTATACAACACTGATAGATTAGTATTGCTTTATGAATGAGATTATTACCAACTTTGACTCATGCATAATCAGGCAGAAATTTTTGCAATTAGTAATATCAATTCACTTACTTTGTGACATTATGAATTAATGGAAATACATAGATATATATAATTCTGCCTTTAATGGTGTGCTCACACAATTACGAACTTGTTATGTATGTAAGATCTTACAGGTTGAATAAAGCACACGCTTGTTGGTTAAAAGTGTTTTTCATTTGCAAGTCCTGTCATTCACCTGGGGGGACATGTCTGTAATTGTATTTGGGCCTTGCACACTTTTGCTTTCTCTAGGTTTTTTCTTTACCTAGTTCTAAATATGATGTCTCTCCCCTTTTTACAAAAAAAAACTTAATAAAAATAAAATTAAATAAAATTCAAAAAAAAAATTTACAAAACTTAGAAAATAAAAGGGGGGGTTTCAAATGTTAGTTCAGAGCGTGGTTTTTATGATTCTGGATGGATAGTAGGTAGGATTTCTGCCTTATTTTCTCTGTTGAACTTGAGAAATTTTAGAATCTGGGGACTTATATTTATTTTCTTAAATGAAACTTAGTGTGGCTACAGACATGTCAGCTGGTGTTAGGACTTGCAAATTACTTCAAATTATTTTTGATTAGAATCCAAGTGTTGTAAGAAAACTTAATGATAGTGTAATAAATTAACAGAATGAACAACCAGAGAAAAAGAGCACATTTTATAAAATGAATAGGGGGTTAAAGAAGTTTAAAATAATTTAATATGTGTTAGTGTTTAAGTGATTATTTTGTGATGTTGAGTGCGAGATGAATTTTGAAAAGGGGTTATGAGAATGTGATTAATTTTTTTTAATGAATGTGTGCTGATTGGTTGCACTTGCACATACCCTGGAGCTCATACGGAGTCTGGACATGATGAGGGCCGTCGGTACTTGTTGAGTTTGATTATGACTTGTCTCTTGGATTAGACAACGTGTTTGGTAGCATCCCAGTTATATGGTAATTGTTTATTGAGGGCGTTGCGTTGCAGTACCAGGCATTTTGAATGCGGTTATGGTCCGACCAAGGTCATGGACTTGATATATTATATTTTCGATTACATTGCATTTTATGTGTACTTTGTGTATTGTGTTTAGTGAGTTAGTTTGGTTGTTTTGTGTTGTGTTCTCTTCTGGGCATTTTGCATGGCTGTTTCTCTGCTTTTATGACACCCATCTTGTCGTATCGCTAGAGCATTCTGGACCCACTTGTATGATCAAGTTCTTCCTGTCGTTCTCTTTAATTCTTGCTTTTACTTGGTGTGTGTGTGGATTGCGCGGTCATGTCCATTTCGGTAAATGTGGATTTGTTTGTAAAAGATGAGCTCGAGTGGGAGGTCCGGTTCCGGGGACGGAAGCCGCAGGAGACTGTTGTTTCATTAAGGAAGCAACTCCGTGAGGCTCTTGCCTCCGGTGAGGCACCGAGTGGGAGAGTATTACTTACGGATGTCACCGCCGAGGTGGAGCTGTGCTCGGAAAAATTTGTAGAACTGCGCGATTTGGCCGAAGGCCTGCAGTCGGCGGCACCCACCTCTACGGCTAGACAGAGGGTGCGCCAACGTTTACAACACGTTCTATGCCGTTTACAGAATGCTGAATCACAGGCTACCACCTCGGAATTAGAGAAAAATGTTGTCACTCTTAGGGAGCAAGTGGCGATGGCATTGCGGGAGTTTTCTCTCGGCCAGCCTCGCCACGTAGATCCGAATTCCGGTTCTTCTTCTTCTTCTGTCGAGACGGCAGCCAGGGTGGAACCCCCTGTGCATGTTCCTGCCTTTTCCGATATGGCCACCGCAAGCTATCACAAGCTTCCTAACCCACTGTCGGATGTCATTCAGCGTCTCCCAGTTGTCGATGGTCTGGATCCTGAGGCGCTTTTGAGATTCTTGCGCGTGTGTTTTCAGTTGGCCGATTTCTCTGGGCTGTCGGAGCGGACTTTGCTTGAGCTCATTTACCCGTATTGTCGGGGATCTATGGCTGAGCGCGTGACAAGTACCCTTAAGGATGGTGGTGGCATAGACCATTTCCATCGGGAAGTCCTGGACGCTTTCGTACCGGGAAGGTTACATGACCGGTTACGACACAAGCATTTCTATAGAGTTCAAGCAAGCGGAGAGTCCCTTGCTCATTTCATTTCCAGTGTTAAAGACGCGGCCCGGATCCTGAGGCTGGGGTTGTCAGAGTCTGATGTCATTCATACTATTTTGCAGGGCGTGACGCCGGAGGAACGGTCACGTTTGACATTCGCTGCCCGCCCCCAAAGTTTTATTGATTTAGACCGGCTGTGCGCCGAGTCGACCACTATACAGGGTAATGACGATATTAGAGCCCGCGAGGCTAGGAGGCGTTCAGAACGCCCTAATTTCGAGCGACGTGTCGGGCAGCCCGGGTCTTGGGGTCCTAGGCCTGCGCCGGTTCAGAGCTGTGAAGTACAAGACTTATTTTGTTCTAGGTGTCATAGATCCGGTCACGTCGCGCGCAATTGTAACGATGCTAGACTGCGTCAAGGGACTTCCCGAAAAGGTAACCTTTCAAAAAACGTAAATTCTCGGGGAAGATAAGTCGGGAGTGGTCTTCCCCGTTAGGCTGTTCTCTTCCGATTTCACTTAACCCCAGGCGGATAGCTAATCCCGGGTCATCCGGCTCCAAGGTCCTGCGAACTGTCCCCAACTACAGTTCAGTATGCCCCTTCCTGTTGGTCGAGTTGAAAAAGGGTCAGCTCAGAGCCTTGGTTGACTCTGGATCAGCCCGATCCATAATTTCATCTAGAGTATGTGAGGACCTTGAACAACAGGGCTTACTATTAGGGTCGGATCGGTCTTCCGTGGTATGCTGGACTGCATCGCGGGATATTCTGCCCATCTCCCGGGTGGTTTCCCTGAGTATTAAAATCGAGTGTTTTTCATGGGTGTGGCGATTTTTGGTTTCTCCTGCTCTGGGAGTCGACTGCATTGTGGGTGCAGATTTCATCTCCAAGAGTGGTCTCGTTATAGATCTTCAAGCGCACCACTGTTATTTTAAATTCAATCGGGAGGTTGTCATTCCTTTCCTTGGATACCAGGGAGCTAAGGGAGGTGTCCAAGAGGTTGTGTGTCCCGATTCAGAAAGAGACCATCTCACCCCGTCCCAGAGGCATGCTTTAGATCATTTGTGTGAGCAGTTCCCCACTGTATTAACTCCCAACCTGGGGCTCACACATCTTTTGAAATATAAGATCCGTTTAACGGACTCCGCCGTAGTCCGCTCACACCCATATAAATTCGCCCCTCCAAAGATGGATGTTCTAAGAGAGAAGGTTCAAGAGTTGCTTAAACAAGGGGTCATTGAACCTTCCAACTCTAGTTATGCTAGTCCAGCATTTCTGGTGCCCAAGCCTGGAGGTAAACAGCGTTTGGTAATTGACTACCGCAAACTCAATTCTAATATTGAAGTGGATTCAGTTCCTCTTCCCGATTTACATTCCGCGTTCGATTGGTTTAGTGGGGCCAGGTACTTCACCATCTTTGACCTCAATGCCGCTTATCATCAGATTCCTGTGTCTAAGGAAAGCCGCCCTTATACGGCATTCTGTGTGCCATGGAATCTTTATCAATATACTAGGGTACCCATGGGTCTGGCAGTGGGGGCTCAAACCCTCACGCGACTACTTGACACTGTCTTCCATGACGTAAAATTTAAATTCGTCTTTAATTATCTTGATGACCTCTTGGTCTACAGTAAAACGTTCGAGGAGCATCTGGGTCACCTGAGAGAGGTGATGTGCCGATTGAGGAGTGCTGGCCTCACTATCAATCCAGAAAAGGTAAAGTTTGCACAAAGGAGTATTTCGTTTTTAGGGCATCTCGTCTCATATGGGGGTGTGACGGTCGACCCGGAGAGGACACAAGGCATCCGGGATTTTCCTCCCCCTAGGGATGCGAAAGGGGTTGCCAGATTTGTTGGCATGGTCAATTTCTACCGTAGATTTATCCCTAATGCCGCGGAGATTGCGGTACCTTTAAATGAACTCAGGAAAAAGGGTACCAAATTTGTATGGGGAGAGAGGCAACAGCGGGCCTTTGATACCCTCAAGGAGGCGATCGTCTCTCCCCCTGTGTTGAGGATGCCTGATTTTTCAAAAAAATTCATTTTGCAAACGGACGCGAGTTCTGTTGCGCTCGGGGCGGTTCTGTCCCAGGAAGTCGATGGTGCTAGGCAGCCGGTGGCATTTATATCCCGGACCTTGACCCAACAAGAGAGGAAGTCTTCAGTGTATGAACTAGAGTGTCTTGCTGTTGTGTACGCTCTAGATAAGTTCAGGCGTTTCTTGGAACACGCTGAGTTCCTGTTGGAGACCGATAATCAGGCTCTCTCCTGGCTTCTCGCTCATCCCCGGCAGCTGGGTAAAATAGGGCGTTGGGTGGTCAAGATCTCATCCTTTAAATTCAAAGTGCAACACATCAGGGGAACACAAAATGTTGTTGCAGACGCCTTGTCACGTATGTTCACCCAACCCAGCGAGGCCAATTCTGAGCAACCCTGTTCCGTTCTGCTGGATTTTCCTTTGGCTTTTACTGATGTGTTACCCCATCAGTTAAATGATGAAGAGTTGGGTCCTATCATCCAACACCTAAAAGAGGGTAACGTGCAGGTACCATATTTTCTGTCCAAGGGCGTCCTGTGCTGCCGAGAACGAAAAGGACGTGCCCCGAAGGTTGTGCTGCCTAGCAAGCTCGTGCCAATGGTCTTCAGCTACTATCATGATTCCCCAATAGGTGGCCATAAGGGAATTTCGAAGACCATTTCCAGTATTAGGAGGCATTTCATCTGGAAGGGCATGGACAGGGACATCGCGGCTCGTGTGAAAGCATGTCATCTCTGTGGCTTGAGTAAGCCTGCTCAAAACACTAAATTGGGTCTATTGTCATCTGATGTGGCGAGCAAACCCATGGAGAAGTTATTCATAGACTACGTGGGACCTTTCCCTCGTAGCAAGTCAGGTAATGCTTACCTACTTGTTTGCGTGGATGCTTTTTCCAAGTTTGTCTGGCTACTGCCCTTACGACAGGCAAACACTCGCTCTACTATCCTTATGCTACAGACCCATGTCTTTCAGCATTTCGGTTTTCCGTCCACCATTGTCTCGGACAATGGACCACAGTTCATTTCAAAAGATTTCCGGCGAATGTGTTTCGCTAACGGCATCAAACATGTGACCACTTCCCCGTACTAGCCTCAACCGTCCCACGCGGAGAGATTTAACCGGAATCTCCGTTCAGCGCTTATCGCCTATCATGCTGAACAACAGGATTGTTGGGACCAAAATTTAAATGGGTTGCAATTAGCATTTAACACGGCCCTACACGAGAGTCACAAGGCTGTACCCTTTGAAGTCATGTTTGGGTTCTCGCCGAGTTTACCGTTGGACAATTTGTGGCACATTGATGATCTTCTGCCGAACGATCCTGAGGTCACGACTGTGGACAGATGGCGGGAGGTCCGGAGGAATTTGCTTCGTGCGCACGAACGCGTCCGTAGTCGCTACAATCAGGGGCGAATTCCGAACCCATTTAAGATTGGCGACTTGGTCTACTGTCAGAGCCATCCGATCAGCTCAGCCATAAATAGGAGGGCCGCTAAACTATGTTATCGTTGGTCGGGACCATACCGCATTCTTCGGTTTGTGTCGCCCGTCACAGTGAAATTGGGTGATCCCGGAGGGGATGTTGAAAGAGTAACAACTCATATTTCTAAGCTAAAGTTTTGCCATAGGGCATGAGTTAGGGAGGACAGTTAGGCCCATGAAAAAAAGGGGGGAATATTATTTGGGGTTCCTGGATCTCAGTTATTGGAATTGGGAGGCCTTGGTGGTCAGTACTCAAAGCAGGCCTGCGATTCTTCTCTTTCTCCTGTTCTTTTCTGTCTCTTATATCTGCATGCGGACCAGGGCCCGGCGAGCATGCAGGACTCACACTTACACCTTCTCTTTCAGACACACATTCACTGACTCACACCTCTTCCTTCTGCTTTTTCGTTTTCCTGTGTTACTGAACTCACCAAGAGCGGTTTTAGAATCTGAGATTTTCCAGGTTTCCCGCAGCCGTCGTGCTTGAGGACTTGTTTGTTTTGGGTCAACCATGTTGCCCTTTTGGGGTGAGGGTGTGCCGAACTGGCTTCGGCAACGTATTAGATTATTAGTATTTTAAAAACGAGCGCCGCTGACGTCACGCACTGCCACTCTGTTAAGATTGTTTGTTGTCGGTCGGTTATACACACAAAAGGTTGTGTGGCTACGCAATACTGCTGGCGCTGCCAGCCAGCTGTGTGTCTGTACATTCCTGCTTTCGGAGGTTACTTGGCTGGAGCGAAACGTTGATTCGCTCTCATTTCTGCTTCATCCTCCAAGCTGTTCATCTGGTCTCGGCTGGCGGCGAACTTCTAACCAGGACTTCCGTACCTATCACTATGATAGGCTAGATAAAGCGTGCTCCAGGTACGTGCAAGTCTGTGGGTTCTGAAAATATTCTAACCCCAAATATATTTTGCGTTTCAGCTTTCATTATGAGTTATGCCTGTGTGTGTGTGTGCGTATAGAGCAGTTTTTTTTAATCTGGGCATTAACGCTGTTACAAAATCAAATTAAATTATATTTAATTAAATTATGAATGTGAGAGTCGTGGGTCAAGTTAATTTCAATAGAGAATATGTTAATGTATCTTGCACTCAGCTGTTTTGATGTAATTAATAACAACGATAGACACAGCAAATCAATTTGAATATCTCAATGAAACATTAAGAAAATAATTGCTAGACGAGCTTAGTACTGTTTAATCTGAATTAGTGGCGATGTGTGTATGGGCTGTAGCTGCTTAAAGTTAGTGTTGGTATTTAATGTGGACGGCCTAAGTGGCGTGAATTTCTTTATGACACTCTCTACAAGTATTGTATGTCCAGGTGCTCGACCAAGGACGAGATGGGTGTCAGGGGCGAACGAACATCTGTTCCCCCTAATAGCAGAGACGATCTTTAGCCACAATGCCGTCAGTCGAGGACTTTTCGATGCTAAGCTGAACCAAGAACTTTTCCAACGCTAAGCTGCACCAGGGACGGGTGATATGACTGTGACATCACTGATCCTCGCCTATACGAACTAAGTACACCGGACTATCCAGGTGGGAAAATTCTGTTTATCTATTTCTCTCTCTCTACAACATGTGAATGCACAGAAGCCGCCAGAAGCTCACTCGTGAAGTTCTGAAAATTAGACTCTAGCACAAACTCTCATGTTCAATTATGTGTGATCATCATGTTATTGCATGTGTGAACATTACCACAGTACACCTAATGAAGTATCTTATAACTGTATAATGTGTAAGAAGTTACACACATACACACACATCCGCAGTTTACTGTAAGATCTAACTTTCATCTAATTAAGACCATTAGGGAGTTAATTATCTCGTGCTATCAAGTCATCTGGTCATGGCAGAGTTTAATAACGTAGCTGGGGGTTGTCTGATGCTGTTGATGAGATACGATTTTCTTTCACACACATACTTAATGCTTAATGATTAAGCTAAGGGTTTGTTTGGCTGGTTGAGTTTCGGGGCGGTCACTTACATTCTCTGGTGTGAACTATGCTTGTGAATATGCTGGCGAATCTATGCTTAGGAGCTGAGATATTCCATTTACGTTATCATTTATATTTGTACCTAGCTATACATATTAGAGTTCATTTATTTACTGCTGTGGGAAAGGGTTTATGAGGAGGTTAGTGTTGAAATAAGGGATGTTTTGTTATTCATGTCGTATATGTGTTTGTGTGTGTAATTTCACTATATATATATATATATATATATATATATATATTTGGGGAATATGTAACTGATTTAAAAAAGAGAATAACCATAAATGTGTTTTTGAGACAACAGGCTAGCCTAATTGATATTATACAACACTGATAGATTAGTATTGCTTTATGAATGAGATTATTACCAACTTTGACTCATGCATAATCAGGCAGAAATTTTTGCAATTAGTAATATCAATTCACTTACTTTGTGACATTATGAATTAATGGAAATACATAGATATATATAATTCTGCCTTTAATGGTGTGCTCACACAATTACGAACTTGTTATGTATGTAAGATCTTACAGGTTGAATAAAGCACACGCTTGTTGGTTAAAAGAGTTTTTCATTTGCAAGTCCTGTCATTCACCTGGGGGGACATGTCTGTAATTGTATTTGGGCCTTGCACACTTTTGCTTTCTCTAGGTTTTTTCTTTACCTAGTTCTAAATATGATGTCTCTCCCCTTTTTACAAAAAAAAACTTAATAAAAATAAAATTAAATAAAATTCAAAAAAAAAATTTACAAAACTTAGAAAATAAAAGGGGGGCTCTCAGTTGTTCCGTAAGTTCGATATTATTTTTATGATACATTTGGCTGGAAGTTTTACTAAATTCGTGGTAATAATTTAGATATTTTAAAATTTGGTGTTGTTTTACTATTTTATAAAGGCTTAAAAGGTTTGTTTATATATTTTTAGTAATTTTATTAGAGAATTTAATTTTGGTGCATTTTATATTGAAAGATTCTTTAAGATTATTCAGTTGGGTACTATTTTTCAGTATATTTGATATTTGTGTTTAATATTTATTTGTAGGATCCTTATTTAATACAATTATTATTACTTATAAATTCTTCCTGGTTCGTTGTCTAAATCTTTTTTATATATTGTTATATAACGAGGTCTCCGCCTCTCTCTGTTATACTACTATATTTTAATCCTTGATTTTATGTTGTTCTTTTTTGTAATCTAGTTGTTGCTAAAATTCGGTTATTTTAATTTTTATTGCTTATTTATAGTTAATTAGGTCGAAATTTACCTAATTAAAGCATCAAACGTTGGTCGTCAATTTATATTAAAACGAGTATGCATCTGTTTAAAATTTTATTATTATTAATACTTTTGAGTTCTGGTTATATTGTCAAGTCATTGAAGTTAGTCTCTTAATGGTTTGATGTCAGTGTCAAGTCATAACATAGGGTTTTAAATCAACTTTTAAATTACTTCTGTTTTCTTTATCATTAACAATAATTTATATTATTATGATTTATTTTATTCTTGTCATTATTTGTTCCTTCTTGTAGTTAACTTCATTTTATTTTCCCTAGTCGCACTGATTCTATTATCATCCTTCATAAATCTCTTCTTTATATGGGTGTTGCTGTCTTCTTCTCACTGTCTGATCTATTGGGTATTTGGGTCAACGTTGTCTTGTCTTTAGTCGTGTGTCTTCATTTCTTCTATAATACATTACTTGTTAATAATAACTTCTTTTATTCCCTTATGTTAGTCACAATTCGTCCTATGTTCTTTTTTAATGTTCCCATTTTGTTGTTTATTTTGCTTTGGATTGTTTATAATCAGTTTGTTTTACGTTGGTATTGGGTTGATTATATGTAACGTTACAATATTATTACTATGGTATAGTGTTAGTTTTTTTCATTTTTAATACGACAATTATTTTTGTTGTTATATTTTTTGATAAATTTTATTATTTACATTGTCTTCTAGTCTTAGTTTACTCTATTCTTGATTTATAATATTAATTGCGTTTTCATTTCTATTATTACATTTTCTATTATATGTTTATTTACATTTTAAGATTTGTTTTGTTTGAGGTTTCCATAGCTGCTATTTTTTTAGTGAATTTAACCATACATAAGTTTATGCATTTAAATAAAAATTGTGGTTATTGTTTAATGTGTGCAATTGTTCGTTACAGTTTTGGCTGTACTATTTATTAACAAATTTTCAAATTTTATGTTGATTGTATTAAATTTATTTATTTTGTGTTTGCTTAGGATTTTTACCATATCAGTACATATATTACTCCATGTATAAAAATCAAGTTTGGTGGATAATAGAAGATGTAAATTAATTAAATGTTTATTGAGGAAGTTCACTTTTCAATAATTATTTGATATTTCGCCTTTAATGTAGTTATAATGAGCTTGAGTAATTTTTTTGTTCAGCTTATTGATATTGCTGTTTTCACTGTTATTTTAGTGCATATTAGAAAAATTTTAGGTTTCCGCATTTTGGTCGACATTCAATGTTATAAAACATAAATTATGTGTTATGTGTTAATAAATGTTATTTCTTATGTGTAATAAATAAATTATAGGAATGAGTTACTTCATCTTGTGTGGTATTTTCTTCCATTTTTTCTTTGTAAGTAACTTGTTAAGTTTCTTTCAGGATTGTTGTATAATATACAATTGCAGTAATGTACATAATTACTTCTGCAAGTCAAATATTCTTATTTTTATTGTTAAGTTTTAAGCTGATTACGTTTCACAGAGTAGATCTGTATCATCAGACTTTTCTAAATGAAAGGAACGTAATTTAACATAAAAGATTTTAACATAAAAAGTATTTGCTGGACTTTAGTCTAATTATAGAAGTAAAATAAGAGTCTAAAAATGCTGAACGGAACTTCAGCATTTGTTGTTTGGACAACAACAAATTTTATTTGATATTTAAATCTCAGTATTGCACGAAATACCAATGTTTCTATTTTCAATGTATTCTTATGAAAACAGAAACTATTGAGTCTAACGTGCAAAAAAATCACTTTCGACCATCAACAAGTATAACAAAACGAAACAATTGAAAATAGTTTTCTTTTCTACCCAACAATATTATTTTGTTTATCTGCACTTTACTTCAAACATACTAAACTGTATTTAAATAATTTTTGTTTTTCTTTATAATTTCTAGAATAATATTAAGTTTCTTCTTCAGTTTTACTTGACTGAATTATCATTCTTTGATTTTAAAATATCAAAGAATATAATACAGATAAGAGAAATACGTTTTTAAGGTATTTTAAGAATGGTATAAAATTAAAATTGTTAAAGTAATGGGTGCTATAATGTATTGTACGTTGCATTCTGTTGGAGTTACTCTATAATAAGTTTAAAAATGTCAGGTATTTACATTATTACAATTTTCTGGGTTACTAGGCCGTGGTATAAGTTTTTCATATTTCTTACCAGACGTTTATATTCCATACCGATGATGTGTACCAATGATCACATCATCAGTGGCGCAGGAAACAGATCACAAAACGCGCGAGCAAACATGAATGCGGGATTCCTTTAGGGTGCTTAGTGTTCTGTGTTTTTAACATTAGAAAAAACATGAAGCCATTAGATCACTGTATAACAACCCGGAAAACTGTAATAATGTAAACACCGGCCGTGAAAACTTACGCTCATTTATCAATGTCAGGTATTGTTTTTTCTCTTCTCTAACGTTATGCTGAGAAATCATCGTAGGGGACAATTATATTTTTATATTTTTTGCAAAGTTGGTAGTAGATCAGCGGTAACGGAAAAAGTTATTGATCAATGAAATTTCATTTTGATTCCCAATAATGAATTAAACTTTGGCATCTTTGTCATCTTGCAGATTGACTCACCTTATACAACATCAGTACATAAGATAAAACGGTGCTGTGACAACCTTGGTTAATATACTTTTTCTCTTTTGTGAGACTACTGTCATTGTACTGAGCTAACTTGGCAACTCAACAGGTAATCCATAATTATCATTGTTTTGATTATAATGATAATAATTATTATTATTCGTTTACAGTCAGCTAGACATATTAAAGGCATAGACAGCATAATTGGAATAGAAAAACAGTGTTTATAAAGTTTATTTAACAGACTAGGTAATTTGATAGAACTTTCTAACATTTCAAATGTCGCTTAAATTTCAGTCGTTATTAGTTACCTATTGTCTAATTCTTGCAGGGCTGTTAGGTCGTGGTCAGTTTCTCGATATAATTTTGAATATTATTAATTATCTTACTTAAAGTAAACACCCTTAGCGGCGGGTTTTTAATGAAAAATTAAAACTTTAAATTAGAAGTCAGCCTTGTAAATTATCACATATTACCAGGTGTCAAATAAAAACGATATTTGTGTACGACCGCATTTAATTAAAACATCTGTGTTTGCTACCATATAGAAAAGTTAGATATCAGGATAAATCAGGATATGAGGGTGGAAAGGACTAAAAAGCATTCAAAAATGAAATAAATTTTTAAATGCGATTTACTTGATGTTATGAAATACTAAGAAAATTTTACGACAAAGTAATAAAAAGATAATCACCTAGTTGTTACGAAACAGACAGACAAAATTATATCGCACTTGTGTCTTAGATAGGTTACTTGTAAGTGGGAGAGTAGGCCCATGCATATGTGAGAGGAGACCATTGTCTGAGATATCAGATCTCAGAACCAGACAAGAACAATGCCTTGACAATGGTGAGATAGCTGTATTATTATTGTTAGTAATTTGTGTGTGTGTGTGTAATTAGTATATTAATTTAATCCGTTTAATAAGTTTATGTAGAGAAACAGAAGCATTACTTCCGTCTAGTTCATCAAAACCTTCACTTACATACTACTTGCTTGTGCGTAAATCTGAAAATTTGCAATATACCTTGACTTTCAAATTCCGTCGACCTGCATCGCATGTGTGCTAATCTTCATAACTTTGAAAGCATAGCGTATGACTTACATCATCTGTTTACGGTAGACTGACAGAGGCGTATCAGAACTAGACAATGGTGAACTTTACATCAAATCAAATTTTGCAACTCACCTGTTTTCACAAGCTAAATAACATTTACTTAAGCAAACAAAGTTGTGACAACACAAAATCACTGACAGTAAATTGTGAGAAATATTAAGTAACCTATTCTCCATACATTTCATAAACATTTAACATCTGTAGTGAACGCCTTATATCCTAACCTAATGTACACTTGTACAGTGTGTATATATTAAGTGTGCTTGTGTGTGCCTTTGTGTGATTCCTTTATTAGCTCCAGGTTTGCTTTCTTTGAGAATATCAGTCAACACCTTTTACTAATAAATCCAATGCCTGTTACTCTAGATTCAGCTTTTTTACTAATTTAAAAGACAATTTGGATATAGAGCAACAAATGCTTTTTGGGAGAAAACGTATGTATTCTTTACTGCCACAAAATATTGTAGCATAGTTACATTTTTGTAGCTTAAATATTGTAGCTACTATTCGAAATTGATGAAGTTTGATTATATTTTTTTAGTTTATACAGTCCAAAAAAATTATAAATGTAACTTTTGACAATATCATGTATTACAGTATATACACGCATCTGTGTTGTATGACGTAAGTTTAAGTTTGTTACCCTGTCCACGGGTATTTGTGTTTTAATGTTCAGGGACCTGACAGACTGTTATTCGCATTCTCGTTTTTTAAAAAAGCGTGACTAAACTCCCGGCGATAGTTGTATAACTTATCATACTGTTACGACGGTCTACTGGTCGTCGTCTGGTACAGTGGAAAACAAAATACAGGACACCAATGAAGTCACTAATCACCAATTTAATTATCACGTATAAACTGTTTGTAATCAACAAGAGAGTCTCTTACAACAAATCAAATAACAATTCTTACAGACAATAATAATGTCAACTACTATAAAGAATCCCGCACTATAATCACTTTATACTAATACACCACTTGAAACGCACTGTCTGAGTCGCCCAACAATAACTCGAACCTCACTTGAATAAATTGCCACTTCAACTGAACTAAGCACCGCTGAATGCCAATTATACCCCGCTGAAATTTCAGAATAATCCGTAATACGCGTCAACACCAGAGTGTAATTGCTTGCGGCCTTGAACACAGCGCACGTCCGGTGAGTATGGAACAATCTCGTTAACGCCTCTTAAGAATCACGTACGCACACATTACAGCTGGTTCCACTAGAGTAGCCGGAAACACCTAGAATATTCTGTAATGTTGTAAAAATATTATAACACTTATGCTTGGTTAATATTCAAAGTCTTCTCAGAATTGAAAATCTGAACAGAACTGACTCCGGAGATGGGAAGATGAAATTCCGATTAAATGGGCGACTAAGAAGTCATGTCCTCTAGAGATCCGGGCTGTAAAACCATTCACTCATAGTCTCTTAAACTATGGAGATTTCTTGTATATTAAGGTCTTTCAAATATTTCTTTTACATGAAACGTGGTAGATTTTATTCAATCCTTTTTGGGAATAACGGTTAAATTTTTTTGTTTCCAAAGTGCTACAGAACTGGTATGTCTATTTGTTTGGCAGTCGTGTCCTTTATGCCAGTATATCTGCCCGTTCATTTCCATGGAGGCAACATATATTGTAACTAAACTCTGTTACTCCGTTAGATGAATACTGGTGTTTAATAATTGGTGTGGCTCTCGACGTCTTACTGGTCTGAAACGCTTCTTTAAGTTTCCCAGTTGATCGAGTCCCAAATGTAGCAAGACCTGTCAAATAGCGTTATGCTGTTGAAGAAATATATGTGTAGTTTCACCAAAAGTTTTAAAACAAAAATTGTTGCTTGTTGAAGAAAAAAAAAAAAATTGTGTTTAAAAAAATTATAATTAAAAAAAATTTTCTTTTATTAATTAATTAATTAAAATCAATTAATTAATAGTGTGCTGTGAAGTTTTAAAATGTATATCACTCCTCTAAGAAATTTTATTGATGTTCTTGTATTTTCCAAATAAACTACAACCACTCATAAGATTGTCTCCAGGACAATCGATACTTGTTTACTTTTTCGTTTGTAGGTTATCTTCCCTTGTATGTGGTAAAATCCTAGTAGTTTATTATTTAAAATTATATTAATGGTAATTTGTAATATAAATGAAAGAAAGAACTATTTTGTGGTGAAAAGTATTAATGTTTTATTAAATAATTGAAATATAGACTCTTTTCGATTATAATATCGACTCTCAGGGTATCGAAACAGTTACAAGGTTTGGTATATAAAATTCAACAAAGTTCTTTAAACAGCTAATTATTATCAAAGTAAGAGAAATCGGGCCAATATTTAAAAAGTATAACGTTACAACAAGTTAATTACTAATACTAGATACACACATTGAATAATAAAATTGAAATAATATAATTTGTTGTCACCAACACAGCTGACGGGACACAAGGAGGCGTTGCTAACGACAATCTGCAAATGGCTGCCGTCAAGTCGGTCAAAATGTCCTCCGAATCGGCGATGTTCCAAATAAGATATTTTCTGGTAGTATTTACGTCCTGGTGTCTGCAAATCTCCTTTCAGATGTTGTGTAGTGTCTTAAGTGAAGTCTCCGTGTTGTCTTTTGTATGTTGTGTAGTGTCTTAAGTGAAGTTTCCGTGTTGTCTTTTGTATATCTGTGTAGTTATAAGTTCGTTCACTTTTTATGAGTCCGACACTAATATATGGTTATGTGGTATACTGTTTTCTTGTGTTTTATAGTGTTTTTCGGTGTAGTTGTGTGCTGTCCAGTGTTATTTAGTCTTTATATATTGATTTTGTTACTATGTGGACGTTCCAGAATGATTTTATACGCCACTCGCGATTTCACAAAAACGTACCGTTCACTTACTCGCCATTACCGTTTCTAGTTAGGTTAGCTCGGTTATAAACCGCTTGTCAAGTTCACCGTACAATTACCAATAATCAACTATCTTATTTCCTCCAGTTTCGACTAAACTCTTAGCCAATATAATATTATTCTTAACATTGTTCAAATATAATTTTGCATCCTGTGCATATTCCCAAATACACTATATAACTGCCTAAACTTTGGTTATTTATCAATTTTATTTGCTAGATGTAATTTAAATTAATCCTTCAGTTCATTCGGCGTATTTTAAGATTGAATAATGCCGTTTTATAATGTTTTCTGACCAAAATTAGTAATTTTACTTTCATTTTGTATTTAGTGAAAAATTAAAAATTAACTTCCTGTCATTATGCAAATTCAGCCATTTTTCAGTTATATTTATTATTAATAATCTTATATTGTATTAAAAGGTATATATTCCCTTATTTTCTTGTAATTAATTGAATTGGTTAAATTCTAAAATATTATTTTGGAATATATGACTCCCCTCTCCAAATTTCTGAGTTTAGTCATTTTCATTTTTATTTATAATTCTGAATATAATTTTATAAAATCTTTCTAAATGGTATGTGCAATTATATGGCTTCATCTGAGGTTTATTTTGTCTAAATCCCTTTTGTTTAATTGCATTTAAATGAGTAATTTCTCTGTTTTGATGAAGTGTGGTTTTCATTCTTTGGCCTAGATTTTTCAACAATTTTACCTTACAAAATATTTTTACAAACAATAAATGATGTGTGATACCCTCTCTGACTTTTAAATATGGTATTATAAACTAAACATTTTTTCAAATAACACAACAATAATTAGTATTGGTTACAATACCATGAATAGTTAAACAAATAAGGAATATTTTCAAATAATTGGTTGTCTTCAAACTTCAGACATGTTTTACAATCAAATACTTATTTCTAACATTGAAATATGGTTCACAAAAAAGGTTTTTTACCAACTAACAACTTAATTACTTCTTACTATTAACCCAAGTAATAATTATGTTTACAGTTCTGATGTTAGTTGTAAATTTAAATAAATGACCTTATATCTAATACATTTTTAACATCCTTATCCTATATTTACAAAAAACTTATATCTATACTCTTATGTGCTAACTACTATACTAAGTTGGATTATACAGTTTTTTACATTGTCTTTTAAATATTGTATTTGGGGAATTGTACCCTGTCATTAGTATAATTAAATCTGTTTTTTTTTTCATTATATAAAACAAAATGTCACTTTAAACAGATTTATATAATATGTTAATATTCAAAGTAACATATTCACCTAGTACACATTTTAAATCACTGAAAGTTGCATATTTCATTGTATTCAATGTTTGTGATTGCCAAGAATGAAACACAAGGTTTATTTTTTATAATACCTAAAACTAGCACTGGTTCACTTTACACTTTTATTTTATGTTATTTCTAAATGGTCGTATAGTCTTATTAACATAATAAATTGGTTAGTGTTTTACAATGGAGATTTGTTCCTTGGGTACTATATTATTGTTTCATCTTGGTTCACTGGCAACTCTTACTTTACACACTTCTCTCTCTTAATTTTATGTACATGTTGTTACTATTTCGTTATACTTTTATTGGTTTTTTACTATTTATTTTGGGGATATGGGGATTTGGGTGTCTTTTATAAGAGCATGACATCTTCCTCAGGATGCTGCATTCTTCTTCTTTCTTCTGTCTTCTTTTCTTCTGTCTTCTGGGACTGGTATCTTCTCCATCTTCTTCTTGATGTCATCGGGTTTCTTGGGATTTCTTCATCTTCTTCGGGTTTCTTGGGATTTCCTCATCTTCTTCGGGTTTCTTGGGATTTCTTCATCTTCTTCGTCATTTTAGAAATACATCACCTGTTATGGTTCTTCTTGGCTTATTCAGGGTTTCTTTTCCATTTATATTTCCTCGTTGTGGGTTTGGTCATATTCTGTGTTGCTTTGTTATTTACTTTTTACCTTCCTGGGTTATAATTTGAAAACCTTTGGTTATTAGACTGGTTTTGGATGACTCATCACTAGTAACTCATTTTATTTGAACTTGTATTTTGTTTAAATAATAATGATTGCTTTCCACAGTTGCTATGAATTAATTTTTTATATTAAACTTAATGCTTTCTTCCAGATTTAAGTGTTATAATTTTATTATTCTAATGATCAAATGCCATTCAATATTATGCATATATCTGTCACGTTACAGATTGCTCTCCTCCAGAAGTAATTATTTCAGACATGTTTATGGATGAAATAATTTCTTATGATAATTTCATCATTTCTTATATTTCATTTTCTTCCCCATTTTTATATCGACTTTTTATATTAGAGTTTAATTAATTATATATATATATATAGTTACTTATTTTACTACTGATCCTTTTCGGATAGTTAGTGTCTTCTGAGATATTATTATTATTATTGTAATACATTTTCTTTCTTTATAAACTTCGTGTTGCATCCTTGGGATATTAATTCCCTAACATTCCCTATCACGTGGGCTGGGGCAGATCAGAGGGGCACTGTACACTACACAATCTCTGCTGGCCATACACCACTTCTACAAATTGAGTACAGAGGCATATTCATTTCTGCTCAAAAAACATAATGCTGCTGGAATTATCTTCAGTCAGTCATCGAATAAATAAATAAAAAGTAGTCTCATTTTCGACTAATAAAAATATCTTTGGATTCTTCACTTCGTAGTTTCTCAGATTATCTCACATTTTCTATCTTAATAAATCTTCATAATTATTATTATACTCATTATATATATATTTTTCTAAACTCTTAACTTGTCTGATATATTTATTTTAATTATGGTTGAAAACCTTTCTTTTAATAATTCTGGTTACTGGTTATAGTGTAACTCTTTTTCTTCTACATCTGAATTCTCTTTATACTTCCTCCTGGTTACTTACAGTGATAGCATGGTCTTTACATATAGCATTTTTTTATTCATTATTTGAATGGTCTTAATATTTAATTTTTAAATTTGTATCTTTATATTAGATATACAGGTTGCTATATTGATCATTTTATTTAAACATTTTGGTTCTTTCCTTTCTCTTAGAAAGTTATTAATTCGCCTTCGCATCCATTAACATTAATTCATTTATATTATATTTCATGTGGTACTTCTTCTCTTTGCTTTTCATATAGGTCTTTTTATTATTATTAGTTCAAAATCATCTTCTCCATATGTTTGGTATGAGTTGTTCTTCTTTGCTCTTAATTAACTGTTTTCATTATCGTTTCATAAGTAATTAGTCTCTTTGCTTCCAAATTTTTTCCTTCTCTTGCATATTATACTCTTTTTGGTTATTCTTCTCTACTCCTTCAAATGCTAATGTGAATATCTAGCATTTATTCTGGATTAAAGTTAATTCTCTTTTCTGAATTAATCATTTTATTTTCTTCTAAATTCAATTATCAATGGAACATATTTATTTTTTAAAACTTTGTTAGTTTTATGCAAAATTCAAACTCTTCCTTTTATTTAAAGGCAAAACACTTCTCATAAATCATGGTAATATGTTGATCTTATCTTGTTTCAAAGTTCTGACGTTCTATCAACATTCAAATTCTGTTTAATTCATATATTCCCAGAATTGTTTCATTCAAAATTATTTATAGTAATGTGATCTTACTATTATTTCTGACTGTTTTGGTATTTCTCTAAATTCAAATTCTTCTTAATTATTTACCATACAGTTTTCTTACAAAATTAGTTATAGTAAGTTGGTCTTACTTCATTTTTTTAAATTTTTTGTATATTAACTTCAACATTCCTTTCTTCTATTTTCTTGCATAAAGTTTTTCTCCAAAATATTAGGTTGTAAGTTGTGCTTACATATTCTAAATTTTATAGTTTAAATACAAAATTCCTTTTTCTTAATTCTTCCAAAATGTTTTTCTCCAAAATATTAGTTTGTAAGTTGTGCTTACATATTTTAAATTTTATAGTTATATAAAAATTCTTTCTTTTTATTCATCCCAAAAGTTGTTTCTCATAAATCATTGGTAGTAAGTTGTACTTACTTATTTTAGAATTTTTTTTTAGTTTAAATTCAAATATTCTTTTTAATTAACTTGCCATAAAATGTTTTCTCCGAAATATCTGGTTGTAAGTTGTTCTTACATCATTTTAGGATTTTTATGTTAAAAAATTCTAAATTCAAAACTCCCAACTCATTCTTCATAATACTTTTTCATAGATGCTTGATTGTACACACCTTTGATTTTTCCTGAAACGATTTCCTTCAACTCATAGGTATTGTTATGCTTATCATTTACCACAACATATGGTCCGGTATAAAGTAATAATAATATTTTGGTTATGCCTTCTAAGGTGCTGGGCAGCTCTCGATTTTTTCAGGAGGACTTTCTCACCTCCTTTATATGTTATAATACGCCCTATCGCCATTTGGTATTTGACTTGCCGTTTTTATTGATCTTCTGCTACCTTGTTGTAAAACCTCAACTGGTTGAATTTCCGATTATTGTTTGTTGGAAATTCAATGATTTGTTCAATTTCTCGGTGAGTCGGCTTCTCATACATGGCTGAGTATGGTGTAATTCCTATAGCTGGATGGTGGGCGAAATTTAGGAATGTCTCTGTCACTGCTAGGTACTCTTGCCACTTTTTCTGTTGGTTGTGACAGTACGTGCGCAAGATCCTACCCACTTCTCTCAGTACTCTCTCAGCCGGATTGCTACTTGGGTGGTAGACTGACGTCTTATAAGTTTTGATCCCAAGTGCTAATAAAGTGTCTCGCCACCTCCTCCCCTTAAATTGTGTACCATGGTCGGTAATAATGGAAGATGGTCTACCGATCTCTGGCACATACAAATCGATAATCACCGCCAGAACCTTTGCTGTTGTTGCCCGATTAACCGGATATAGCTTTACATATTTGGTGTAGTGGTCCATTATGATTACCAGGTATTTATACCTGTGTCGACCACCGCTACGGGAAATGGCCCGCAGATATCCAAAAACACTTTTTCCAGTTTTGCGTTTGAAGTTATCGGTATCATGATACCCTCTGTCTTTTCATTGTTTATTTTTGCGCATTGGCAGATCTTACAGGACTTGATGTACGTTCTCACCTTGCGGTTGATATTCTTGATCTTACAGTTTTCCTCTAGAGCCTGTATCACTTTTAACGCTCCCATGTGACCATACCTGACATGGTAATCGATGATGACCTCCTTTTCGATTTGGTGTGGGATTATCACCTTCCATGTCTCTTCGTCCAAAGCCGTTTTTATGAATAAGATCCCTTTGTTAAGATGGTAATATTTGGAAATGGTATCATTGGCTTCCAAGCGACTCATGATGTTTTTCAGCTTAGGATCAGACTGCTGATGGATTCGAATATTTATTAATAGAGCTTGTAGTTCGGCTCTGGTCTTGAATATGTTATAAATTTTGACCAAGCTCTCCTTCTCTCCCTCGAAAGTCTGATCATCCAGATTTATACGTGACAACACATCCGCTACCACGTTCTTTTTCTCTGGAATGTATTCCCATTTCAGATCACATTCTTGTAGGGCGAGTGCCCACCTAGCCAATCGGCCGTGACTCAACTTGCACTTACGAAGGAACGAGATGGATTTATGATCAGTTGGTACCGTGACTTGATATCCGAGAATGTACGTCCGGAACTTGCTGCATGCGAACACCACGCTCAGTAATTCCTTTTCTGTCACACTATAGTTCTTTTCGCACTGGTTTAGTGTGCGACTAGCAAAGCTTATTACCAGATGTTGTCCCTCCTCATCTTCCTGGTATAAAGTCGTTCCTAAGCTCAGGTCGCTAGCGTCACAGCTTGAAAAGAATGGTTTCTTAAAATCTGGGTGACGAAGTATAACACTCTCCAGAAACTTCTCTTTTATCAAACGGAAAGTAAGATCTTGATCTTCACCCCAAGTCCATTTGTTCTTAGCAGATAACTGTGGTTGAAACTTGGCGGTCAACTCGGAATATCGGCTCTGAAACTTCCTGTAATAGTTACAGAGTCCGAGGAAAGATTGTAATTGTTTCCTGTTTCTTGGTTGCGGGAACCTCTGAATTGCCTCCACTTTCTCTGCTGACGGGGTAATACCTCTGTCGTCTAGGTTGAAACCCAAGAATTGTACCTCGCGCGCTATGAACTTGGATTTCTCCAACTTCAGAGTTATGTTGTTCTGCGCTAACTTGCTCAGTACATAATCCACTCTGTAGCAGTGCTCCTCCCAGGTTTCGGATGTGATGAGTAAGTCGTCAACATAGACGGTGGTAAATTGGAGAGCTTCTTGTCCAAGAATCTGGTCCATGCATGCCACAAAGATGGCGACAGAATTGACAAGTCCGAAGGGCAGTCTCTTAAACTGGTAATTGCGCCCTTCGAAAATGAACGCCACGTACTGGCGGCTTTATGGATGCAGCTCTACTTGCCAATAACCACAGACAGTATCCCAGGTGCTAATAAACTTAGTGCCATGAAAACGTTTTAAGATCTCCTCTATTTCACCGGGAGAGGTTCTGTCATTCACAATCGTCTTGTTCAACTCGCGCGCATCTAAACAGAGCCGGACTTGTCCGTCTTTCTTTGGAACAGCAATAATTGGACTAGTGTAAGGTGATTGACTAATCTCAATTATGTCATTTTCTATCATCTTATTTATCTCTGTTCTCACGGCTTCTTTGAGCGACTGCGCGATTGGATATGACCTCCGGTTAAACTCTACGTTTTCTTTGAATCGAAGTTGGCACTGGTAGTTTTTTACCTTCCCTGGTTCATCTGAAAACACTGCCTTGTACTTCTCATATATTGTGATTAGACGATCAGCTAAATGTATAGGTATTTTCTTGTTATCGCTTCCGCACTGGAAATCCCGTATTTCTTGGATTTTAACTGACCATAAATCCTCTCCTCCATGGTTGTATATAATGGGTTTAGGAAGAGGGCTGTTTCTAATAATATTAATTTTACGAAGTTGTTGATGTATAGGGCTGGGAAGTATAGTTGTGCCTCCTACCAGAACTGCGGTCCATGTTACTCCGTCTGGGAAAAGTGATACTTTATCTAAATTAAGATCGATTACTGCAGAATATCTTCTAAGAATATCGCAACCGACTAATATGTCAAATGGTAATCCGGTGGCGATTAAAAATTCCATGTCTAAAGCTATATCACGGCTAACGACACTTAAAGAAACTTGTTTCCTGATGGTTTATTCTGGCGGCCAGTTGCACCTATTAACACAATGTTGTTGACTGGTAACATTGGCAAAGTTTTTCCACATGCACTTTGTATTCTCTCCAATTCATTTGCGTTTATTATTGAAATATTGGCACCTGTTTCTATCATTATTTTAGCGGGAACTCCTTCCACCTCCGCTGTTATATAAAATATTTCATTATTATTGTTGCTGAGACTCTTCTCGTTCTCTTCCAAAAGTTCCGTTCTAATATCTTTTAGATAGTGGTTACTTATTATAGTGATGTTTTTATGATTGTTTGCTTGTTGCAATTTTTCCTTTTCTAACCCAGGAAGTATAAGCAGTAACGGGTCATTGTTGTTGATTACTGCCTCCTCCCGTTTAAAGCATTTTGGTCATCGTTCGTGTTAGTATTGACCGAGGCATCGTTCGGGAAACTCTGATCCGTTTCCTGACGCTCTGTACCCTGTGCGAGGTTTAGCGCCCTGTTCTGTTGTCGGCCAAGATCCTCCAGGCTTGTACTTCTTCTTCCCTGTTCGTGTCTTGGACCGTCCCGTTCCGCACTCCTCCATCTTCGGTCGGCGCCGTGGAAGCTGTTCCTCCGTGGTTGATAATATCTCCTGGGGCCGCGATCTTCCGCTCTTATAAAATTAACCCTAGGGCGCGACACTCGGTTATTATTATTATTACTATAATTATTATTATAGTAATTTCGGTTGGGTGGGTATGGTCTGTCACCGTTATTGCTGGGGTATGGATTTCTCTGACTGTATGGGATACTATTATTAGGCTGATAATAATTATTCCTATTATTCGGATAGGGGTTGTTATTCCTAACACCGTTAAAATTGCCGTTAAAATTGTTATTACGCGGCGGGTTGTTAGGGCCGTCGTAATTACTGGGCTGGTTCCGGTTACTGGGATGGTTATTGCCGTTATTGGGGTATGTATTCGGCCTTGCCTCTGGTCTCTCATTTCTCTTTCTGCTCTGCCGATAATACTCCTCGTTTTCATATCCCTCTAACAACTCGGTCATCGCCTGGATCGTCTTGATCTGGCTACCTCTCCGGGCCCTGATAATGTCTTCATCATAGTGATATGATATTTTATTCACTAGACACTCTTCTGGTATTGCCGGTTCGAGGTGTTTTGCCATGCACACCTACCCCAAGAAATATGCTGTCATGCTGTTGCCTAGTTGTGCCCTGTATCGTCCATTACATATATTGTCACGGATCAAGTTCTGGATAGTCTCAGACCAGTACTTCGCCTTAAACATTTTCCGGAACTGCTGGTAGTCGGGAATTTCACTCCGATTGGCCATCCACCAATTATCCGTTATTTCTCGGAAGGACTCATCTAAGATTTCCCTGCTATAGCTCCATTGCGTGATTTTATGCTTAGCGAAGTATTCCTCTATTCTAGCCAGGAACTCCATCGGCTTACGCTTATACTGTCGGAAGTTGAGCCACTCTCGGCTTTCGTTGACGGGCAATCCTGTGAAATGAGTCGGTCTGTTTCTTATCGCTTCCATCTCTTCTCGGCTTTGTCGCACCTGACCGATGATATTGGTCATGGTCTCTTGCATAACATTACACCGTTCCGTGACTTGGTTGCGTACTCTCCTGTTCTTCTACTTTCCTGCGGCTATGTTCTTCGATATTTGTGAACTTGATGTTCACCACTTCTTTAAACTCTTGCACCTCCTTTTCGGTCTGGTTGCATTTCCCGTCAATCTCTCGAATTTGTCGATTTACCATTATGTTTTCTTCTTCCATCTTCTTATTCATCGCTTTCTTGTTAACATTGATTTCCTTATTCAGTTCTTCTCGCAACAATTCCATTCTTTCGTCCAGTTTGTCCAGATTCTCCTGATTGACCTCTCTTAATTCTTCTCTTAAAATTTGATTGTCCTCTCACAATTCTTCCAACTTCTCCCCCATCTTCTCTTCCAAATTCTTGTTATCCTCCTTCAACTCTTCCTTCAACTGTCGGTTGTTCTTTCTATCTTCTTCCTGGTTTCATCGATTTTCTGATTGGTGTTTTCAATTTTATTAATCAATTCTTCTTTAGTCGACTTGAATTCTTCCTTGAACGATTGGTTGTCTTCCTTCAAATCTTCTAACTTCTTCCCCATCTCTTCTTCCATCTTCTTGTTGTCTTCCTTCAAATCTTCCATGTTCTTGTTCATCCCAGTCAACTCTTCTTTTGTGGACTGGTTATCCTTCTTCAATTCTTATAACATTTCTCCCATCCTCTCTTCCATCTTCTTGCCGTTTTCTTCCATCTTCTCTTCCATCTTCTTGCTGTTTTCTTTCATCATCTCTTCCATCTTCTTGTTCATCCCACTCAATTCTTCTTTTGTTTTTTTTCTATTTTATTTCCCAAATCTTCATTTAATTCCTTACTCAAGTCTTCCTTCGTAGATTTGATGTTTTTATTTATTTCTTTATTCATTTCCATCATCATTCTCATCACCTCTTGCATACTCCCCTCCTCCGTTCGTGTCGTCTTTTCCAATTGTTCCTTCCGGACATCGATTTCCCCTGTTTGTGTGGGCACCTCCGGTTGTTCCTCTGGTTGTTACGGTTGTTTGGACAACACCGGTGGCAATGAACTTTCCACGTCTACTGGCGTTGCCTCTTTGTTCTCCATGTCTAACTCTATTGCTTTTTCGGCCTCCGCCGCCCGTTTCTTGGAAGTTGCACGTCGTTGCATTTTCCCTTCAATTTCTCTGGTTTTGTAGCTGTTGCCTAGCCCCAACTAGTGATTGGGCAGAATGTATTGGCCTTTCAATCGACTAATTAAAGCCCCTCAGTTGTGCGCCAATTTGTAACTAAATTCTGTTACTCCGTTAGATGAATACTGGTGTTTAATAATTGGTGTGGCTCTCGACGTGTTACTGGTCTGAAACGCTTCCTTAAGTTTCCCAGTTGATCGAGTCCCAAATGTAGCAAGACCTGTCAAATAGCGTTATGCTGTTGAAGAAATATATGTGTAGTTTCACCAAAAGTTTTAAAACAAAAATTGTTGCTTGTTGAAGAAAAAAAAAAAATTGTGTTTAAAAAAATTATAATTAAAAAAAAATTTTCTTTTTATTAATTAATTAATTAAAATCAATTAATTAATAGTTTGGTGTGAAGTTTTAAAATGTATATCACTCCTCTAAGAAATTTTATTGATGTTCTTGTATTTTCCAAATAAACTACAACCACTCATAAGATTGTCTCCAGGACAATCGATACTTGTTTACTTTTTCGTTTTGTAGGTTATCTTCCCTGGTATATGGTAAAATCCTAGTAGTTTATTATTTAAAATTATA
The DNA here is from genome assembly GCA_034769895.1 of Magicicada septendecula. Lineage (NCBI taxonomy): Eukaryota > Metazoa > Arthropoda > Insecta > Hemiptera > Cicadidae > Magicicada > Magicicada septendecula. The sequence goes on from CM068368.1 coordinate 511,840,895, forward strand.
TTAATGGTAATTTGTAATATAAATAAAAGAAAGAACTATTTTGTGGTGAAAAGTATTAATGTTTTATTAAATAATTGAAATACAGACTCTTTTCGATTATAATATCGACTATCAGGGTATCGAAACAGTTACATGGTTTGGTATATAAAATTCAACAAAGTTCTTTAAACAGCTAATTATTATAAAAGTCAGAGAAATCGGGCCAATATTTAAAAAGTATAACGTTACAACAAGTTAATTACTAATACTAGATACACACATTGAATAATAAAATTGAAATAATATAATTTGTTGTCACCAACACAGCTGACGGGACACAAGGAGGCGTTGCTAACGACAATCTGCAAATGGCTGCCGTCAAGTCGGTCAAAATGTCCTCCGAATCGGCGATGTTCCAAATAAGATATTTTCTGGTAGTATTTACGTCCTGGTGTCTGCAAATCTCCTTTCAGATGTTGTGTAGTGTCTTAAGTGAAGTTTCCGTGTTGTCTTTTGTATATCTGTGTAGTTATAAGTTCGTTCACTTTTTATGAGTCCGACACTAATATATGGTTATGTGGTATACTGTTTTCTTGTGTTTTATAGTGCTTTTCGGTGTAGTTGTGTGCTGTCCAGTGTTATTTAGTCTTTATATATTGATTTTGTTACTATATGGACGTTCCAGAATGATTTTATACGCCACTCGCGATTTCACAAAAACGTACCGTTCACTTACTCGCCATTACCGTTTCTAGTTAGGTTAGCTCGGTTATAAACCGCTTGTCAAGTTCACCGTACAATTACCAATAAGCAACTATCTTATTTCCTCCAGTTTCGACTAAACTCTTAGCCAATATAATATTATTCTTAACATTGTTCAAATATAATTTTGCATCCTGTGCATATTCCCAAATACACTATATAACTGCCTAAACTTTGGTTATTTATCAATTTTATTTGCTAGATGTAATTTAAATTAATCCTTCAGTTCATTCGGCGTATTTTAAGATTGAATAATGCCGTTTTATAATGTTTTCTGACCAAAATTAGTAATTTTACTTTCATTTTGTATTTAGTGAAAAATTAAAAATTGACTTCCTGTCATTATGCAAATTCAGCCATTTTTCAGTTATATTTATTATTAATAATCTTATATTGTATTAAAAGGTATATATTCCCTTATTTTCTTGTAATTAATTGAATTGGTTAAATTCTAAAATATTATTTTGGAATATATGACTCCCCTCTCCAAATTTCTGAGTTTAGTCATTTTTATTTTTATTTATAATTCTGAATATAATTTTATAAAATCTTTCTAAATGGTATGTGCAATTATATGGCTTCATCTGAGGTTTATTTTGTCTAAATCCCTTTTGTTTAATTGCATTTAAATGAGTAATTTCTCTGTTTTGATGAAGTTTGGTTTTCATTCTTTGGCCTAGATTTTTCAACAAATTTACCTTACAAAATATTTTTACAAACAATAAATGATGTGTGATACCCTCTCTGACTTTTAAATATGGTATTATAAACTAAACATTTTTTCAAATAACACAACAATAATTAGTATTGGTTACAATACCATGAATAGTTAAACAAATAAGGAATATTTTCAAATAATTGGTTGTCTTCAAACTTCAGACATGTTTTACAATCAAATACTTATTTCTAACATTGAAATATGGTTCACAAAAAAGGTTTTTTTACCAACTAACATCTTAATTACTTCTTACTATTAACCCAAGTAATAATTATGTTTACAGTTCTGATGTTAGTTGTAAATTTAAATAAATGACCTTATATCTAATATATTTTTAACATCCTTATCCTATATTTACAAAAAACTTATATCTATACCCTTATTTGCTAACTACTATACTAAGTTGGATTATACAGTTTTTTACACTGTCTTTTAAATATTGTATTTGGGGAATTGTACCCTGTCATTAGTATAATTAAATCTGTTTTTTTTTCATTATATAAAACAAAATGTCACTTTAAACAGATTTATATAATATGTTACTATTCAAAGTAACATATTCACCTAGTACACATTTTAAGTCACTGAAAGTTCCATATTTCATTGTATTCAATGTTTGTGATTGCCAAGAACGAAACACAAGGTTTATTTTTTATAATACCTAAAACTAGCACTGGTTCACTTTACACTTTTATTTTATGTTATTTCTAAATGGTCGTGTAGTCTTATTAACATAATAAATTGGTTAGTGTTTTACAATGGAGATTTGTTCCTTGGTTACTATATTATTGTTTCATCTTGGTTCACTGGCAACTCTTACTTTACACACTTCTCTCTCTTAATTTTATGTACATGTTGTTACTATTTCGTTATACTTTTATTGGTTTTTGCTATTTGGTTTGGGGATATGGGGATTTGGGTGTCTTTTATAAGAGCGTGACATCTTCCTCAGGATGCTGCCTTCTTCTTCTTTCTTCTGTCTTCTTTTCTTCTGTCTTCTGGGACTGGTATCTTCTCCATCTTCTTCTTGATGTCATCGGTTTCTTGGGATTTCTTCATCTTCTTCGTGTTTCTTGGGATTTCTTCATTTTCTTCGGGTTTCTTGGGATTTCTTCATCTTCTTCGTCATTTTAGAAATACATCACCTGTTATGGTTGTTCTTGGCTTATTCAGGGTTTCTTTTCCATTTATATTTCCTCGTTGTGGATTTGGTCATATTCTGTGTTGCTTTGTTATTTACTTTTTACCTTCCTGGGTTATAATTTGAAAACCTTTGGTTATTAGACTGGTTTTGGATGACTCATCACTAGTAACTCATTTTATTTGAACTTGTATTTTTTTAAAATAATAATGATTGCTTTCCACAGTTGCTATGAATTAATTTTTTATATTAAACTTAATGCTTTCTTCCAGATTTAAGTGTTATAATTTTATTATTCTAATGATCAAATGCCATTCAATATTATGCATATATCTGTCACGTTACAGATTGCTTTCCTCCAGAAGTAATTATTTCAGACATGTTTATGGATGAAATAAATTCTTATGATAATTTCATCATTTCTTATATTTCATTTTCTTCCCCATTTTTATATCGACTTTTTATATTAGAGTTTAATTAATTTTATATATATATATATAGTTACTTATTTTACTACTGATCCTTTTCGGATAGTTAGTGTCTTCTGAGATATTATTATTATTATTGTAATACATTTTCTTTCTTTATAAACTTCGTGTTGCATCCTTGGGATATTAATTCCCTAACATTCCCTATCACGTGGGCTGGGGCAGATCAGAGGGGCACTGTACGCTACACAATCTCTGCTGGCCATACACCACTTCTACAAATTGAGTACAGAGGCATATTCATGTCTGCTCAAAAAACATAATGCTGCTGAAATTATCTTCAGTCAGTCATCGATCAAGTTATTCTAATGATCAAATGCCATTCAATATTATGCATATATCTGTCACGTTACAATATTTTACAATAATTTTATTTTTATCTTGCAGAAGTTATTATATATTAGGTACTATCAACACGAGCTTCGTGAATCCTTCTGAAAAACAATCGTATTATCTATGGTTGCATTAGAATAGGTGCCGTTATATTGTGGGATGAAAGTATTCATTTGTAACCAAATGTAGTGAGTATTGTAAGTCAAGTTTGAGTGTAGTAAATATTGCACTGACTCTATTAGCAGACAATGTTAGCCAAAGTAAAAACATTCTCGCTCAAATTTGCTAATCTTATTCAGTAAATCTTATTTCATGTGGCTCTATACTATAAGGTTGGCTTAAAATATTTTGCACAGAATTACTCTTCGCAGTTTAAGAAACTAATGCAAGAAATGAATCGTTCAATCAGAGGACGGTTGGGGGTAGCCAGGTAAAAAAATGGAAACGCAGTACGTTATCGGCAAGATAGTGTGGATTTTGAAGAAGGATACAAAAGTTAACGAAAGCCAAAGCCAAAGCGCTGTTATGGTCGTACCCCGAAAGGCTAAGTTAGCAGAGCAGGCATTTACATTGTGAGGAAGAGAAGTAACGATGTTGTTTATCGTATGCAACAAGGGGGGCAAAGGAAAGTCATTGTCGTCCATCTATACTGCCTCTGCAAAATTTACTGCAGATACGATTTGCGGAAAAGGCTTAAGAAAAGCCTAATCCTATGATATAGGAATCCTGCGGAGTGTGTAAAAGGGCAGTAATTAACAGACGTAGTACAGAATTGTCCAGTGCTTTCTAGGCTTCTTTAACTTTGCACTTATTCTTGACCCATCATTAAGAACAATAGATTCATCTCGCAATCGCAGTATGGTAAAAATATATGATTTAGATGTGGCCAACCAGTTAGTTTCAGACTGCGTTCAAAATTAAAGTGATTATAGTATGTGGACAATGGTGATTATTGACGTAAGTTTTTTATTACAATAGTGTTAATTAGATGACTCTTAATGTTTGTTGTGTTAGCGTGTGTTTTATAAACGTAAACTTGAAAAGTGTTATCTTTATATAAATAGTAAAATAGTTTTACCTTTTTCTTTTCCGTCTGGTGGCCTTTATCCTTTATGTAAATCTACGCGTTTCGGGACATATGTCCCATCATCAGGAATATCCCTTGGTAAAGTTCGTCAATTATTAAAATATTAAAAACAACTTTATATACAATTCTACACACATCACAATAAATATAAACACAGAAAATATACATAAAAATGTTTGAGGAAACGTGAGAACACACGCGATATCGTTGGTGCGCACCACGAAATACTATCAGTGTTTTCTTTGTGTAGCTAAGTTTTAACTGAAATTGAAGTTAGCAATTTTCCTGAGTTCATTTAATTGAATTTCACTGTTTCATTTAGTTTCGCTGTCAGTGCAACCTGTCAGTGCAACCGTCGTACTAATATTGTTAAAGGGATTTATTATAACAAATAGAGGTTAAAACAAAAGCGTATACACTAACTGACAAAAGTAAGTTATTTTGGATCAGATAATTTCTTTATTTACAAAGTTTCATTCGCTGTAGTAGAACAACCTTAAACAGATGGACGATGCGAAAACAGGATATTTATTCCTAACAGATGTAAGACGAAGATATTAAATTTATTTGGTAGCCTATATAATGGATTTGTGTGAGAGGAGACTGTGAAAGTCGGCCTTGAAATCTCTGAATTACGTGCCGTGGAATCAGGGATGCCATTTCTAAAAAATAGAAGAAAGTATATACAGCATGTTCGTCGAATGCAAGAAACGAGACTATCCAGGAGTGCTTTAGTATTTACTTGGAAACCGATGTAATTTTCAGAATCGAAAGAGATGAAATCGTATTTGGAAAACCCATTTTATGGCGAATCTATATTATGGTAATAGTTAATCTTAATCGACAGTCCACAAAAAGTTCTGCTTAGCACTTGGACCGTTAATGAAGCATTAGCGCCGTTAATGTAGCGATTATTCCTTTAATGTAAAAGAAATACGCGCGTTTTGTTCTCCCTACATCTGTATAATACAGTATTCTGCAGTTTTCTTCCATCTATAGTGCCAAATTTGTTAGGTGGATTTGTGCCAAATAGTGCATTTTCTCAATTTTTATCTTGGCACCGTTGGAATATGGTAGGGCTTTCAGTTGAAAACCACTTGTTTGAAAAAGAAATGGATGAAGCGTCTTTCCAACCTTTATTTTAAAACTAGTTCTTACATACGTCTAAGAAAGATATATGCAGAAATCACGTAGACTTGGTGAATAACAATCATTAATGAGATCACTCTTGGAGTAGCTATAGAATACCAAGACAGTTAGAAGTGTAAAGGAGGAATATCTAAAAGTATCATTTATGTGTACGAGTATATCTCTATACATTTAACAGAAATCATAAAGAATTTTGCGTACATCGGTATTAATAGGATTCTTAAATTCGTAGTGACCGTCAATCAATGAATCAATTTGTCGACGTTTCGACAGTGTGGTTTTGCTTTCAGGGTTTGTGAAGATGACAATAAACATTGTCGTAACGTCGACACAAATATGTTAAAATGTGTGTTATATATTTGACCGATACTCACAAATCCTTCACCGAACAAAGGTATTAATAAGGTTGGAGTGTAAAACGATTGGAGTATGGGAAACAAAGTGCATAACTACAAAAGTAAAACGTTCATACGTACACGTGTGTCAGACGTTTGCCTATGTTGTCGGAATGCTTTGATGACGGTCGCCTCCAACCGCTGTCGGGTGTTGCTACGCACACATTACTTACGCTTAAGATCGTTCACTACTGAAAGCAAAACCACACAACAAACGTACACTTTATACCCAAGAGCAATTTTAAGAGTGAAGTTGTGTTATTTATTCTCTTAAATGGACATATGCAAATACAATAAACAGGAGTTCTAGTCTTATAAAACATAGCATTTCGTTAAACTTGTCGCATCTGATTTAATTTTAATTGTTTTCTAAGTAGACTTGTGTAAACTAAACTTTTATAGTCAATATAAAAGTTCCTGTGCACATTATTTTTTGGGAATTGTTTTATTTATTTGACATGTTTGCTCATTGACATGTTTACCTCCTCTAAAAACCTTAAAAAATAATTCCTTTACTCGTTTGTTATATGAGTTGAAAAGCATTAAAACTACATCAGCATGTGAGAACGGTAAATTCTATTATACTCAACATTAGCATACCCACTTGCCAATGTAAGGAGCTGTTGGTCATATTTATAAAGGTTATGTTAATTTATTTTAATTTTTTAAATTATTTTAAACAATTTTGCACAAAGAGTTAGGCTATATCTACTCTCTCGTAAGCTGTTACAGTTGTGATGTACTTGAAATCAATATTTTTATACAATGGAGAAGCTTAGAATCGTAGTACTCAATTTGAGAGAGAAATACAACGTGTTTTAATAGTTTTATGTAAACAAAATTAAAACATCTGCCTACTGCAGTAATAATGAAACAAAGATTAGAGCAATTACAGTAACACAAAACAGTCGCTTTATGCGCAACTACAAAACCGAAGTAGATTTTCAGTGTTATTGAAGTATAAAGAGGACTCGTTATTGGCCTCTGAGATCTATGTACTTAATATTACTTAAGTTAAACGTTTTAACAACCTTTGAGCTGCTAGCAGTCTAGTCACTGCCAACGAAATATCTAGTAGAATGTATGTCATTGTAAAATGAGAATTTAAAAAAATAAACAGTAGAGATTATATAAAGAGAAACAGTGTATATATATATATATATATATATATATATATATATATATATATATTGCAACGTGACAAGCTGTCTCACTATAGGAAAATGTTGAGCATACTTATTATCAGCTGTTATGGGTGTCCAGAATGATAGAAGAATGCTTGGAAATAATATAATATTATTAAAAATTAAAGTTAATTGGATAAATTAGTAATAAGACAATGTAACAACTATGAAGATACAATTTAATATGTGAGTGAAGTGTTGTGTAGTGTGGGTAGCAAATAGAAGTTTATGGAAGTTTATTCATATGAAATAAAGCATTGGTCTAGAAAATTCAAGAATAAGGAAATCAATGAGCACGTGGCCGGTCTGGAATATAATAGAGTATATAGAAAATACGCCTACGCGCGTATCGGCGGTGACGTCATTCGGCAGGGCCTCGGCATACATTGAGCAGTATTATAAAAGCAGTGGCCAGTCTTCATCTAACTTTCTTAGAACACTCTTAGAACCCTCTCAGAGCTCTCTTCTCTGAGAGTCTTCATACAGCACTCAGCGAAAGCAGTCGCGGTGGGCATCGTCCAGTCAACATCAATTCCAGCGGGCAGTCCTTGGGCCCGTGGAGTCGTGATAGCAACGGGTGTCGGCAGGAAACAAATACGGAGTAGGAGATAGTCGGCTACCGTTCCTGAGCTTCGTGTTGCTGATCGTGGCGGCTGGGATACGGACACCTAGAGCAAGGCAGTTTCTGGAGGCGGTTGCTGGAACGTGGAACCAAGACGACGGATTGCTGGAGGCCGGATCGAGATCGTCGACCGGGAGGACAATGAAGACTACAGAACAGGAAAGCCAAATTTAAATAAATTTGTTATTAAATTATAAAGCTTTAAAGTGTAAAGTAAAATGAACATTTATTTAAAATATAATTTTGTTTAAAGGAGACTTTGAACAGTTAAAAATTTACAGCACTATTAAATAAAGAGAACATTTATTTAAAGATATTTTCAAAGCAGATTTTGAACTTAAATAAATCAATTTTGTTTAAAATAACGAAAGAACATTGTGATATAATTGTGTGTAAAAGAAAAGGACAATAAATATATGTATTTTCACTAATTGAGCATTCTATTCTGCAAGTCTGGTCTGGGCTATAACCTGTTACCTTGCAATATATATACAGTATATGTTTGTATGTAGAGAAAGGTTTGTGTGTGTGTGTGTGTGTTGCTATGTAACCGGTTTGAAGCAGACTGTACCTGCAGAAATATATTTTTCTTACTTGAATTAATACATTTTTTTTTTTCATTTTAACACATACAGCTTATATCTGATAATTATGAATTTAATAAATGAATAATTTTAATTCGTTTTCAGTTATCAATTACAAAAGAGAGTCTCTACTTGATCTATATTTTATAAAATAGTTTATTCCTTTTAAATATAAATCCATTTTCTTGGATTTGCTTGGTTAAGTTGCAGACTATCACGCGAGCCTGCTCCTATGCTTTCACACCGGCTGGGATGTCGATCTCTGGGTTTTCTAGTGGGTGTTGTGTCCGACCTAGTTGGTCCTGACTTAATATTCGTTGGCAGTCATCGGTCATTGACTATTTCGAACGCCGTGCTTGAATTCGTGGTACTAATTCAGTCGCTCCCTTGACGATACACTCCAGCTTTCCAAGGACTGACTGAAACTGTTATTCAAGAACAATGATCACGTCCTGGTGGACACGAATTTCCGTTTGAAGACCTTTCCAAACCATGTATTTTCAACTGCACGTGATGCACAACTAATTACTTTGCCAATTGAATAAATTAATATTAAAATTTGTATGATACTAAAATAATTAGTACAGTATTAAAATAATTATTTATATTAAAATAAATAATATATGTATATTAAAATATATTTATATTTAAATTATTAAAATAATTTCCACAGTAATGTAAATGACAAACAGTGTTTTTGTTTTTTGGCTTACGGTTATTTACGTTCATGTAATTCGTTACGCGTACAACACTTAGGCGTTCGTCACTTTCACACTACAATGCAATGGTGTTTCTTTTTTTATTGTTTATAATCGCCTTAAACTAAGTTAACAAGCATTAGGCCTCCTTATTCCAATAACAGTAGCGTCTTATCACATGCAGAGGATACCAACCAAGACTTATTGTTTGTCTCCATATATTCACACATAATGTGTATGTCTCACACACACACACACACACACACACATTGACATTACGTTCTGGCCCGTAGATGGTCCGTACGAATTGTGTGTTGAACGTGTTTCTAATACATTTACATAAACAACCACGCTGTGGGATTTGAACTTATTTGCGTTACCTCTAACCACTAGGTTACATATAAAGTTTAATTTTGTAGAGTGAGAAAGTATCTTTAAATGTTAAATGAAGGAATTAAGGAATTAAGACAATTAAAAGCGGTTACAACTGTGTTTTATTTAACTAAAACAAGAAATTTTAAACTATATATACTCCTTTTCATAAATGTTTACTATGTTATAGTATGCAATTACCATAATATTAATGGCCTACATTTAGAATTACATACCTAATATTGATACATAAAGAATTAAAATTTACTTTACTCTGAGTGGCTTACAGACATTTTAAATCACTAATAATTAACAATTTAACTATAAACAGGCAATCCAACAATTTAAAATTCTTAAATTGCCTTATATATATATATGGTGATAATATATGTCACCCATTTAAATAAATTCATCCTAATAGCAAAAATGTGCACCCAAAGAATTTCAGTATTTAGCTAGTTCAATTAATTCTTCACATTTAATTTCTTACTTTGCATTCTTAAATAAAAATGTTATATGAGTTATACTACTTACAATTTATCAAAGAAAGACAGCTTGGCGTCACTTTCAACAGTATACAAAATATTTGCATATCGTGGCGATTTTCATCGTCTGTAGAACACTCTTGACAAATACAACTCTTGATGGCTCAAGACATTTTGCACACGGTGAGTATTTTGGATAGTACGGACTTATTTGATTACGAAATAATAAACAAATAATTACCCTGTCACCTTACACGCACACGAGCTCGTCCTAGGTCGAGTCCAGGGGCGCGTAACATTCTTCACAAGCCGCAGAAATACACCGTTTTCACGTGGTGTGAATCACGCCGCAAAATCGGCTGAAACTATACCGTTTGGGGTGCGCTAGTTTTATAATCTGTACCTGCTTTACACACGCTACTGTTTAAAAATGGACACACAAATCTCACCTATCATGACGACCCATCAGGAAACACACTTGTCCGAGTCAGTTAGTTTCAAAACCGCATAGTCTGTTCAATAAGGTTTTAAAATCTATTTAGTTTTTCCTGAATTACATTTGTAATAATTTACATATGTATCGTAGCACACTGTCTTGACACTTGCACCTTTGCATATTTTTCCCTACTAGGCAAAAATAAAATTGCATTTAATTCAAATTCCATACACAAATTTGGAAATATTTCATACGTTTTTTATATTACTTTCAACCTTACAAATAGATAACAATATTTCACCTTTTAAATTTACAGTTACCAAAATGATGCAACATTATGAGATATAAATCAAAACAATGTCTTGTGCTTGCCCTCATTTCTCATTTCGTACGTGGAGCCTATTCTTCTCTTCCCTCAGTGCTGGCGAGGCGTTAACTATCATACTCCAGTAGCAAACTTCCGTGATACTTTCCTACTTCTCGCCGATTGGACGCATATGGTGTAGGTCTGTTTTCCAACCTTCTTCTGCAACCAAGAACACATAAGGGACTTTCTGGAATCTGCGGAGTTTTTGTCTGTGCTATCCTCTCTTCTAGCAAAGCGTTAATTTTCAATAATACCAATTCTCCTACGTCGAATTCCAATAGTTTTCTGTTCGATTAAATGTCTCAACTATTTCCTTCCTTTCTCTACCATTTGTAAACTAGCATTTATTATGTTCCGTTTCAATGGTATTGATAAATTTTGATTGTTTGTTTCACGGATGAATCGACACCAAACTTGCGGTAGTTCTTCATTTATGTCGAGTTCTATTGGTGTGTAGGCTGTTGGTGCACTACAGTTTTCGTCGATAACTTTCTCAAAGAACGATCAGTATTCTTACCCATTTGTTGCGTTAATCATGGCAATTGATTCGCAGGCACTTTCCTTGTTCCTTAACCCTCTTAATTAGATTATAGGCTTACTGCGAGTGTCTGATGGATGTTAGTACTGGATTTGACCCGTGCTGAATGAATGTTTTCATCCACAACCTGTTCTTAAATTGTTTCTTTTGTTACTTGCCACACATCGGTACATACTTCTGCGTATTATTTTAGAACAGTATTAGTGATGGGTCGCATAGTAGCATATAGACGACTGCCTTAGTAAACACATACTAGCATGTGCTTAACCCCCCGACTTGATCGTGGTAGTGGGTCGGATGTCTAGCTGTAACTTCGGTGTTGATCCTTCTAAACATGTTACTGAGTAAGAAATATTCTTTATGTGTCAGATAAGATTATAATACTAATGCATGGGTTAAGCTGTAGTGATATGGTGCGATCAGCTGTTCAACATAGCTGGAGATAAGACTACAATCTTGATTTACTAATTTGTACACTATAATAAATATCATCATTTAGTGTACATTTGTGGTCCAACTGGTGTTATTTCAACCAATGAAGCTTTGTATGCTTGTACTGTTTTGTAGTCGAATCTAGTAACAAAATTGTCACTTCATTATCAGCTTTAATTTAATAGGTAATAATTTTACATCCATACAATTGGAATAATGCGTCTCTTGTTTTTCTTCAGCCATTTATCTACTGAGAGTATCTGATACTTTCTTATCCGATTCTGTGTAGCATATAATTGTAAAAGAATATTCTTGAGTTGTTAAAATTCTTCTCATTAACCTGCCGTTTGTAATATTGTACTTTAGCAGAAAGGATAGCACTTGATGGTCAGTGTGAATCTTGAAATGTTTGCCATAAATATGGTATCTAAACTGCTTTAGCGCATACACTACGGATAATATCTCGTTCTTAGAACTACATCAGTGTTTCCCTGTACCTGTAAATACTCTGCTTGCTTAAGCTATTGTAGTTCTCCTCTTGATACGTTACGCTTCCTACAGCACAGTCACTTCCTACAGCTATGAATGGGGTAGCATAATATTTCTATAAACTGTGCTTTCACTTCAAATATGGAAGTGGATGGTCAATGTGATGTTCTACCCACTTCCACTTTACACTTTTCCTATTCAGCTCGAGTAACAGTTGAAGTCATTCTGCATATTGTTATTCCTCACATCCAAACAAAGTCGAATACTATAATTTTTCTTCAATATATTCAATCTCCATTTCACGTTGAGAGTCAGCTTCATCATCAGTGTTATAAATATAATTTCCAAATTTTACTGTAGGTTTAGGAACTCTTAATTGTTTATTTATATTTAGCTACATATCTTGATAAAAACATCAAATTTGGTATCATATGTAATATTATAAATGTTGGACTTTGTAATTCGATTTTGCATATCTATTACTGCATTTACTTTACTTAATGTACAATTACGAATTAGTTTATTTATAACTACGATGGATATTTCGCTTTTCATATCGCCACATTATAAATCCATGAAGATTTTTTCTTAGCCTTTTCTAGGGCATTACGAGCTCTGTTTATATAAACGTTGTTGACAGGTAGAGTGTGTCCTTATAAAATACTATTTATTGTTACGTATCTATATGCAACTGCTAGCTGATACCTCACCCCCTACATCAATTAATGCCTCCACTTTATAAATATTTACATAGAGTACGCTGCCGTCTCGTCTCACTTCTACCGTTGGTTGTTTCCAAAGCTTCCATTTTCTGTTTTATGTCAGGGGGAAATAAGCTGCTGATGAAATATAGTTATTTTCGTACAAAGTCTGTGACCAAATACCTGGTGTTTTAAATGACAAAAAGATGATTTCTTTTGTCACATACGGCATACGGCGAACAAGGCTGCTAAAGGTGTATGGTGTTCAGCAGATTCGTGTCCAATATGGGTTGACCCATCCTAAAAGCGTTGCTTGCTGATAACAGCGGTCCAGTGAGTCCTCTCGCACTGCGCATAAGTCTGGGCAGACACCCTGAAGAAGAAGATACACAGAAAGAGCCTGGCGCAGGTGCAGATGAGAGAAGCTTTGAAGGTAGCCTCTGCTTACCGCATCATCTCTGAACCAGCTGTTATGGTGACAGGTGGGGTTATCCCTATCGATCTTACGTTTATTTTGAAAGTTCTCTTAGCATAGTTGAGCTAAACGTAAGTTAAAAATAATGTAAGTGTGTATTCTTTCATTTAAAAAAGAAAAAAGAACAGGTCTTGTTTAGAAATTATAATATTTATTCAGAAGAAATAATAAACACATCTTTAACCACAGATAATTTCATTTTGCTAGATCAACAAAATAAAACGGATTCATTTTATTAACATCAATTTCTTTTAAATATCATTTCATTAACTGGCTCCCGGTAACGTTCACAATTTATACAAGGTTTAAAATTAAATTTAGCAAAAATTATTTATCTAACGTTGTTTAAAAGTTTTTGGGCAGCGAACTTCCAACATTATTTTCGTATATGACAACGCTGGCGACGTTAGGAGGACATTACTGTAAACCGGCTTGAATCTGTACATACGGCTAATACGAAATTCGTTACAATTGCTGTAAAATTCCTGTAAAGTAACTAACGCGTGTATTAAAATGTATTGAAAGTTGTCCTAATATGTTCTTTTGTAAATCAGGTGTCTACAGTTGTAATACTAGGCTTTTACATTAATAAAACCTTTGACCAAATTTTACATTGTTTTATTATAACCTGCATTCATACTACATACGTAAATGAATGTAGAATGTCACTATAAAATTCTATTAGCAATTGTACAGAACTTTTCATTCCCTGAACCTCATTATCTTTCAGATAAATGTTATTATTCTTGCCAACCTCAAAAAGGGATGACGTCATTTATTATACGATAAACATTTTATCCATTTTCTGTGAATTATAAAAACTAACAGACTTATATTCTTTACATAACTTTTGTGAAAATGAATGTCGAGTTACTCCACTACACGTATTATTAACACTTGTGGAAATAGCCACACTCGTTACGTTAATTCCGCAAAGAACTCACAACAATTAGTATCTGCCATTAAGTAAATAAATTTAATTCACATCGATTACAACAAATAAACTGTTAATGTCACTTGTGATAACTCAGGGTACTAATTACCACACATTAAAAACTGTAAAGATAAACATACCAGTGACTAAACTTTCTCACCCCCCAGGTCTGTACATGAGCCGCCAGTACTGTTTACTCGTTTTTTCTACAAATTTGCATAACATTGTAAGACCTGAAATTTGTTTATACGAGACGTCAGTGGAAAACCCGTGTTTATTTATTGTTGCTCACAAAATATCTGTTAAGGGAATCCGCTACGCTCTCATTGTTAATAGTTACGTATCTTAATTACTTGTCTTTGATTGATGTGCTGTATAAGTATTTTATTTAATATGTTTTGTGTGGTTTTGAAAACGTATTTACTTTCGGTCATATTTCGAAATTGACATTTAAAATTATATACTTAAATCAGAGTGTGATAATAAACTTCAACATCACAGCCCAGTAAATATTAAGTGAACTGAAAATTCAATTACCTGAGTAGAATAAACCTGCAGGGTACGTACGTATCTGACGTCACGCGCAGCTGACTAAATATGAATAGTTTGTGTCCTGAACTAAGAACGCTTACGCAGTTGTGTTCCCTGGTGAGTGTACAAAATTACAGTAAAGTAAATCTAAAATGACTCTAAATTAAAATTTTTTTCTTGAAAACAACGTATCTTTTAAACAAATTACACACGCATCTCTATTAAATACGTTCAACAATCCCATAGCAATATCTCATCACGTGTTACCAAGTCCCTATTTGCAACACGCTACTTTGGTTGATGCTTAACACGTGATGATGACGATGATGATAATGATTTACTATTTACCTTTAAGACGTTAAAGAACTGTATAGAAACAGTTTGAAATCAACTCAGGTTAAGATTAACATTATGATATGTTATGTTGTAGAGAGCGTTTTATCTTTATTATAATAGCGTTTTAACAACCTATGCATTAAGAATATTAGACTATATATTAATTAAACCATATTACCGTGTAAACAAGTATCCTTTAGGTATTTAACGAACTGCTCTAAAATGTATAATGTTTATAATAGTAAGTGTAGAATACACGGTTATCACCCTTTGTTACAATAGTTGTAATTTGAAGTTTTATTTTGTGTTATACGAGTGAACAGAGTTTGCAACTAACAGAAAAAATAGACAACAGGACAGCTACACAATGGGAAAAACAGCGTTTTACACGAAAACTGTTTACATTAATTATCTAGATACTGAACTTAATTACCAAAACTGACAAAATTATATTTTACTAATCCTGTGGCACAAAAAAAAAGGTTGGAGCAAAATAAACAGATATAATGAGGGTAAGTAAACAATATGTTTGAACTTAGATTGGCCGAAACAGCTGTGCTGATCAACGTTACCACAGGTGAATGAGACTAGTAGCAGAGTAGTTTGCATGTCTCCCCCCCCCCAAGTGTTGCTCTTCTAGGGGATCCAGAAACAGACTCCTGTTAACAGACACTTGTTATTAGCCTTTGCTACATAAGAGACATTTGTCGCAAAGAACTAAAAATTTTACTTACTACCAGAAATGAAATTATAATAACGACTGTAATAATTACATTAATAGATAATTTTTAATTTCATTGTGACTACAAAGCAAGAATATAATGAGAAAGCTGCAAGCTTTATTAGATGCTGTAATAGGTTATTCTAGGGTTAAAATAATCTTATAAGTTTTATTCTTATATTTGTCACAGGTTCTCGTAGACGACGTAGCCAAATTCAAAGCTATTTAAATTTGAATTTATTTAATAAACATATAACGTGTTATTATTGTCAATTATGTACTTTCTAAAATACATAATAATTAATACTAAATATATATTATTTAGATAACGTGGATAAATTAGTTGTGCAGTATGATATTCTAGTTTAAGTGATCAAAAGTGTTCATTATGATCCGTTAAAATAAGGCTCATCAGAACATGGTAACAGGCACAGTAAGAATGGAGCTCAAACAACAGTTGTCCATTTCATTGATTTCAATTGTATGGTACACGATTACTTAGCAGGAAGCTTTGCCATATTGTTGAAGTTATTATACAAATCAGTTTGCATAAATTTGCATTTTCTTGTTCTGACTCTGAGCAGAATAACTATTCAAGTTTAAATGTTATATTATTTTAAACTTACAATTATTTTACTTATTATTATTATTATTATTATTATTATTTTATTGTATTGCAATTTAAATTACAAAAATATTACATAAAGGTAAAATATATTAAAAAACATGTTACAAAAGCGTAGTTGCTAATGCTGTCAGTGTATTCATTGTTAAAAACAACTGAAAAGAGGAGAATAATTCACCACTTATTTTGGAAAAAAATCTGTCATTAAATAAAGCTTTAAAACACGAACTGTGACTTACCAGGTTTTCAATTTTACATGTGATTAAATTATAAGTATTTCAAATGTTGTGGATCAAAACTTACATCGCTCAAACCTTGTTAAAGTTTAAATAACACAATTCCAGTAAATTGTATTGACACTAAATTTAAATAGAACTACAGAATCCTTTGTATTCTCAATTCCCTCTACTTTATTTTCTCCTAATATCTTGGAATTATAATGAAATTCCTCATTCACAGATCGTCTGACACTTATTTTAAACTATTTCTTAACGTATCTGTACTAGCACTATTTTTGGTTACCTCGTCTCTTAATCGACATAGGCCCTACATGTATAGATGCAACTAGCCGGACATTCTATAAATAAGGTGTGACACTTTACCCTATAAATTGGCGAATTGTTTTTCTTGCCTCCAGATTATTGCCTTACCCACTGCTGTGTTTATATAGACATAGAATAACAGGACAAGTACAATCATTAAACACGATTAATAAATAATTCGTTTAACAAGTATATATTAGTTTAATTGTTTAATTAGAGTGTTTTGACAGCTTTCATTTTACTGCTGTAAAAACTAAATAAAGACGAGATGCGTTCAAATGTAAATTATAATTTACTAATTAATTACAAGGTAATGTAATACTAGTAATTTACATATAGTCACTTTTCAATACAGTCTCCCTCATTTTCAAAGCACTGTAGCTATCGGTAGCTTACATATTCTTTGAGAAAAAAATTATTCTGGCAGAGGACGCACATATTATCGAACAGCTTTGATAACGTCTCCCTTGGAACGACCCTTTTTTTCCTCTTAGAACTCTCTTACGAGTACAAAGAAATGAAAGTCAGAGGAGACGACGTCCGGATTATAGGCTGGATGGAAGAGAACGGTCCACTTTAGTGTTAGATTGTAGCTAACTTATGACAGACGACATGAGGACGCGCATTATCCTGTAAGAGACAGACTACCGGTGTTTCACGCTAAATTCTGATGACTGGTCAGAGTAATATTTGGCATTGTTTTTTGTTAGAAAATCAATGTGTATGACGCCTCTTACATCCCAAAAGAAGGAAGACATAATTTTCCTGCTGAAAAGTGGGTTTGGGTGTTTTTGGTTTTTGAAATGAAGGTCGTCATCACCGAATCGATGCTCTTTATTTTATGGGCAAAATGGTACACCAAGGTTTTGTCAGTAGTGGCAACAGACTACACCCCTTTTTTTCATTATGTGGTAATAGTGAATGAGCCTCTTGCACGCGTGTCTGTTTGTGTTCGTCAGAAAGCATTTCCGGAATCCAATGTGACCATACTTTCCGATAATAAAGCTGATTTATGATATAGCTATGTACACTACCAAATTTTTAATGTAGAAGCAATATCCCGCTCTGTGAGTGTTGATCCTGTTGCCCATCTCTGTCGATGGTCTTGGACATCGTATGTGCGGTCATTTCTCGACACGGTCTCGGCTATTTTCGAAGCTTTACTCACCGTGTCTTCACCAAACTGTCTTTTAAGGATTTCGCATATTTCTGATGTCTTCACTTTTTTCTCGTAAGAAACTTAATAATTACACGTTGTTCAACGCTTGAATGCACATTTACTAAACTCTTACTTATAAAATGAGCAACAATGGACGCTGGTTGCTGAACCAGAAAGAGAGCATTCGTTCCCGTACATCAGCCAGTACTACCAACTTTTCCATTTGTGTCTTCTATTTAAAGCTCAAACCAAAGTATAATTTAATTTTAAACGCTTCTTGTAATTCTTTACAATCAAATTGTTGAACAGCAGCTGTTGAACAAAATATGTATGTTACTTTATATTTCTAGTTTACTTTACATAAATGTAACGTGTAAATACAAGTGTATGCAGAAATATTTAGCACTTTAACTAATTATCAATTTTGAAAATATTCTAATTTTTTATCGAACATAACCAACTCTAATTGAAATTTAGTTAATTAAACAAATGATTATTATAAATTAATATAAATTTAGATTATTATAAATTATAGATCTAAGTCTTACAGAATGATTATTATAAATCAGGAAGGCACTCTGAATAATTTGTACCTTTTGTGTTACATCGTGCACTACATATCGGTAAACCAAATCTGTTACCGCTGGAAAACTAAGTTTTTAATATTAGTCAGAAGTCTGCAAGGCTTTTTAAAGATAACATGTGATGCGTTTACCTAACTAATAGCACCTAGATGTAGGTAAGATAATCTCGAAAGCTACTGTACTCAGCACCCATTAACAGCGGCAGTTTTACAACGAATAATGTTACCTAGTGTTACTAAACGCAGGAAATACTATATAAATCGGAATTGCATCATAATAATAGTGCTACGTTAAGTCCTAACAAAATATTAAATATTGATGGTACAAATAATACACCAGAGGATATAAGCAATGAAAAGAAAACACATAGTCTGTGATAATTTAAAGGATGTACTAAGGACGTAATGCAGAAAATCCAGTTTAATCTTGATAGAATGATGTAATAGAAAGTAGAGAAAAAGAAAAAAATTTAAGAAATTTACTATTAGCTTATGTGCCGTAAATTAAAAAAAAAATAGAAATATTGTTGAAGAATATGGGATAGATAATTGACAACAATTGACAGATACATCTCTGAGATATAAAATAAGTTACCTAACAAGACTTTTCTGCAGAGAGCTTATAGAAACTACAACTGAATGGTTACAAACTGCAATAAAAATAGAAGTAGACTTTTATCATTTCCGTAAAATAATTGTAATAAGCAACTGACTGTAATTATCATTTATTAAAAATTTTAAACTAAAATACAATATGACATAACTTATTTATTATAATATATTAATTGACTAGACAACTACTAGTCACTAAACAAGTACCATGAGCAAAATTTATAGGACTGTCATCCTAGATATATGTAATCATATGACGTTAAACAAAATTACGGTTTGTTTAGGAGTATACGAAGTGTTAATGTAGACGTTTAAAAGTTCTCTGTGTTCTTTTTAATCGATTCTTGCTTATATTATTTTGTTATATTTAAAATTGCTGTCAAGTAAAATAGGCTGCCTTATGTGAGCCGTTAGGTGTAGCCTACATGGAAGACAGCGTGGCCAACACCAAATTGTTCAAAAAGACAAAATTTGTGGATATTAATATCGAATTAATTTTGGTTTACATTTAAATTGACAATAATATTAAATAAATGATTTCATCCACACATATACTGTAATGTATACATGGTTATGAATATGTAAAACGTGTAACAATAGATATAATATAGGGTATTACAAATAAAATTTTAAAATTCACTATAATTAAAATAAGGAAGTGTTCAAAACTAACAATGAAGGTGGAAAGGCAAGTAATTCATTTGACTGAAGAATGTATAACATGTGTAGTGTAATGGGAAGTGACAATAATTTTACCTTGTAGACTTGCGAGTCGTAATGAGAACGCTGAGACCTTGTAAATCGTAATGCGAGTAAAGGCGAACGATGCGATGATAACTACCGGCAGGAATATAAAACAAAGAACAGACATGAAAATGAAAAATCCAGACGAGATCAATTTACTAATATGCAAGCAATAACCCTTTTGCAGACTGATGAGACTATAAAAGCAGTACAGGCGATGTCAAGAACAAAGACGATAACAATAACACAGGAAACGACTGGAGCGGTACTGTCTACTTAAAAAGGACAATAGATTTCGTCAAAGAGAGAAACAAACTTCATAAAAAACATATTAAAATGAAATTACAGTAATTCTAATAATACTTTTAACATCAGATATATAAGCAAATATTATGTTAACGTAATAAAAGAGAAAATATAATAAAACATATATTGAAAACGTTACCTTGAAGTGTACAATAATTACAAAACAGGAGGAAGTTCAGAAAACAGTTGTATGCCAAGCACATGACTAAGCATATTTCCCTTGTCACATAATTTTATATTAAAATAAATTTGTTTAAGTATTATTGGATATCATGTCTATTATTGGGTGGGCGTTACATGATATTAAAACACTAATTACTATTAATATTACTACCTGATTTTTTAAGTGTAGTATTTACAATGTACTGTACACGGATAGTGAGCACAGCAAAACGATATTCGGAACTATTGTATGCAACAAACGTTTTAATGTAAAAATTTAAAGAAGAAATATATTTTAATACAAATATATAATAATTGCTCTTTTATAAAATCTTTTATAAAACATCTGTCTTTGACATAAAAGAGTTAAGACACAAAATAAAAAGTACCTATTGAATAAACTGAAAAATTTAATGTTTGCTTATTACGTTTTTAGCAAATCTGAAAAATACTTAGGCGCTAAGGATGTGGTTCAGTAACATTTAAAATATTTTGGATTGCATCTGGCTTCTTTTTAAATAATTTGGATAAAATAATTAATTTTGAAAATTAAAATCTGGTCCATTATCTCTGTTGGGTTAACTAATTCTTCATTAGACTTCTTGCATCCTCATCTCGTTAAATTTTGAAGTATTTATTATTATTTCAATTGAAAATTGAGTCGAATATGGTTTGGCTTCTGTATCTCTTGATCGTCAATAATGGACTAATGTTTTATAACGGAATTATATTAAATAACGTTCCGTTGTTATGGCAACTGTCTATACTCTCATTGGTTGATTACATTTATGTCTATTGTTATAATGTTTGAATTTTAATTCAAAATGAATAAATATTTTCCGATGGCTATTATCTATGTATTAGATATTATCACAACTGTTTCTGTTTTCTTTCAAAGATCATTTTGACATCCCACAAAGCTGGGTTTGTTCATGTATTAAAGTTTTGACACAAATGTTAATATTATGTTATTACATTTCTTTCTTATTTTATGTTTTTAATCTAACTCTGACATGTTAATATGGTTCACTAATTGTACTTAATGAGTTACTTGCCCTGAATTTTCTAATACAATAGTTAATTTCTTACAATTTGTCTATTTTGGATTTATACAGTTATGCATTTTATAGGCCTAAGTAGTAATTGGCTATATCTTCTTATTTTACACTAATTAAAGATTATTTTTCATTTACATATGTTTTGCTTGGTGCCACTTATGACTTGTTTACATTTTGGATTAATTTGGCTGTTTTACAATAACTGAATGTTCTTATTAATTTACCAAATCATTGCTTGTCTGTTATACTCTTATTTCTTTTTCTGTCTTTACTCTAATGATTATTATTATGTTTGTAAAATCTTATCTCCTTACTCATATCCATTGCCATTTCTTATAATTTGTTTATCATTTAATATTACTTATAAAACATAACACAAAAATTAGGTTTATGGTCTGTTTACTTTTTTCAGCCATATTCCTTCTTACAAACTCAATTCTTTTAATTGAACAAATAACAATTTTTGTGAATAAAATTATCACACCATTTATTCTATCTTGCTAATCATCCCTTGAATTTTATTATTAATATAGAATGTTTTATTTATTTTGCACTCATATTATTTAGTTTATTCTAATTTAACACTATTAGATTGGTTGTCTATCCCTCTTTTAACATTTACTAGATTTTTTTACTATTTAAACATTGTAACAATAACATCCTTAATATCATTATGGGATCTTTATCCTGAATACAACTGTACTATTAATAGTTTTTGGTACCTTTCACCCTTAAACTATAGTGTTAATCACTGGTTTTGGTGTCTCTACCTATATGTTGTGTTTTATGTTTACTTGTTCACTCTCACTTCTAAATGAGTTCTGATTTATAATTCTGGTTGTTTACCTCTATTTTGGGTTACACTTGTACTTTGCACTTTTTTACTGCACTTTAGTGTTAATAGTGGTTATTCCCTAATATTTATTTCTTTTACTCACTTTTAACACTTACACTGTTAATCACTTTCACTTCCTACCTATCTCTCACTTTTGGGTTTTTTATTGTTTTATACACAATTGATAGTCTGTTAACAATTTTATGTTTTGATTTACTGATCATCATAGAGTTATTAATTACATATAATATCTATTACTCTGGTTAGTGTACTTTAACTGATATTATTTTATTTTATTTTAATACTTGTTATTAGACATTTATTATTTGTTTGTGCCTTTTTATCATTAATTTGTCATTTCTCGTTTTATTGTCTTTATCTGGCCAATCTCTGGGGTGGGGTCATAGTCATTTATTTGTCAGTCTAGTCTATTCACTTATTTATTATTCTTGTTTACAAATCTCCTTTTTTCTTTCTTAATTCCATTTTATATTTTTTTCTTTTTCATTATTATTCATTAAATTATGTTACCCTTTATCATTTATCTAATATTTGTGGGTCGGCTACAGGGTCTGATTTCTGCAACGTTATAAAGTTCACGGTTGTGTGTCACCTTATTGTTGTGGTACATCGGCAGCGTGTCCTCTTCGGTCCTTGATAATGGATGCTCCTATGTCGTCGTGGATTCCTGGAGTCCTGGAGTCTGGGAGTCCTTGTCCTTCATCCGTCGGATTCTCGTATTCTGGATTACTGCATGCACTTGACTGCTCCCTCGTCTCCCGTCATGGTCTCAGGTTGCAAGTGCTCACACGAACTGATGAGTAGTCGTGAAGTTCCTGACTGCTGCTATGTCTTAGATGTAACTGTTGTTGTCTCTACGCAGAGTCTCTGGCTGCCATAGTAGTCGATCAAGAAAAGAGTTGTACTCGTCAAGCCTCCGGCCGCTACGATGGTTGGTTGAGGAAGAGAATGATGCTAGCGCGTCTCCTGTATTTATACCCAGAGCGCCAATGTCATGTCTCGACAATATATTTGCATGTTTGAGATTGTCCAGAGCGTCACTTCTAATTCACGATTCTTGTCACACTTAATTCGCTCGTCTTCGCGAATTGCGAAGTCTTTTGCACATTACCCGATATTCATTCTGTCGGTAATTTATGTGTTCATCATGCACAAACCGTTTTTCTTTATCTTAATTAACATAAGTACTATTTATTTTTATTCTCCTATAATTACACTTTTTATCCGTTTTCACTATTTTTTATACACACATTCGTGTTATTTTTATATTCATTTTGGTGTATTTGACTTTGTGCTATTTTGTACATAAGTATTACAAATTAAATAAATATAAATAATTGATAGCGTTCTATAAGGGTTGACGCTTCTCAGGAATGGACAGGTCGCACACACACACACACACACACACACACGCGCGCGCGCGCGCGCGCGCGTAACATACGTGTGTACACAGAGACAGGTAGCTGGTGTTTTTCACCTGTTCCAACCTGCACGTTTGGTCGTTTATATTGCAAGCTGAACGATTATTTTTAACAAAATTAATTATTTTTTTATTCTAATTAATTATTTTAATTACTTTGTGCAATGCACAGTAACCTGGTTGTATAGTTGCAATACTTATTTCTATTACATTTTCATAATAAAACAGTAAAGTATACTATAATTCAAAATGACGTAGATATTGACAATAATCAATGTAACTGTCACTGAATAAATGTAAAACACGCTATCACTATTTGATAAAACATGCACATTGTACAGAAGCATAGACAGTTAACGATTGTAATATACGTACTACACACACTCGAAAAGAGTTCTCTCAGTACCTGGATCTTTCTGCTGCCACCTTTTTGCATTTCTCTTTTTCTTCTACCACACGTTTTGTCGAAGAAAGTGTAATCATTTTCAAAGTATGTATACACAACTTCAAGTACAAGTTTTTTTGTGTATTTCATGTTTTTCTCTTACATTTGACCATGTAAATGTTATCTTTTTACTTTGAACTTGCCACAATTAGAGAAACCACTCTTGTGAAAACTAAGGTCTGAATTCAACAATGTTCGGTACTGTTTCATAAGACACTTTAATGTCTGAAATTTTTTCCTTTAAACATCACTTATACTTTCATTATTTTCAATTCTCAAGGTAGTTATTTCTTTTTTGAATCTTAGAGACTGAAATGCCTTTTTCTACCTTCCTGTAAATATTCATATTTAGGATTTCTTTTATATTGCTGATAGTTTGTGGGAACTATTTTAGCACTTCCCTCTCTTGCGTCTCGGTTTTAAAGTAGATTACAATCTCATTTTAAAAGTCAGAAAATATAATTCAGTTTTATACGGCGGTGAACAGCAGTATTCTTGGTTTACTGTCAAAACAAAATTCGGTACACTTCCTGGGGGTCATGGTGACCCAAAATTTGGAAATTTCCTGACCTAAGTACCACATGCAGATTGTATTCTATATTTACGCAGTATAGCCAGTTTGAATACAAAGAACTGTAAAATACAAACTAAATGTGCTCATTAACGTAACTAAATTTTTATGAAACTGTCACAGAATACCTTTAATAACGTATAAAGAATTTTTAGTACTTACAAGTACACCTCTAGGTATTCCAGTAGGTGAGTTTTTAGTTTTTTACCCAAGATGCATTTCGGAACAGTTGTGTTCCATCTTCAATTGGATCATTTAGTAAACTTACTACATAATATTTTAAAAAAAATTTCCACTCAGGTGAGCGTCGTCGACACAGGTACACATAACAGGCAACATAAAATACAACACTTAAAAAATTTAAAAATAATGTTAATATTAAAACGAAAAAAAATCCAAACCGACGATGTGAAAATCGAAGCTGGCCAGCACTTGTTGCCCGCACGTCAAACGAAAGCCGACTAACGATAAACTACCCGATGCGCGACCTTTGTGCCTACTCGTCTAGGTAATCTAATATTTTAAATGTAACTAACTCGTTGATGCTTGGTGATTGCGGTGCGAGAAAATGTAACTCTTGTGAAGGTTACGAGTTGTGTATGTGAAAGTCAGCTGGTTAATGGATGTATGAGTTGTTGATTGCTAAGTCGATAAGGAAGTCGTTTGCTGAGCATTTGATGTTAGAACTTAAATTGTATAAAAACAGCACACTAAGTATTTTAGTGTTGGTTCAGTTGTTACTCAAAGTGGTTAAATTTAGTTTTCCAAATTCCTGTTCCCTCAGAAGTTAAATGTAGAACTTCAAATTATGTGTACATATTTTGGACCGCGGTCAGTTGCCACGAAAGGGAAAATTTCAACCCAGTCAATTCCGACCCAGCAATGGCGTTTGGAATAATATTGCGTACGCCTGTTTCCAGTATTTTCCTTGCATATTTACACTCTATAATCAACTCATATATAACAGACCTTTGCACTCGCTTCGCTCGCCGTACATAGGCATAGAAACTACGACCTTCCGCCGCCTATCGATATTTGTGTCACGGTTACTAAGAACGTCACTGATGTCTCAGACATCGAAGCATTAGATTTCAACGCTCGCCCCTTTACCGAGCCGTTTCTGATCGTTCCGCTTGCAGCTAACAGGATACCACACGTGGATCTACCGAATAACATAACTTATAATCACCTGTACCAACATGAACACATTTCGTCACGGCACTACTAGACATGGCATCCTTAATTCACAACATCTCTACCGCACGTTGTAAGATATATACTACAAAAAACTTTCCCAGTATACACTACCTTCATAAGCCTCCGTCTACAAGAAAGATAG
This sequence comes from Magicicada septendecula, assembly GCA_034769895.1. NCBI lineage: Eukaryota > Metazoa > Arthropoda > Insecta > Hemiptera > Cicadidae > Magicicada > Magicicada septendecula. The sequence continues at coordinate 511,867,274 of CM068368.1, forward strand.
AGGAACCAAACTAAAAGGACACCAGCCTGACGAACCTAAACTACAAGGAACCAAGCTAATCTAATCTAACAAAAATAATGGAACAAAGAAGTTACTCCCACAATCTTCCTCAAAGTTACACATTTAATTAAAACCTCATCGAATTTTGGAACAAAAACATTTCTACTAGTTGCCACGGATTCGGTTAGTTGCGATCAACTGACAGTGCGGGGCGCAATTCACTGGGAAAGAACAGGTAAAAACGTTGTTTCGTCGCAACTGAACAAACCCGTAAATTTCACGCTTGTAGTTTTTAATCATATTTTTCAATTAAGTAAACATAATTTTTATATATTTGTTTCTTTGCTTTAATAAAAAGTGTCTACAAAGTGCTTCCTATTGGAAAAATATAAATTTTTAAATCAGAAATTTGTAATGACAACTCACGGTTTTATAAGGAAAGTACTTTTTCTAATAATTTTTAAAAGCTGTTAAATCGAGAAAAAAATAATTACAATTAGATCCTTACTGCGAAATTAAATATATGTTGAATTTTCAATACAACGAAGTAAACGCCATAAAAGTATTAATATCAGTTACAACTAGAAAGGGAATTGTGACACTAGCACTCAAGAAATATAATATAGCTATCGCAACCAAATTGCACATGCTTAAAACTGACAAAATTATAACAAAGTTATTTTTTAAAGGAGGGAGGGTACGTGTTTACGCACGAAGTGCGGGACTCCTATCTCAAGTGGACTACCCACTAAAACCCCTCCACCATCGGTTGAGCACTCGCCTGGGATTGTTTGTTACACTACTTGAGATTAGGCCTTTTTATTGCGCCCAATGAGCTTACATCTTCATTGTTTTACTTTACAGACGGTCTAAGTTTCTTTTTTCGACCGTGGGATGACCCGTGCGTAATGTACTACCGGGTTTCAGAATTCCTCCCAGCTTAGCGTGGCTCCGACTGTGTTATTTGTAGATGTCATACTGATATCGGCAAACAGTGACATTCTCGTGTCTCACCTACCAAGACGCACCGCTCCACGTCGTCCTCTATGCTTGGGCAGTACAGGCAGTCTTCAGACAAGCCTCTACCCATCATGGAAACATCCAAGACCGATCAGAAGCTGTCAGGTAGGAAGCGACCTCCCCATGCTTCCTCTCAATACATGGCCTCATGTATTTAATCAGCACGGCGGTCCCGCGTCCTCTCGTGTCTCCGTCATAAACCCTTTGACCACCTGTCAAGGATGCACAGCGTCTCTTAATGTTTTGCTATCACCTTTCCAACCTCGGATTTCATAAGGTGCACAGCTCTCCGCCTCTTGGCAAGGATGAAAATGACCTTTAAAGGAAACAAAGAAAAAGAAAAGTCGTTTCACCGTACACAATTATTACTATGTTGTCTTTTTTTTATTCAAAATTGCTTTTGAGTTAAGTTTATTAGTCAAGTTGTTCTACTTTCAACCAATATTAAATTGAATCTTGTGTTTATTTATTTGAATTTTTGAATGCTTTATGTTGCGAGGCGTAAAATTTTGTAAAATAAATTTCACAACTCTACAACTTAGATTAACTGCGTAAACAATTTATTTTCAAAATTAATTAACAAATGGTTTAAGTGTAACTCAAGTACATATTACTTGTAAATAAACTCCTACAAATGTTTTCTAATAGACTGTTGATCTATATATTTGAGCTCTATGCCCTACGTAATGTCACGTTGTTTTCTCTAATGTTAGTTTATTTGAGAACAATGTATTTTTCTCTACTCCTAATTATCTTCATCTTGACAAACTACCTTCTTACATAAATTATACGGGTCAAAAGTTCTTTATAAAACGTAACAATAACTCAGGGTACTTTTAAATTATGCAGGGTAGACGCTACGGGTCAGACCCTGTCTGCCACTGTTAAAAAAGCTGACACAGGTGATGTCTTAGTTGTACCAAAGAGGATCAGTTTCGTTAATTATGAGAGACGCTTCAAAACATATATATTTATATTACAGATATATAAATATAATTATTTTTTAATTTTATATTGTTTAAAGTATAATTGTTCAAACTATAATAAAAAAAAAAATGCTTTTTAAAATAGTTAAAATATTATTCCCTACCTTGTCAAGACCAGACCGCCAAAGCACTAGATATTTTCCAGAATTTCATTTTTATCGATTTTGTTTCTACTAATTTTTCTTGTCCATTTTTCATAATTCTGACAAGTAAGTTAGTGTGCTTTCTATTATTAATTTATAGATACGATCTGTAGTCACCCTAGTAACCTTCTGAACTTTACAAAACACTCTCCATTTTCTGTTACTTTTACGCCTAAATGATTATAAATTTTGGTTTTGTATCATCTACACGCTTAATAGTTGAATGTATAAGATAAAGTTAGTACGTTATATACAGTGTCTGATAACAAACTAAGTTTAAAAATATTTTGTGAACATCAGATAAAGATAACTTTGAATATCAGTTAATGTAATGTGTTCCTTTATAAGATTGTAAACTTTGTCAAAAGTGTAGTGGTTTGACTCACTTCTTGTATTAGGTTATTACACCGTCTTCTATTTCTTTTCATCCATATAAACTTCATTGTCCTACCTTGTTTGTGATGTTAAATTTTATCTTGTCTTCAACTTCTGTGACCTTAAATTTGTTTGCTATTTATTATTCTCATACTTTTTTATCCTTACTTATCAAATGTTCCAACGAATTTTGAGTTAACTTTTTGGTATACCTTCATATGGTTTGCATTCGAGGGAAGGAAAGAAAGGAGTGCAAAATCGGAGAGGGAAAGGAGGTAAAGACAGAAAGCAGAAATGCCCATCCAACCCCCAAAGGCCATGGTGCAATCCTCCAAAGTACTCCAAAATCCCTCCCCAAATTTAATTTTGTCGGTAGGGGGGATCACAATACAGGGGTATGGAATAACCCCCAGTTAACAGTCGATCTTGGGACTTTATCCAAACATTTTTGAAAAACTAAAGCCGTTTAAGCAATTATTAGAATCAAAAAACTAATGTTATTTTTTTATAAATACCAAAATGTTTCCTAGAATACCTAATCAATAACTAAATTATGAGACATATAAAAGTCTGGTCAAATGTGGCCTAACATAATTAGTAGTACATTAGGCCTTACCAAGATAATCTAATTTCATTTTGTAATTGCATTCTTTGTGTTCACTGATTTGTTTAATTACGACGCTTGTAAGGGGGTAATTGAGCCCCTGGTTATGCAACTGGCTTAAATTCACGTAACTTCTGTTTCCAACAAGTGATTATGAAAGGAAAAAGATGATTATTAAAAATCCCCTCCAAAAATTCCAGTGGTACGACTTGCCCCGTTGCACCATGCTGTGGGAACCTTTGACAGAAAGGTACAGATTTATTTAAAACGTTATAACAAGACAAACCTGCGATTAAAGTAAACATAAAATTATACTGAAAACATGAGACAAACGACACTGGAGACAGAATATTTATTGTTTTAGTGTTTGGAATTTAGTTTATGGTATTTTAGTGATTCGCCTGTATGATCACATATTAAGGTGTTTCATAATGGACCTGTCTTTTCAAATTTCCCTCCAAAAGTATATATATATATATATATATATATATATATATATATATATAATTTAAAAGAAGACATGATTCTACGTATTAAACAGGTGCTTTGTGTAGCTGACAAATCTTACTTTACCCTTTACTGTTGAATTTCTTTCAACAGTAGTATAACGGTTGGTATCCAATTCACATTCCAACGAGTTTCTTTTCTACGCTACAACAGATTATTTTTAAATTATTTTTAAAAGTATAAGAACAAATTTGTTGCTTCCAAACATGTTTTTTATCTTTGCTTACTAAAGTAATCAAATTCTATTTGTAATAAATTAATTTTTTACAATGATTAAACATTAGCTTTTACAAAGTACATTGTCCCGGTTGAAAAATGTAGGGTAAGTTAGATATTGTAACGAGAACCTTATCGAACAGCCGAGAGCGTCCTCCACCCGTCTCTCTTCTAGTCGAGGAGGTGTAGCCTCATTCCAGGCCGCACTAAAGTACGGTCCAGAGTGTTCAAGAACATTTGAGGTACGCATCAGCTGGCACGTCGCAGAAAGGATGGAAAGTTTATTCTGTAACAGTTTCGCGACCTACAAAAGGGCACAGACTGGCTTAGTCAATTAGTTACGTTACCGATTTTCCTTAGTGCGGGTCGAGTGGTGGTTGAAGTATTGTGGCAAAGTGTTATTGTGTTATAATTAGTGTAGAGCTCTATTATTTGACATTATTATTGCATGTGGACAAATTTAACTTGGAATTGCAAACTGTTATTTGTGATTAATTAAAGCTGGTGATTAGTGACTGAATTGGTGTTTGTATTTTTTTCCACTGTACTATAAAACGATCAGTGAGACCATCGTAACAATATACATAAATTAGTCAGGATTATGATGTCCTTTTGTACTCCGACTTTTAATTTTAATCAGAATTTATGGTTTACAAAATAATGATAAAACAAATTGTATATAAAGTTAAATGATTTATAGTTTTTAGAGCATCATAGTTTTTTTAGATTTAAGTTAATTTTTACAACGTTCAAATGTAGAATTTTATAAATTAAAATTACAATTATTTTGTACAGAAATTAAAATACTTTTGTTAATGTTTGATATTCGGGAAATATTGTATCTTGCCTGAAAAACCTATTTACGTTATAGTAGCGACGGGCGAACCACCTACCGTAACTGGATATTTATTAAGGGTAAGATCCCTAATTTTAGTTGTAGCGTGTATTACAACAACCAACTTGCACGGGCCACTAGTTCCCTGTTATCACAGGTAAATACGAGAAAACCTTTCACTTTGATATATTTTATGTTGCAGGTAAATAAATACAGCATTTTTGTTCTCATGAACTATCTGTAGAAATGTAGTGTTTAATTTGCCTCTTATTTTTCTACAGCCGTTACTTTCTTACCTCACATCCTGATACAGGGAGTATGTATGAAAGTGAATGTACGTGTATTAATGTAGATGTTGCACAACAAGGAACTCAGTATATCAGTGGTACGGCTCTTAACTAGTAAACTACAGTCGGAAATTCGATTCATGAGTAGTACAATCAATGTAGGTGTCTCAGTTAAAAGGTTGTTTCAGTCCTATGAAAATTAGCACTTTGGATGACATCCTGGGGTAATCATTGGTGACTAAAACATAATGCTGATCACAGTTGTTCACTTGCTTAGTAAGTGCTACAGTAAGGAGTATTTGTTTTTATTTTTTTGTAAAATCTATGATGCATACACGTTTTACAGACGTGTATACAGAGAATACAGACGTTTATGCATGTCAGTGCATACAGAGAATTGATTACCACGACAACGTTTTATTGTTATAATTAACAGAATAATTTTTCTTTGACCAAAGTTAGATGCATAATAATAACAACTAGTTTTTGTACATGTAAATTATATGCAATTTTACATTTCACATTTCAATAGGACTATGAGGAATTACAGACGTACATTATGATTATCTATTCTCAGAATTTTACGGACAGTGTATAATAATTGCTTTTTAGGTGTTGGGGGTGGTCCATCATCAGCCAAACCTATCGCCTACGTACGCAGTACAAGAAGGACTACCAAGAACTTTTCCTAAACTTTTGACTGTATTAAAAGCAATGGTTTACATAATAGTTTACATAGAGGAAATCACAAGTTAAACCACAGTTACGATTAGGTCTACATTTTATTTGATATTATTACTAATTTGTTATGTTTACATTTAAGCCACCAGGCTCCTAAATACGTCCAAGTTCTATTTACCGTTATTTCATAAAATTCTATTTTATCACCAATTTAGTTTTTTTATTTTAACTCCTAAAGGCAATGCCTTGTCGCTGTAGCCACGTCACTCTATCCATTGCGATATTCTTCATTTCTTCATAGGACCCACTATTCACGACACTCATTGTGCTGCGGAAGTATGCAGTTCTTGGTCTTCCTTTGGGCTTCTTCCCCACTACTTTGCCCTCAAAGATGTTAGTTAAAAAAGCACTATGCCTGAACACATGCCCTATCAACTTAATCTTCCTCACCTCTATACTCCTAAGCAGTTTTCTATTCTCATTTAGTTCCTCTAAGATCTGTTCATTCGTCTTCCTATCTGTCCAACTAGTTTTTGTCATTCTCCGCCAAATCCACATCTCCATTGCCTGAAGTCTGTCACTCTCCACCTTCCCTAAGGTCCACGATTAACTTCACACCCGTAAGTTAAAACATTCCATACAAATAGATTAACAAACTTTTTCCTTGTTTCAATACTAATATGGTTGCTTGTTAATAAGTTCCTTTTGCTCTGGAATGCTTGTTTTGCCAGAGCTACTCTCCTCTTAATCTCTGCCAGACACTTATTCCTACTTGTAACTATGCTACCCAGGTAAAAAAATTCAGTAACGTGCTCCAATATTGTGTTGTTCAACATGTATTGTGTTGTTCATGTCCAATATTGGTTGATTTAATGTCTTCTCTTTTTTTACTTACAACCATTATTTTAGTTTTCTTAACAGTTATCCTCAATCTCCAAGCGTGAAGAATTTTGTTAAACGCACCTAACATTCGGGTTATATCCTTTCCTGAGTCAGCCATCAGTACAATATCATCTGCGAAGCGAATACTGTGTATCTGTTCCCCATTTATTTTAATTCCCCTAGAACTCTTTTTCATCTGAGTTACAACATCTTCTATAAACAAATTAAACAAGTACGGTGACAGTGGGCAAACTTGTCTTACCCCTCTTCTTATTATTGCTTCCTTTTTACATCCATTTATGTCTATTTCAGTACTTTGCAACCTATAAATATTGAAGATTACCCTTCTAACTTTCCAGTCAAGGCCTGACTTCCTCATAGTTTGAAACAACAGCTTCCAATCAACATTGTCGAACGCCTTCTCGAGATCCACAAATACTAAATAGTTTTCCCTATTCACTTTAATTCTCCTCTCCAAGATCTGCCGCAGAGCCAAGATTGCTTCTCTGGTTCCTCTACCTGCTCTAAATCCAAACAGATCCTCCTCTAAAGTGTGATCAATCTTTCCTTCCAGTCTGTTCTTCACTATGTTCAGCAAAATCTTAGCAGCATGAGATATTAAGGCTATCGTTCTATAATTAGCACAGTCGTCTACTTTACCTCTCTTTGGTATTGTGATTGTTCTACTTTTAATGAAATCAACTACCAATTTAGTATAAGCAAATAAAGTTGGCTACAATGTGTTCACTGATGAAACTTCTTTGAATAAAATCAACAAATAGAAATTTATGGATTAAATACTACGATATTTGGCGTCCGTTATGTTAACGAAAAGCTGTAACATCCAGTAACAAATGTGTTGATTCATCATCCTTATTCGACAGGAACATACATTAATATCCGAACTTCTGAATTTTATAGTTAATGGGTTAAAAAAACAGACTTTCTTTAAAAACTAGAGATATTTATTAAACATATATTATATAACGTTACATAAAATAGTCCATCTATAAAGAAGAAATTACTATTTAATAGAAAATTGAGTTACAACATTGAAGGAATAAAGGAAGTCAACGTATGGAAGAATAAATGAACAAGAATATTAAAATGTAGCACAATAATGACATAAAAACAAGACAAAGACTGAGACGATGACAAAACCCAAGTGATTGGCAGAGGGAAAAATGAAAATAAATAACTGTATGACCATATCACAACCCCTTGTCAACCAATAATAATATAGTACATGTAATAATGAAAGTACAAAGCTATAGCCAAAAGTATGAGTAGTTCCATGTAAAATTACCAACACTTAAATGTAAATTGAGTAATGTTAAATAATATTGTTATTAGAATATGAAGGGAATAAACCCCTTATATAATAAATACCCAATGTTAATGATTAGTTGAGTGGTGTGGTGAGATCAAAGTGAAGAAAAGAAAGAAAAACAGTGAATAATATAATACTAAAGTGAATAACAGAACCAAGAAAATTATACTCACTGAAAATTAGCAGTAGTACTAAAAAGTAAAATGAATAATAAATAATGTTTGATTAAAAAATGATGAATGTATACGGTGAAAAACTGAGGCATAATAGGCCTATACAAATGAAATATGTGGAATTAATGGTCATGTTTTAAAATAAGAAAATAATAGTTAAGTAATAGCTATAGTTACCTGTTTGTGTTAAAAAGAATATATATAAGGATAAAAAAAGCATATTTAATGAATAATAGTTAACGAAAGTAGGAATGTAGGCCATGTATTAAAAAATAGCATGTGCATAGCATGTTAGAAAGAACAGTATTATGTTTTAAAAATGATTATGAATCATCAAATGTTACTGTACATGTTAACTTATTGTAGTTATGTTTAAAATAGTTCAGTTTCATAAAAATCAAGAAATATGTTATAATAACTGTATAAAGAAAATCAGGTGATCTAGGCATAAGGAGCCTATAGTGAAAAACAGTAATTTGTAAAATTTGATGTTATAGCAGTAGTAAGTAAGGACAAAATGTAGGTAATACTATTAGAGTTGATAATATAAATTTAAGGACACAATGTATATCAAAAGATCCAGTTATAAAATAATTAATATAAAAACAAAATTGTTAAATTAGTAACTTAGTAAATACTGAACAGAAAATATTCATGTTTGGTTTCTAATTAAATTATAAAAGAAATGCAATGCAATAATGTTATTACCTTAGGAATTCAAAGGAGTATAAGAAAATTATACTAATTTAAAAATATTTGTTAATTTTGTAAAAATTCAGTAGCAAAATATAACAATGTAAACAATATTTTCAACCAATAGGAGTATGAGCCTGGTTGCCTTGACAACCAAACATTAACAGAAAAAGCCGTTAGTCCATTATTAAATTCAGAGAAGGGCAGATCAAAAAATTTATGCAGCCAAATATAACAATATAAAAGTAATAAATCAACTAGCAATGAAATTGTAATGAACCAAAATGAGATGATGAATAATAATAGTATGACAAGAAGAAATTTAATAACCAGAATTATTTGAAATTGAAAGAAAAATATAATTAATAAATTATAAAAGAAAAATGAACTCAGAGAGACAAATCAGATGTAAAGGAATGTGATGAGTATAAATTAACTTAAAAAACTAAATGAAAAAAGACTAGTCTACACTGTGACACTTTTTCACTCATTAATAAACTTTATATAAACACTCACTTAAGGAGTAAACTAGGGACAATCAGTTTATATCTTTATTCACTTTTTAATTTATGGTGATCAAATTATTGGACATTGGAATCTTCTGTTAAAATGAACTAATAACCTATTCACCAACTTTGATTCAACACATGTAATATAACCTATGAAGTAATTTATTAAGAAACTGTATAATATTTAAGTAGGTTTTATGTGAAGCTTTGTACTTTCTAAAGATCTTTTGTTAATTTTCCTGCAATCACAAGAATCCAACTGAATTAAAATAATTAAAATAAAACATAGCATTTTAATCAGCCAGACCCGGAATACTAAGTGAACACTATGGCCAACCGCTGAGCAAGTAAAAAATAAGAGCTGGAGCAAACTATATATTATAAAAATATTTCATTTTGTTTAAAAAGAAAGTAATAAAAAATTCTAAAGAAATAATACCATATTGACTATTATCAATTGTGTCTTTAATTTATGTAAATATTGCTGACAATTTATTCCTTAATATAGCCAAGGTGGAAATTTTTTTTCAAAAATAGAGGTTGGTAACCCGTATTTTTTGGAACGAAATTCAATTCGACTACAAAACAAAGGTAAGTTGAATTAAATTAAAATAAGAGAAAAGGAAGAATCATTTTAATTGTTTTGGAAATAAAACAACTTGGCGCCTTAAATCGGGAAACAAACAACATACAACATCAGCGAAATAAAGTAAGGTAATAGATTGGCAAAGCAGGTGAGGCTTCTACGGGTACGACTCCGGTTTGAATATTATATATATATATATATATATTGTAATAAAACCAATTACAAATAAATAATAAATTTATATAAATTCCCACAGTTGAGCTCGCCAATTTGTAATAAAACTTGCAAATAGAAGATGATGTTGCCCCACTGTTGTGAGCCCCAATTTGTAATTAAACCAATTACAAATAAATAATAAATTTATGTTGATAAGAAAAAATTTTTTATTTGTTTATAAGTTTAATTAAAAAATTGTTAATAATGTTTTATACATATATTTTTTTCTATTGATCAATTAATTAATTAATTAATTGATTATAAATTTTTAATTACCTTGAAGTGTGTGAATTAGTTATTGTGTGTCAAAATATTTGTTCACTAGAGATAATCTTGTTATGTAGTCGGATCAAGTATTCTCTCTTCTGACTTAGCTCCTCTTCTTCTTCTTCTTAATATATTTTTCTAATATTTCTAATTTATGTTAGAAGAAAGAAAAAGCTAATATTTATAATACAAATAATGATGCACCCAACTATTTGAGTAATTCTGATGTTTATTTTTTAAAATTTGAATTTGTGCGCCAATCTTACGCGCATCGGCAATGGCATTGGCTGAGACTCACTCATGTCGATTGTGATAAATGACAAAATATAACATTACAAAATTAATTATTTCGAGTTCTTTTAACTGTCGAAATGGTCAGAGAGGGCAAGGAACAAGATACAATACTTACAAATACTTTAATCTAAATTATTATTGCTAAAATAACAGGATTCTGAAAATATTGTCAATTAATAAGTAAAAATTCGAACCAATTCGTAGAATGACGTCACTGGCTCGTGAAGGCTGTGTCCATGTTGGTCGCTCAGTAAATAAAATGGCTGCCGTTCACTTCGGTTTTCTGCTATTCAACGCTGACTCTATGTTCTTCTCCCTCAAATATAAATGTGGATTCCTTCCTCTGCGATGTTGTAGTTCCTCTGCATAATTACGTGAAGTGTTTCTCTCTCCTCGGCGATGTTGTTCTGTGATAGTTTGTTGGTGCAGTGTTCTGTGTTCAAATCTGTTGAGTTCGTGTCCAGATAATATGGGTGTTGAATTTTTCTCAAAATGGCGGTTGATTCCTCGTGCTCGTACTGGATATTCTTATTCCTGTTGTTTTGGTTCAGTTTTGGTGTTAGTTATGATGTAGTGGTGTTATTTTCCATTTGGAAAACTGTGTAATATTTTTCGAGGTTGTACTTCAATGTTTTTTCACTATTTATATTTTTGCCATACACACCTTCCCCAAGAAATACGCCGTCATACTGCTACCTAATTGTGACCTGTATCTTCCATTACAAATATTGTCACGTATCAAGTTCTGGGTGGTCTCAGACCAGTATTTTGTCTTAAACATTTTCCGGAACTGTTGGTAGTCGGAAATTTCACTCCGGTTGGCCATCCACCAATTATCTGTTATGTCTCGGAAGGACTCGTCGAATATCTCCCTGCTATGGCTCCATTGGGTAATTTTATGCTTGGTCAAATATTCTTCTACCCTAGCCAGGAACTCCATCGGCTTGCGTTTGTATTGCCGGAAGTTGAGCCACTCTCGGCTTTCGTTGACAGGCAATCCAGTGAAATGAGTCGGTCTGTTCCTTATTGCTTCCATCTCCTCTCGGCTTTGTCGCACCTGACCGGTGATACTGGCCACGGTCTCTTGTATATCGTTACATCGTTCTGTGACTTGGTCGCGTACTTTTCCGAATTCTTCTTGATTTTCCTTTCTCTGTTCTTCTACCTTCCTACGACTATGTTCTTCAATATTTGTGAACTTGATGTTCACCACTTCTTTAAACTCATTCACCTCCTTTTCGGTCTGGTTGCACTTTCCATCAATCTCTCGAATCTGTCGATTGACCATTATATTTTCTTCTTCCATCTTCTTATTCATTGCTTTTTTGTTAACAGTGATTTCTTTATTCAGTTCTTCTCGCAACAATTCCATCCTTTCGTCCAGTTTGTCCAAATTCTCCTGATTTACCTCCCTTAACTCTTCTCTTAGAATTTGATTGTCCTCTCTCAATTCTTCCAGCTTCTCCCCCATCTTCTCTTCCAACTTCCTGTTATCTTCTTTCAACTCTTCCTTCAATTGTCGGTTGTTCTTCTCTATCTTCTTCCTGGTTTCATCGATTTTCTGATTAGTATTTTCAATTTTATTAATCAATTCTTCTTTGGTCGACTTGAATTCTTCCTTGAACAATTGGTTGTCTTCCTTCAATTCTTCTAACTTCTTCCCCCATCTCATCTTCCATCTTCTTGCTGTTTTCTTCCATCTTATCTTCCATCTTCTTGCTGTTTTCTTCCATCTTCTCTTCCATCTTCTTATTGGTTTCATCAATCTTCTTACCCAGGGACTGGTTGTCTTCCTTCAGCCCTTCCATGTTCTTGTTCACCCCACTTAATTCTTCTTTCAGGGACTGGTTATCACTCCCCATTTTTTTACTGTTTTCGTCTATCTTCTTGTTATTATCCTCCATCTTGGACTCTAGGTTCTTATTAGTATCTCCAATAGCATCTATTTTCTTACTCATTGATTTGTTTTCTTCTTTTGTGGATTCCATTTGCTTACTTAACTGTAAGAACATTTCCATTATCCTATCCATTTTACCCTCTTCCGTTACTTTGGATTTTTCTATATGACTTTCCTGGACATTTACTTCCCCTGTTTGCGTGGGTATCTCCGGTTGTTCAGTTTGTTTGGACAACACCGGTGGTAATACCTCTTCCGCTTCTACTGGCGTCGCCTCCTTGTTGTCCATGTCAACTTCTATTTCTTTCTCGGCCTCCGCCGCCCGTTTCTTAGATGTTGCACGTCGTTGCATTTTCCCTTTATATTCTCTGGCTTTGTAGCTGTTGCCTAGCTCCAACTAGTGATTGGGCAGACTGTATTGGCCTTCCAATCGCTAATTAAAGCCCCTAAAGTTGTGCGCCAATTTGTAATAATATAATAAAATGTGATGTGTGTGTTGATGATATACTGCTATTGTGGAGTATGCGACTCCGATGTAAACAAGCCCCTCTGTTTGGACTAGCCAATTTGTAATAAAATAAATAAGATTGATGTGTGAATCTGTAAGTTGTAAGGTGTTTAATTGGTGTGTAATTGGTGTGGCTCTCGACGTCTTACTGGCCTGAAACACTTCCTTAAGTTTCCCAGCTGGTCCAGTCCCAATGGCAGCAAGACCGGTCGAGCAGAGTAAAGTTGATGAAGGAATATATATGTTCGGCTTCGCCGAAAGTTTCAAAACAAAATTTATTGTTTTGAAGGAAATTTAAAAAAAAAATTATGTTTATAAAAAAAAAATAATTAAAAAAATTATTTTAATTTTATTAATTAATTAATTAGGATCAATTAATTAATATAGGGCTGTGAAGTTTTAAACAGTGTAATGCTCTTCTGAAAATTTTTATTAAAGTTTTAGTATATTTTAAATAAGCTATCACCACTCATAAGACTGTCTGTAAACCAATCGATACTTGTTTACCTTTTTATTTTTTAGGTTATCTTCACTTACGGGTGGTAAAGTTCTTGTAGATTATCAATTAGAATTATATTATTGGTAATTAGTATTATTGAAGAAATAAAGAACTATTAAGTATTGAAAAGTATTAATATTTTATTAAGTAATAGCAATATTGACTCTTATAGATTAGTATCGATTCTCAGGATATCGAAAAAACTTACAAGTATATGATATAAAAATTAAATAGGGTTCTTTAAACAGCCAGTTATTACCAAAGTCAGAGAAATCGGGCTAATATTCAAAAAGTATAACGTTACAATCAAATTAATAGTTATTAATAAACACAGACATTGAATAATAAATTGTAAATATAATAATTGTTTTCACCAAACAGCTGTGCTGAACAAAGAAGAAGGCACTGAGATCGTCAAAGCAAATGGCCGCCGTCAAGTTGATCAAAATATTGCTCGTTCCTGCTGCATTCCAAATAATGTATTTTGACGCAATATTCCTGTTCTTGTGTCTGCAAATCTCTTGTTATATGTTGTGTAGTGACTGGTGTAGTGATTCTGGGTTGTATTTAGTATGTCTGTGTAATTATAAGTCAAACACTTTCTCCGATTCCGTCACTAATTTGGTTTAATGTATTATACAGTTTTCTAGTGTTTTATGGTGTTTTTCGGAGTAGATTTATATTGTTCTGTGTTATGGAGTGTTACTTGATCGTTTCTGTTATAATATGATAGTTTCAGAAGTATTTTACAAGTCACTCGCGATTTCACAATAACTCACTATACACTCGCTTTGTATGACGATTATAGGTTAGGTTATCCACGTTATCAGACGTATGTCATGTTAACCGTTCAACTACCAATAATTAACTAACTGTTTCCTTCAGTTTCAATTAAACTCTTAGCCCATATAATATTATCCTTAACATTGTTCAAAAATATTTTCACATCCTGTGTACATTTTACTATTTCACTATATGAATGCCTAAACTTTGGTTATTTGTCAATTTTATTCACTAGATTTGATTTAAATTAATCTTTCAGTTCATTCTGGTTATTTTCAGATTAAATAATGCCATTTTATAGTGTTTTCTGTCCGAAAAATAGTAATTTTACTTTCAGTTTGGTATACAAACTGTTTGGAAGTCAAAACATTAAAATTTACTTCCTGTCATTATATAACTTCAGCCATTTTATCAGTTATATTTAATATTAATAATTCTATATTGTATTAAAAGGTTCCTATTCCCTTATTTTCTGGTAATTAATTGAATTAGTTGTATTCTGAAACATTATTCTGAAATATGTGACTCCCATGTCTAAATTTCTGAGTTTAGTCATTTTTATTTTTATTCATAATTCTGAATATAATTTATTAAAATCTCTCTAAATGGTATGTGCAATTATATGGCATGATCTCAAGTTTATTTTGTCTAAACCCCTTTTGTTTATTTGCTTTTAAATGAGCAATTTCTCTGTTTTGATGAAGTTTGGTTTCCATTCTTTTGGCCTATGATTTTTTAACAATTTTTCTTACATAATAATTTACAAACAATATATGATGTGTGATACCCTCTCTGACTTTTACAAATAGTATTATAAATTAAACATGCTTTCAAATTACACAAAAACAACTAGTATTGGCCACAATACAAACAATAGTCAAACAGAATAAAGAATATTTTTTAAAAATAAATGGTTGTCTTCAAATCAGACATTTTGCAACAAAATTCCCATTTCCAACATGGAAATATGGTTTACAACAAAGGTTTTTTACTAACTAACATCTTAATTACTCTCTACTATTTACAAGTGGTAACTATTTTTATAGTTCTGATGTTAGTTGTTTCAGACCCAAACAAATGGCCTTATATCTAATACATTTTTAAACATTCTTGTACTATATACATAAAAAACCTTATATTTATATTCTTATTTCTAACTATTATTATAAGTAGGATTCTACAGTTTTTATACTGTCTTTTACATTGTCTTTGGGGAATTGTACCCTGTCATTAACAAATAAATAGTATTAATTGTTCAAAAGGTATTATGAACTCTGTTTTCCTTTTTTCATGTAAAACAAAATGTTATTTTAAACAGATTCATGTCTTATGAACAACATATTGTCACAGTACATATTTTAAGTCATTGAAAAATGCATATTTCATTGCATCCAATGTTTGTGATTGCCAAGAATGAAACACAAGGTTCATTTTTTATAATACCCAAAACTATCACTGGTTCACTTTGCACTTATATATTATGTTAATGCTAAATGGTCGTATAGTCTTATTAACATAATAAATTGGTTAGCGTTTTTTCAATGGAGATTTGTTCCATGGGTACTATATTATTGTTTCATCTTAGTTCACAGGAAACTTTTACTTTATACACTCCTCTCTCTTAAATTTGTATACATGTGGTTTTTATTTCGTTATACTTTTATTTTTAGATATTTATTTTGGGGATATAGGGATTTGGGTGTCTTTTATAAGAGCATGATATCTTCTTCAGGATGCTGCCCTCTTCTTCTTTCTTCAGTCTTCTTTTCTCCTGCCTTCTGGGACTGGTATCTTCTCCATCTTCTTCTTGTTGCCATCAGGTTTCTTGGGATCTTCTCCATCTTCTTCTTTATTTCAGAAATACTCAACCTGTATTGGTTGATCTTGGCTTATTTTAGGGTATCTCTTCTATTTATTCTTCCTCGTTGTGGGTTTGGTCATATTCAGTACTGCTTTGTTATTTACTATTTTACCTTCCTGGGTTATACCTTGAAAACCTTTGGTTATGAGACTGGTTTTGGATGACTCATCACTAGTAACTCCTTTTATTTTAACTTGTATTTTCTTTATAATAATGATTTCTTTCCACAGTTGATATGAATTAATCTATTTATATTAGACTTAATGCTTTCTTCCAAATTTAAATATTATAACTTCAATATTCTAATGATCAATTGCCATTCAATATTATGCAAACATCTGTCACGCTACAGATTGCTCTCCTCCAGAAGTAATTATTTCAGACATGTTTATGGATGAAATAATTTCTTATGATAATTTCATCATTTCTTATAATTCATTTTCTTCTCCATTTTTATATCGACTTTTTTATATTAGAGTTTTATTAATTTTATATATATAATTATTTGTTTTACTACTGATCCTTTTCGGATAGTTAGTGTCTTCTGAGATATATTATTATTGTAATACATTTTCTTCCTTTATCAACTTCGTGTTGTATCCTTGGGATATTAATTCCCTAACATTCCCTATCACGTGGGCTGGGGCAGATCAGAGGGGCACTGTACGCTACTTCTCTGCTGGCCATACACCACTTCTATAAATTGAGTACAGGGGCATATCCATCCCTGCTCAAAAAAATAATGCTGCTGGAATTATCTTCAGTCAGTCATCGAACAAATAAATAAAAAGTAGTCTCATTTTCGACTAATAAAAATATCTTTGGATTCTCCACTTCGTAGTCTCTCAGATTATCTCACATTTTCTATCTTAATAAATCTTCATAATCATTATTATACTCATTACATATATATTTTTTCAAAACTATTAACTTGTCTGATATATTTTATTTTTATTATGGTTGAAAACCTTTCTTTTAATAATTCTGGTTACTGTTTACAGTGTAACTCTCTTTCTTCTTCATCTGAATTCTCCTTATACTTTCTTCTGGTTATTCATAGTATTAGCATGGTCTCTATATATAGTCTTTCTTATTCATTATTTGAATGGTCTTATTATATTATATTTAATTTTTTGACATTGTATCTTTACATTAGATATACAGGTTGTTATATTGATCATTTTATTTAAACATTTTGGTGCTTTCCTTTCTCTTAGAAAGTTATTAATCCGCCTTCGCATTCATTAGCATTAATTCATTTATATTATATTTCATGTGGTATTTCTCCTCTTTGCATTTCATATAGGTCTTATTATTATCATTTGTTCAAAATCATCTTCTCCATCTGTTTGGTATGAGTTGTTCTTCTTCGCTCTTAATTAACTGTATTCATTATCGTTTCAAAAGTAATTGGTCTCTTTGCTTCCAAATTTTTTCTTCTCTTGCATATTACACTCTTTTTTTGTTATTCTTCTCTACTCCTTCAAATGTTAGGTTTCTCCACATTTATTCTGGATTCAAATTAATTCTCTTTTCTGAATTAATCACTTTATTTTCTTCTCAATTCAATTATAATTGACACATAATTAGTTTTTTGGAACTTGGTTAGTTTTAATGTAAAATTCAAACTATTCTTTTTATTTAATTGAAAAATATTTCTCATAAATCCTTGTAATATGTTGATCTTATCTTGTTTCAAAGTTCTGACGTTCTATCAACATTCAAATTCTGTTTAATTCGTTTATTCCCAGAATTGTTTCATTCAGAATTGTTTATAGTACTGTGATCTTACTATTATTT
Source organism: Magicicada septendecula (assembly GCA_034769895.1). Taxonomy (NCBI): domain Eukaryota; kingdom Metazoa; phylum Arthropoda; class Insecta; order Hemiptera; family Cicadidae; genus Magicicada; species Magicicada septendecula. The sequence goes on from CM068368.1 coordinate 511,885,226, forward strand.
CTGAATGTTTTGGTATTTCTCCAAATTCAAATTCTTCTTGATTATTTACCATAAAGTTTTCTCATAATTCAGTGGTATTAAGCTGTGCTTACTTAATTTTAAACTTTTTAAAATTAAGTCCAAAATTCTCTCTCTTTCTCTTTCTTCCATAAAGTTTTGTTCTAAATCATCAGGTTGTAGTAAGATGTACTTACTCAATTTTAAATTTTTATAATTATATTTCAATTCAAAAGTCTTTCTTTTCCTTTCTTCCATAAAGATTGTTCCAAAATTATTAGGTTGTAGTAAGATGTACTTACATTATTTTTGAATTTTTAAAATATAAATTCAAAATTCTAAAACTCACAACTCATTCTTCATAATATTTCTTCATAGAAGCTTGATTGTACACTCCTTTGATTCTTCCTGAAACGATTTCCCTCAACTCATATGTATTGTTATGCTTATCATTTACCACAACATATGGTCCAGTGTATAATAATAGTAGTTTTTTGGTTATGCCTTCTAAGGTGCTAGGCAGCTCTCTATTTTTTAGGAGTACTTTCTCACCCTCTTTATATGTTACAATTCGCCCTATTGCCTTCTGGTATTTGGCTTGCCGTTTTTCCTGATCTTCTGCTACCTTATTGTAAAACTTCAACTGGTTGAATTTCCTATTGTTGTTCGTTGGAAATTCAATGATTTGTTCAATGTCTCGGGGAGTCGGCTTCTCATACATGGCTGAGTACGGTGGAATTCCTATAGCTGGATGGTGGGCGTAATTTAGGAATGTTTCTGTCGCTGCTAGGTACTCTTGCCACTTTTTCTGTTGGTTGTGACAGTACGTGCGCAATATCCTACCCACTTCTCTTAGTACTCTCTCAGCCGGATTGCTACTTGGGTGGTAGACTGATGTCTTATATGTTTTGACCCCAAGTGCTAATAAAGTGTCTCGCCATCTCCTCCCCTTAAACTGTGTACCATGGTCGGTAATAATAGAAAATGGTCTACCGATCTCTGGGATATACAAATCAATAATCACCGCCAAAACCTTTGCTGTCGTTGCCCGATTAACCGGATATAGCTGTATATACTTGGTGTAGTGATCCATTATAATTACCAAGTATTTATATCTGTGTCGACCACCACTACGGGGAAATGGCCCGCAGATATCCAAAAACACTTTTTCCAGTTTTGCGTTGGAAGTTATCGGTATCATGATACCCTCTGTCTTTTCATTGTTTACTTTTGCACATTGGCAGATCTTACAGGACTTGATGTATGTTCTCACCTTGCGGTTGATATTCTTGATCTTACAATTTTCCTCTAGAGCTTGTATCACTTTTAACGCTCCCATGTGACCATACCTGACATGGTAATCGATGATGACCTCCTTTTCGATTTGGTGTGGGATTATCACCTTCCATGTCTCATCGTCCAATGCGGTTTTTGTGAATAAAATTCCCTTGTTAAGGTGGTAGTATTTAGAAATGGTTTCATCATTGGCTTCCAAACGACTCACAATGTTTTTCAGCTTAGGATCAGACTGCTGATGGATTCGGATATTTATTAACAAAGCTTGTAAATCGGCTCTGGTCGTGAATATGTTATAAATTTTTACTAAGCTCTCCTTCTCTCCCTCGAAAGTCTGATCTTCCAGATTTATACGTGACAACACATCTGCTACCACGTTCTTCTTTCCTGGAATGTATTCCCATTTCAGGTCATATTCTTGTAGGGCGAGTACCCACCTAGCCAATCGGCCGTGACTCAATTTGCACCTACGAAGGAACGAGATGGATTTATGATCAGTTCGTACCGTGACCTGATATCCGAGAATGTACGTTCGGAACTTGCTGCATGCGAACACCACGCTCAACAATTCCTTTTCTGTCACACTGTAGTTCTTTTCGCACTGGTTCAGTGTGCGACTAGCGAAGCTTATTACCAGATGTTGTCCCTCCTCATCTTCCTGGTATAATGTCGTTCCTAAGCTTAGATCGCTAGCGTCACAGTTTAGAAAGAACGGTTTCTTAAAATCTGGGTGACGAAGTATCACACTCTCCAGAAACTTCTCTTTTATCAATCGGAAAGTAATATCTTGATCTTCACCCCAAGTCCATTTGTTTTTGGCAGATAACTGTGGTTGAAACTTGGCGGTCAACTCGGAATATCGGCTCTGAAACTTCATGTAATAGTTACAGAGTCCGAGGAAAGATTGCAATTGTTTCCTGTTTCTTGGTTGCGGGAACCTCTGAATTGCCTCCACTTTTTCTGCTGATGGGGTAATACCTCTGTCGTCTAGGTTGAAGCCTAAGAATTGTACCTCGCGCGCTATGAACTTGGATTTCTCCAACTTCAGTGTTATGTTGTTCTGCGCTAGTTTGTTTTGTACAAATTCCACTCTGTAACAGTGCTCCTCCCAGGTTCCGGATGTGATTAGTAAATCGTCAACATAGACGGTGGTAAATTGGAGCGCTTCTGGTCCCAAAATCTGGTCCATACATGCCACAAATATGGCGACAGAATTGACAAGTCCGAAGGGCAGTCTTTTGAACTGGTAATTGCGCCCTTCGAAAATGAACGCTACGTATTGGCGGCTTTGTGGATGCAGCTCTACCTGCCAATAACCACAGACCGTATCCCAGGTGCTAATAAATCTAGTACCATGAAAACGCTTTAAGATTTCTTCTATTTCACCGGGAGAAGTTCTGTCATTCACAATTGTCTTATTCAACTCACGCGCATCTAAACAGAGCCGGACTTGTCCGTCTTTCTTCGGAACAGCAATAATTGGACTAGTGTAAGGTGATTGACTAATCTCAATTATGTCATTGTCTATCATCTTGTTTATCTCTGTTCTCACGGCTTCTTTGAGCGACTGCGCTATTGGATATGACCTCCGGTTAAACTCTACGTTTTCTTTAAAACGAAGTTGGCACTGGTAGTTTTTTACCTTCCCTGGTTCATCAGAAAACACCGCCTTGTATTTCTCATATATAGCGATTAGACGATCAGCCAGATGTGTTGGTATTTTCTCGTTATCGTTTCCGCACTGGAAATTCCGTATTTCTTGGATCTTAACTGACCATAAATCCTCTCCTCCATGATTGTATATTATGGGTTTAGAAAAAGGGCTGTTTCTAATAACATTTATTTTACGAAGTTGTTGATGTATAGGGCTGGGAAGTATAGTTGTGCTTCCTACCAGATCTGCGGTCCATGTTACTCCGTCTGGGAAAAGTGATACTTTATTTAGATTAAGATCGATTACTGCCGAATATCTACGAAGAATATCGCAACCGACTAAGATGTCAAATGGTAATCCGGTGGCGATTAAAAATTCCATGTCTAAAGCTATATCACGGCTAACGACACTTAAGGAAACTTGCTTCCTGATGGTTTTATTTTGGCGGCCAGTTGCACCTACCAACACAATGTTGTTGACTGGTAACATTGGCAAAGTTTTACCACATGCACTCTGTATTCTCTCCAACTCATTGGAGTTTATTATTGAAATATTAGCTCCTGTGTCTATCATTATTTTAGCGGGAACTCCTTCCACCTCCGCTGTTATATAAATTATCTCATTATTACTGTTGCTGAGACTCTTCTCGTTCTCTTCCAAAAGTTCAGTTCGTATGTCTTTCAAATAATGGTTACTGATAATAGTGAAGTTTTTATCATTGTTTGCTGGTTGCAAATCATCCTTTTCTAACCCAGGAAGTATAAGCAGTAACGGGTCATCGTTGTTGATTACTGCCTCCTCTCGTTTAAAGTATTTTGTTCATTGTTTGAGTTATTATTGACCGAGGCATCGTTCGGGAAACTCTGGTTTGTCTCCTGACGTTCTGTACCCTGGTTGATGTTTAACGCCCTGTTCGGTTGTCTGCCAAGATCTTCCAGGCTGGTACTTCGTCTTTCCTGTTCGTATCTTGGGCCGTCTCGTTCCGCACTCCTCCATCTTCGGTCGGCGCCGTGGAAGCTGCTCCTCCTCGGTTGATAATATCTCCTGGGTCCGCGATCTTCTGCTCTTATAAAATTTACCCTAGGGCGCGACACTCGGTTATTACTATTGCTATTATTATTATTACTAATATTATTATTATAGTAATTTCGGTTAGGTGGGTAAGGTCTGTCACCATTATTGTTGGGATATGGATTTCTCTGACTGTATGGGACATTATTATTTTGTTGATAAAAGTGGTTTCGATTATTTGGGTAGGGGTTATTATTTCTCACGCCGTTAAAATTTCCGTTAAACTGGTTATTACGCGGCTGGTTGTTAGGGCCGTCGTAATTACTGGGCTGGTTCCGGTTATTTGTATGGTTATTGCCGTTATTGGGGTAGGTAGTCGGCCTTGCTTCTGGTCTCTCATTTCTCTTCCTGCTCTGCCGATAATACTCTTCGTTCTCGTATCCCTCCAATAACTCGGTCATTCCCTGGATCGTCGTGACCTGACTACCTCTCCGGGCCCTGATAATGTCCTCATCATAGTGATAAGATATCTTATTCACTAAACATTCTTCTGGGATTGCTGGCTCAAGGTGTTTTGCCATACACACCTTCCCCAAGAAATACGCCGTCATACTGCTACCTAATTGTGACCTGTATCTTCCATTACAAATATTGTCACGTATCAAGTTCTGGGTGGTCTCAGACCAGTATTTTGTCTTAAACATTTTCCGGAACTGTTGGTAGTCGGAAATTTCACTCCGGTTGGCCATCCACCAATTATCTGTTATGTCTCGGAAGGACTCGTCGAATATCTCCCTGCTATGGCTCCATTGGGTAATTTTATGCTTGGTCAAATATTCTTCTACCCTAGCCAGGAACTCCATCGGCTTGCGTTTGTATTGCCGGAAGTTGAGCCACTCTCGGCTTTCGTTGACAGGCAATCCAGTGAAATGAGTCGGTCTGTTCCTTATTGCTTCCATCTCCTCTCGGCTTTGTCGCACCTGACCGGTGATACTGGCCACGGTCTCTTGTATATCGTTACATCGTTCTGTGACTTGGTCGCGTACTTTTCCGAATTCTTCTTGATTTTCCTTTCTCTGTTCTTCTACCTTCCTACGACTATGTTCTTCAATATTTGTGAACTTGATGTTCACCACTTCTTTAAACTCATTCACCTCCTTTTCGGTCTGGTTGCACTTTCCATCAATCTCTCGAATCTGTCGATTGACCATTATATTTTCTTCTTCCATCTTCTTATTCATTGCTTTTTTGTTAACAGTGATTTCTTTATTCAGTTCTTCTCGCAACAATTCCATCCTTTCGTCCAGTTTGTCCAAATTCTCCTGATTTACCTCCCTTAACTCTTCTCTTAGAATTTGATTGTCCTCTCTCAATTCTTCCAGCTTCTCCCCCATCTTCTCTTCCAACTTCCTGTTATCTTCTTTCAACTCTTCCTTCAATTGTCGGTTGTTCTTCTCTATCTTCTTCCTGGTTTCATCGATTTTCTGATTAGTATTTTCAATTTTATTAATAAATTCTTCTTTGGTCGACTTGAATTCTTCCTTGAACAATTGGTTGTCTTCCTTCAATTCTTCTAACTTCTTCCCCCATCTCATCTTCCATCTTCTTGCTGTTTTCTTCCATCTTATCTTCCATCTTCTTGCTGTTTTCTTCCATCTTCTCTTCCATCTTCTTATTGGTTTCATCAATCTTCTTACCCAGGGACTGGTTGTCTTCCTTCAGCCCTTCCATGTTCTTGTTCACCCCACTTAATTCTTCTTTCAGGGACTGGTTATCACTCCCCATTTTTTTACTGTTTTCGTCTATCTTCTTGTTATTATCCTCCATCTTGGACTCTAGGTTCTTATTAGTATCTCCAATAGCATCTATTTTCTTACTCATTGATTTGTTTTCTTCTTTTGTGGATTCCATTTGCTTACTTAACTGTAAGAACATTTCCATTATCCTATCCATTTTACCCTCTTCCGTTACTTTGGATTTTTCTATATGACTTTCCTGGACATTTACTTCCCCTGTTTGCGTGGGTATCTCCGGTTGTTCAGTTTGTTTGGACAACACCGGTGGTAATACCTCTTCCGCTTCTACTGGCGTCGCCTCCTTGTTGTCCATGTCAACTTCTATTTCTTTCTCGGCCTCCGCCGCCCGTTTCTTAGATGTTGCACGTCGTTGCATTTTCCCTTTATATTCTCTGGCTTTGTAGCTGTTGCCTAGCTCCAACTAGTGATTGGGCAGACTGTATTGGCCTTCCAATCGCTAATTAAAGCCCCTAAAGTTGTGCGCCAATTTGTAATAATATAATAAAATGTGATGTGTGTGTTGATGATATACTGCTATTGTGGAGTATGCGACTCCGATGTAAACAAGCCCCTCTGTTTGGACTAGCCAATTTGTAATAAAATAAATAAGATTGATGTGTGAATCTGTAAGTTGTAAGGTGTTTAATTGGTGTGTAATTGGTGTGGCTCTCGACGTCTTACTGGCCTGAAACACTTCCTTAAGTTTCCCAGCTGGTCCAGTCCCAATGGCAGCAAGACCGGTCGAGCAGCGTAAAGTTGATGAAGGAATATATATGTTCGGCTTCGCCGAAAGTTTCAAAACAAAATTTATTGTTTTGAAGGAAATTTAAAAAAAAAATTATGTTTATAAAAAAAAAATAATTAAAAAAATTATTTTAATTTTATTAATTAATTAATTAGGATCAATTAATTAATATAGGGCTGTGAAGTTTTAAACAGTGTAATGCTCTTCTGAAAATTTTTATTAAAGTTTTAGTATATTTTAAATAAGCTATCACCACTCATAAGACTGTCTGTAAACCAATCGATACTTGTTTACCTTTTTATTTTTTAGGTTATCTTCACTTACGGGTGGTAAAGTTCTTGTAGATTATCAATTAGAATTATATTATTGGTAATTAGTATTATTGAAGAAATAAAGAACTATTAAGTATTGAAAAGTATTAATATTTTATTAAGTAATAGCAATATTGACTCTTATAGATTAGTATCGATTCTCAGGATATCGAAAAAACTTACAAGTATATGATATAAAAATTAAATAGGGTTCTTTAAACAGCCAGTTATTACCAAAGTCAGAGAAATCGGGCTAATATTCAAAAAGTATAACGTTACAATCAAATTAATAGTTATTAATAAACACAGACATTGAATAATAAATTGTAAATATAATAATTGTTTTCACCAAACAGCTGTGCTGAACAAAGAAGAAGGCACTGAGATCGTCAAAGCAAATGGCCGCCGTCAAGTTGATCAAAATATTGCTCGTTCCTGCTGCATTCCAAATAATGTATTTTGACGCAATATTCCTGTTCTTGTGTCTGCAAATCTCTTGTTATATGTTGTGTAGTGACTGGTGTAGTGATTCTGGGTTGTATTTAGTATGTCTGTGTAATTATAAGTCAAACACTTTCTCCGATTCCGTCACTAATTTGGTTTAATGTATTATAAAGTTTTCTAGTGTTTTATGGTGTTTTTCGGAGTAGATTTATATTGTTCTGTGTTATGGAGTGTTACTTGATCGTTTCTGTTATAATATGATAGTTTCAGAAGTATTTTACAAGTCACTCGCGATTTCACAATAACTCACTATACACTCGCTTTGTATGACGATTATAGGTTAGGTTATCCACGTTATCAGACGTATGTCATGTTAACCGTTCAACTACCAATAATTAACTAACTGTTTCCTTCAGTTTCAATTAAACTCTTAGCCCATATAATATTATCCTTAACATTGTTCAAAAATATTTTCACATCCTGTGTACATTTTACTATTTCACTATATGAATGCCTAAACTTTGGTTATTTGTCAATTTTATTCACTAGATTTGATTTAAATTAATCTTTCAGTTCATTCTGGTTATTTTCAGATTAAATAATGCCATTTTATAGTGTTTTCTGTCCGAAAAATAGTAATTTTACTTTCAGTTTGGTATACAAACTGTTTGGAAGTCAAAACATTAAAATTTACTTCCTGTCATTATATAACTTCAGCCATTTTATCAGTTATATTTAATATTAATAATTCTATATTGTATTAAAAGGTTCCTATTCCCTTATTTTCTGGTAATTAATTGAATTAGTTGTATTCTGAAACATTATTCTGAAATATGTGACTCCCATGTCTAAATTTCTGAGTTTAGTCATTTTTATTTTTATTCATAATTCTGAATATAATTTATTAAAATCTCTCTAAATGGTATGTGCAATTATATGGCATGATCTCAAGTTTATTTTGTCTAAACCCCTTTTGTTTATTTGCTTTTAAATGAGCAATTTCTCTGTTTTGATGAAGTTTGGTTTCCATTCTTTTGGCCTATGATTTTTTAACAATTTTTCTTACATAATAATTTACAAACAATATATGATGTGTGATACCCTCTCTGACTTTTACAAATAGTATTATAAATTAAACATGCTTTCAAATTACACAAAAACAACTAGTATTGGCCACAATACAAACAATAGTCAAACAGAATAAAGAATATTTTTTTAAAATAAATGGTTGTCTTCAAATCAGACATTTTGCAACAAAATTCCCATTTCCAACATGGAAATATGGTTTACAACAAAGGTTTTTTACTAACTAACATCTTAATTACTCTCTACTATTTACAAGTGGTAACTATTTTTATAGTTCTGATGTTAGTTGTTTCAGACCCAAACAAATGGCCTTATATCTAATACATTTTTAAACATTCTTGTACTATATACATAAAAAACCTTATATTTATATTCTTATTTCTAACTATTATTATAAGTAGGATTCTACAGTTTTTATACTGTCTTTTACATTGTCTTTGGGGAATTGTACCCTGTCATTAACAAATAAATAGTATTAATTGTTCAAAAGGTATTATGAACTCTGTTTTCCTTTTTTCATGTAAAACAAAATGTTATTTTAAACAGATTCATGTCTTATGAACAACATATTGTCACAGTACATATTTTAAGTCATTGAAAAATGCATATTTCATTGCATCCAATGTTTGTGATTGCCAAGAATGAAACACAAGGTTCATTTTTTATAATACCCAAAACTATCACTGGTTCACTTTGCACTTATATATTATGTTAATGCTAAATGGTCGTATAGTCTTATTAACATAATAAATTGGTTAGCGTTTTTTCAATGGAGATTTGTTCCATGGGTACTATATTATTGTTTCATCTTAGTTCACAGGAAACTTTTACTTTATACACTCCTCTCTCTTAAATTTGTATACATGTGGTTTTTATTTCGTTATACTTTTATTTTTAGATATTTATTTTGGGGATATAGGGATTTGGGTGTCTTTTATAAGAGCATGATATCTTCTTCAGGATGCTGCCCTCTTCTTCTTTCTTCAGTCTTCTTTTCTCCTGCCTTCTGGGACTGGTATCTTCTCCATCTTCTTCTTGTTGCCATCAGGTTTCTTGGGATCTTCTCCATCTTCTTCTTTATTTCAGAAATACTCAACCTGTATTGGTTGATCTTGGCTTATTTTAGGGTATCTCTTCTATTTATTCTTCCTCGTTGTGGGTTTGGTCATATTCAGTACTGCTTTGTTATTTACTATTTTACCTTCCTGGGTTATACCTTGAAAACCTTTGGTTATGAGACTGGTTTTGGATGACTCATCACTAGTAACTCCTTTTATTTTAACTTGTATTTTCTTTATAATAATGATTTCTTTCCACAGTTGATATGAATTAATCTATTTATATTAGACTTAATGCTTTCTTCCAAATTTAAATATTATAACTTCAATATTCTAATGATCAATTGCCATTCAATATTATGCAAACATCTGTCACGCTACAGATTGCTCTCCTCCAGAAGTAATTATTTCAGACATGTTTATGGATGAAATAATTTCTTATGATAATTTCATCATTTCTTATAATTCATTTTCTTCTCCATTTTTATATCGACTTTTTTATATTAGAGTTTTATTAATTTTATATATATAATTATTTGTTTTACTACTGATCCTTTTCGGATAGTTAGTGTCTTCTGAGATATATTATTATTGTAATACATTTTCTTCCTTTATCAACTTCGTGTTGTATCCTTGGGATATTAATTCCCTAACATTCCCTATCACGTGGGCTGGGGCAGATCAGAGGGGCACTGTACGCTACTTCTCTGCTGGCCATACACCACTTCTATAAATTGAGTACAGGGGCATATCCATCCCTGCTCAAAAAAATAATGCTGCTGGAATTATCTTCAGTCAGTCATCGAACAAATAAATAAAAAGTAGTCTCATTTTCGACTAATAAAAATATCTTTGGATTCTCCACTTCGTAGTCTCTCAGATTATCTCACATTTTCTATCTTAATAAATCTTCATAATCATTATTATACTCATTACATATATATTTTTTCAAAACTATTAACTTGTCTGATATATTTTATTTTTATTATGGTTGAAAACCTTTCTTTTAATAATTCTGGTTACTGTTTACAGTGTAACTCTCTTTCTTCTTCATCTGAATTCTCCTTATACTTTCTTCTGGTTATTCATAGTATTAGCATGGTCTCTATATATAGTCTTTCTTATTCATTATTTGAATGGTCTTATTATATTATATTTAATTTTTTGACATTGTATCTTTACATTAGATATACAGGTTGTTATATTGATCATTTTATTTAAACATTTGGTGCTTTCCTTTCTCTTAGAAAGTTATTAATCCGCCTTCGCATTCATTAGCATTAATTCATTTATATTATATTTCATGTGGTATTTCTCCTCTTTGCATTTCATATAGGTCTTATTATTATCATTTGTTCAAAATCATCTTCTCCATCTGTTTGGTATGAGTTGTTCTTCTTCGCTCTTAATTAACTGTATTCATTATCGTTTCAAAAGTAATTGGTCTCTTTGCTTCCAAATTTTTTCTTCTCTTGCATATTACACTCTTTTTTTGTTATTCTTCTCTACTCCTTCAAATGTTAGGTTTCTCCACATTTATTCTGGATTCAAATTAATTCTCTTTTCTGAATTAATCACTTTATTTTCTTCTCAATTCAATTATAATTGACACATAATTAGTTTTTTGGAACTTGGTTAGTTTTAATGTAAAATTCAAACTATTCTTTTTATTTAATTGAAAAATATTTCTCATAAATCCTTGTAATATGTTGATCTTATCTTGTTTCAAAGTTCTGACGTTCTATCAACATTCAAATTCTGTTTAATTCGTTTATTCCCAGAATTGTTTCATTCAGAATTGTTTATAGTACTGTGATCTTACTATTATTTCTGAATGTTTTGGTATTTCTCCAAATTCAAATTCTTCTTGATTATTTACCATAAAGTTTTCTCATAATTCAGTGGTATTAAGCTGTGCTTACTTAATTTTAAACTTTTTAAAATTAAGTCCAAAATTCTCTCTCTTTCTCTTTCTTCCATAAAGTTTTGTTCTAAATCATCAGGTTGTAGTAAGATGTACTTACTCAATTTTAAATTTTTATAATTATATTTCAATTCAAAAGTCTTTCTTTTCCTTTCTTCCATAAAGATTGTTCCAAAATTATTAGGTTGTAGTAAGATGTACTTACATTATTTTTGAATTTTTAAAATATAAATTCAAAATTCTAAAACTCACAACTCATTCTTCATAATATTTCTTCATAGAAGCTTGATTGTACACTCCTTTGATTCTTCCTGAAACGATTTCCCTCAACTCATATGTATTGTTATGCTTATCATTTACCACAACATATGGTCCAGTGTATAATAATAGTAGTTTTTTGGTTATGCCTTCTAAGGTGCTAGGCAGCTCTCTATTTTTTAGGAGTACTTTCTCACCCTCTTTATATGTTACAATTCGCCCTATTGCCTTCTGGTATTTGGCTTGCCGTTTTTCCTGATCTTCTGCTACCTTATTGTAAAACTTCAACTGGTTGAATTTCCTATTGTTGTTCGTTGGAAATTCAATGATTTGTTCAATGTCTCGGGGAGTCGGCTTCTCATACATGGCTGAGTACGGTGGAATTCCTATAGCTGGATGGTGGGCGTAATTTAGGAATGTTTCTGTCGCTGCTAGGTACTCTTGCCACTTTTTCTGTTGGTTGTGACAGTACGTGCGCAATATCCTACCCACTTCTCTTAGTACTCTCTCAGCCGGATTGCTACTTGGGTGGTAGACTGATGTCTTATATGTTTTGACCCCAAGTGCTAATAAAGTGTCTCGCCATCTCCTCCCCTTAAACTGTGTACCATGGTCGGTAATAATAGAAAATGGTCTACCGATCTCTGGGATATACAAATCAATAATCACCGCCAAAACCTTTGCTGTCGTTGCCCGATTAACCGGATATAGCTGTATATACTTGGTGTAGTGATCCATTATAATTACCAAGTATTTATATCTGTGTCGACCACCACTACGGGGAAATGGCCCGCAGATATCCAAAAACACTTTTTCCAGTTTTGCGTTGGAAGTTATCGGTATCATGATACCCTCTGTCTTTTCATTGTTTACTTTTGCACATTGGCAGATCTTACAGGACTTGATGTATGTTCTCACCTTGCGGTTGATATTCTTGATCTTACAATTTTCCTCTAGAGCTTGTATCACTTTTAACGCTCCCATGTGACCATACCTGACATGGTAATCGATGATGACCTCCTTTTCGATTTGGTGTGGGATTATCACCTTCCATGTCTCATCGTCCAATGCGGTTTTTGTGAATAAAATTCCCTTGTTAAGGTGGTAGTATTTAGAAATGGTTTCATCATTGGCTTCCAAACGACTCACAATGTTTTTCAGCTTAGGATCAGACTGCTGATGGATTCGGATATTTATTAACAAAGCTTGTAAATCGGCTCTGGTCGTGAATATGTTATAAATTTTTACTAAGCTCTCCTTCTCTCCCTCGAAAGTCTGATCTTCCAGATTTATACGTGACAACACATCTGCTACCACGTTCTTCTTTCCTGGAATGTATTCCCATTTCAGGTCATATTCTTGTAGGGCGAGTACCCACCTAGCCAATCGGCCGTGACTCAATTTGCACCTACGAAGGAACGAGATGGATTTATGATCAGTTCGTACCGTGACCTGATATCCGAGAATGTACGTTCGGAACTTGCTGCATGCGAACACCACGCTCAACAATTCCTTTTCTGTCACACTGTAGTTCTTTTCGCACTGGTTCAGTGTGCGACTAGCGAAGCTTATTACCAGATGTTGTCCCTCCTCATCTTCCTGGTATAATGTCGTTCCTAAGCTTAGATCGCTAGCGTCACAGTTTAGAAAGAACGGTTTCTTAAAATCTGGGTGACGAAGTATCACACTCTCCAGAAACTTCTCTTTTATCAATCGGAAAGTAATATCTTGATCTTCACCCCAAGTCCATTTGTTTTTGGCAGATAACTGTGGTTGAAACTTGGCGGTCAACTCGGAATATCGGCTCTGAAACTTCATGTAATAGTTACAGAGTCCGAGGAAAGATTGCAATTGTTTCCTGTTTCTTGGTTGCGGGAACCTCTGAATTGCCTCCACTTTTTCTGCTGATGGGGTAATACCTCTGTCGTCTAGGTTGAAGCCTAAGAATTGTACCTCGCGCGCTATGAACTTGGATTTCTCCAACTTCAGTGTTATGTTGTTCTGCGCTAGTTTGTTTTGTACAAATTCCACTCTGTAACAGTGCTCCTCCCAGGTTCCGGATGTGATTAGTAAATCGTCAACATAGACGGTGGTAAATTGGAGCGCTTCTGGTCCCAAAATCTGGTCCATACATGCCACAAATATGGCGACAGAATTGACAAGTCCGAAGGGCAGTCTTTTGAACTGGTAATTGCGCCCTTCGAAAATGAACGCTACGTATTGGCGGCTTTGTGGATGCAGCTCTACCTGCCAATAACCACAGACCGTATCCCAGGTGCTAATAAATCTAGTACCATGAAAACGCTTTAAGATTTCTTCTATTTCACCGGGAGAAGTTCTGTCATTCACAATTGTCTTATTCAACTCACGCGCATCTAAACAGAGCCGGACTTGTCCGTCTTTCTTCGGAACAGCAATAATTGGACTAGTGTAAGGTGATTGACTAATCTCAATTATGTCATTGTCTATCATCTTGTTTATCTCTGTTCTCACGGCTTCTTTGAGCGACTGCGCTATTGGATATGACCTCCGGTTAAACTCTACGTTTTCTTTAAAACGAAGTTGGCACTGGTAGTTTTTTACCTTCCCTGGTTCATCAGAAAACACCGCCTTGTATTTCTCATATATAGCGATTAGACGATCAGCCAGATGTGTTGGTATTTTCTCGTTATCGTTTCCGCACTGGAAATTCCGTATTTCTTGGATCTTAACTGACCATAAATCCTCTCCTCCATGATTGTATATTATGGGTTTAGAAAAAGGGCTGTTTCTAATAACATTTATTTTACGAAGTTGTTGATGTATAGGGCTGGGAAGTATAGTTGTGCTTCCTACCAGATCTGCGGTCCATGTTACTCCGTCTGGGAAAAGTGATACTTTATTTAGATTAAGATCGATTACTGCCGAATATCTACGAAGAATATCGCAACCGACTAAGATGTCAAATGGTAATCCGGTGGCGATTAAAAATTCCATGTCTAAAGCTATATCACGGCTAACGACACTTAAGGAAACTTGCTTCCTGATGGTTTTATTTTGGCGGCCAGTTGCACCTACCAACACAATGTTGTTGACTGGTAACATTGGCAAAGTTTTACCACATGCACTCTGTATTCTCTCCAACTCATTGGAGTTTATTATTGAAATATTAGCTCCTGTGTCTATCATTATTTTAGCGGGAACTCCTTCCACCTCCGCTGTTATATAAATTATCTCATTATTACTGTTGCTGAGACTCTTCTCGTTCTCTTCCAAAAGTTCAGTTCGTATGTCTTTCAAATAATGGTTACTGATAATAGTGAAGTTTTTATCATTGTTTGCTGGTTGCAAATCATCCTTTTCTAACCCAGGAAGTATAAGCAGTAACGGGTCATCGTTGTTGATTACTGCCTCCTCTCGTTTAAAGTATTTTGTTCATTGTTTGAGTTATTATTGACCGAGGCATCGTTCGGGAAACTCTGGTTTGTCTCCTGACGTTCTGTACCCTGGTTGATGTTTAACGCCCTGTTCGGTTGTCTGCCAAGATCTTCCAGGCTGGTACTTCGTCTTTCCTGTTCGTATCTTGGGCCGTCTCGTTCCGCACTCCTCCATCTTCGGTCGGCGCCGTGGAAGCTGCTCCTCCTCGGTTGATAATATCTCCTGGGTCCGCGATCTTCTGCTCTTATAAAATTTACCCTAGGGCGCGACACTCGGTTATTACTATTGCTATTATTATTATTACTAATATTATTATTATAGTAATTTCGGTTAGGTGGGTAAGGTCTGTCACCATTATTGTTGGGATATGGATTTCTCTGACTGTATGGGACATTATTATTTTGTTGATAAAAGTGGTTTCGATTATTTGGGTAGGGGTTATTATTTCTCACGCCGTTAAAATTTCCGTTAAACTGGTTATTACGCGGCTGGTTGTTAGGGCCGTCGTAATTACTGGGCTGGTTCCGGTTATTTGTATGGTTATTGCCGTTATTGGGGTAGGTAGTCGGCCTTGCTTCTGGTCTCTCATTTCTCTTCCTGCTCTGCCGATAATACTCTTCGTTCTCGTATCCCTCCAATAACTCGGTCATTCCCTGGATCGTCGTGACCTGACTACCTCTCCGGGCCCTGATAATGTCCTCATCATAGTGATAAGATATCTTATTCACTAAACATTCTTCTGGGATTGCTGGCTCAAGGTGTTTTGCCATACACACCTTCCCCAAGAAATACGCCGTCATACTGCTACCTAATTGTGACCTGTATCTTCCATTACAAATATTGTCACGTATCAAGTTCTGGGTGGTCTCAGACCAGTATTTTGTCTTAAACATTTTCCGGAACTGTTGGTAGTCGGAAATTTCACTCCGGTTGGCCATCCACCAATTATCTGTTATGTCTCGGAAGGACTCGTCGAATATCTCCCTGCTATGGCTCCATTGGGTAATTTTATGCTTGGTCAAATATTCTTCTACCCTAGCCAGGAACTCCATCGGCTTGCGTTTGTATTGCCGGAAGTTGAGCCACTCTCGGCTTTCGTTGACAGGCAATCCAGTGAAATGAGTCGGTCTGTTCCTTATTGCTTCCATCTCCTCTCGGCTTTGTCGCACCTGACCGGTGATACTGGCCACGGTCTCTTGTATATCGTTACATCGTTCTGTGACTTGGTCGCGTACTTTTCCGAATTCTTCTTGATTTTCCTTTCTCTGTTCTTCTACCTTCCTACGACTATGTTCTTCAATATTTGTGAACTTGATGTTCACCACTTCTTTAAACTCATTCACCTCCTTTTCGGTCTGGTTGCACTTTCCATCAATCTCTCGAATCTGTCGATTGACCATTATATTTTCTTCTTCCATCTTCTTATTCATTGCTTTTTTGTTAACAGTGATTTCTTTATTCAGTTCTTCTCGCAACAATTCCATCCTTTCGTCCAGTTTGTCCAAATTCTCCTGATTTACCTCCCTTAACTCTTCTCTTAGAATTTGATTGTCCTCTCTCAATTCTTCCAGCTTCTCCCCCATCTTCTCTTCCAACTTCCTGTTATCTTCTTTCAACTCTTCCTTCAATTGTCGGTTGTTCTTCTCTATCTTCTTCCTGGTTTCATCGATTTTCTGATTAGTATTTTCAATTTTATTAATAAATTCTTCTTTGGTCGACTTGAATTCTTCCTTGAACAATTGGTTGTCTTCCTTCAATTCTTCTAACTTCTTCCCCCATCTCATCTTCCATCTTCTTGCTGTTTTCTTCCATCTTATCTTCCATCTTCTTGCTGTTTTCTTCCATCTTCTCTTCCATCTTCTTATTGGTTTCATCAATCTTCTTACCCAGGGACTGGTTGTCTTCCTTCAGCCCTTCCATGTTCTTGTTCACCCCACTTAATTCTTCTTTCAGGGACTGGTTATCACTCCCCATTTTTTTACTGTTTTCGTCTATCTTCTTGTTATTATCCTCCATCTTGGACTCTAGGTTCTTATTAGTATCTCCAATAGCATCTATTTTCTTACTCATTGATTTGTTTTCTTCTTTTGTGGATTCCATTTGCTTACTTAACTGTAAGAACATTTCCATTATCCTATCCATTTTACCCTCTTCCGTTACTTTGGATTTTTCTATATGACTTTCCTGGACATTTACTTCCCCTGTTTGCGTGGGTATCTCCGGTTGTTCAGTTTGTTTGGACAACACCGGTGGTAATACCTCTTCCGCTTCTACTGGCGTCGCCTCCTTGTTGTCCATGTCAACTTCTATTTCTTTCTCGGCCTCCGCCGCCCGTTTCTTAGATGTTGCACGTCGTTGCATTTTCCCTTTATATTCTCTGGCTTTGTAGCTGTTGCCTAGCTCCAACTAGTGATTGGGCAGACTGTATTGGCCTTCCAATCGCTAATTAAAGCCCCTAAAGTTGTGCGCCAATTTGTAATAATATAATAAAATGTGATGTGTGTGTTGATGATATACTGCTATTGTGGAGTATGCGACTCCGATGTAAACAAGCCCCTCTGTTTGGACTAGCCAATTTGTAATAAAATAAATAAGATTGATGTGTGAATCTGTAAGTTGTAAGGTGTTTAATTGGTGTGTAATTGGTGTGGCTCTCGACGTCTTACTGGCCTGAAACACTTCCTTAAGTTTCCCAGCTGGTCCAGTCCCAATGGCAGCAAGACCGGTCGAGCAGCGTAAAGTTGATGAAGGAATATATATGTTCGGCTTCGCCGAAAGTTTCAAAACAAAATTTATTGTTTTGAAGGAAATTTAAAAAAAAAATTATGTTTATAAAAAAAAATAATTAAAAAAATTATTTTAATTTTATTAATTAATTAATTAGGATCAATTAATTAATATAGGGCTGTGAAGTTTTAAACAGTGTAATGCTCTTCTGAAAATTTTTATTAAAGTTTTAGTATATTTTAAATAAGCTATCACCACTCATAAGACTGTCTGTAAACCAATCGATACTTGTTTACCTTTTTATTTTTTAGGTTATCTTCACTTACGGGTGGTAAAGTTCTTGTAGATTATCAATTAGAATTATATTATTGGTAATTAGTATTATTGAAGAAATAAAGAACTATTAAGTATTGAAAAGTATTAATATTTTATTAAGTAATAGCAATATTGACTCTTATCGATTAGTATCGATTCTCAGGATATCGAAAAAACTTACAAGTATATGATATAAAAATTAAATAGGGTTCTTTAAACAGCCAGTTATTACCAGAGTCAGAGAAATCGGGCTAATATTCAAAAAGTATAACGTTACAATCAAATTAATAGTTATTAATAAACACAGACATTGAATAATAAATTGTAAATATAATAATTGTTTTCACCAAACAGCTGTGCTGAACAAAGAAGAAGGCACTGAGATCGTCAAAGCAAATGGCCGCCGTCAAGTTGATCAAAATATTGCTCGTTCCTGCTGCATTCCAAATAATGTATTTTGACGCAATATTCCTGTTCTTGTGTCTGCAAATCTCTTGTTATATGTTGTGTAGTGACTGGTGTAGTGATTCTGGGTTGTATTTAGTATGTCTGTGTAATTATAAGTCAAACACTTTCTCCGATTCCGTCACTAATTTGGTTTAATGTATTATACAGTTTTCTAGTGTTTTATGGTGTTTTTCGGAGTAGATTTATATTGTTCTGTGTTATGGAGTGTTACTTGATCGTTTCTGTTATAATATGATAGTTTCAGAAGTATTTTACAAGTCACTCGCGATTTCACAATAACTCACTATACACTCGCTTTGTATGACGATTATAGGTTAGGTTATCCACGTTATCAGACGTATGTCATGTTAACCGTTCAACTACCAATAATTAACTAACTGTTTCCTTCAGTTTCAATTAAACTCTTAGCCCATATAATATTATCCTTAATATTGTTCAAAAATATTTTCACATCCTGTGTACATTTTACTATTTCACTATATGAATGCCTAAACTTTGGTTATTTGTCAATTTTATTCACTAGATTTGATTTAAATTAATCTTTCAGTTCATTCTGGTTATTTTCAGATTAAATAATGCCATTTTATAGTGTTTTCTGTCCGAAGAATAGTAATTTTGCTTTCAGTTTGGTATACAAACTGTTTGGAAGTCAAAACATAAAAATTTACTTCCTGTCATTATATAACTTCAGCCATTTTATCAGTTATATTTAATATTAATAATTCTATATTGTATTAAAAGGTTCCTATTCCCTTATTTTCTGGTAATTAATTGAATTAGTTGTATTCTGAAACATTATTCTGAAATATGTGACTCCCATGTCTAAATTTCTGAGTTTAGTCATTTTTATTTTTATTCATAATTCTGAATATAATTTATTAAAATCTCTCTAAATGGTATGTGCAATTATATGGCATGATCTCAAGTTTATTTTGTCTAAACCCCTTTTGTTTATTTGCTTTTAAATGAGCAATTTCTCTGTTTTGATGAAGTTTGGTTTCCATTCTTTTGGCCTATGATTTTTTAACAATTTTTCTTACAAAATAATTTACAAACAATATATGATGTGTGATACCCTCTCTGACTTTTACAAATAGTATTATAAATTAAACATGCTTTCAAATTACACAAAAACAACTAGTATTGGCCACAATACAAACAATAGTCAAACAGAATAAAGAATATTTTTTTAAAATAAATGGTTGTCTTCAAATCAGACATTTTGCAACAAAATTTCCATTTCCAACATGGAAATATGGTTTACAACAAAGGTTTTTTACTAACTAACATCTTAATTACTCTCTACTATTTACAAGTGGTAACTATTTTTATAGTTCTGATGTTAGTTGTTTCAGACCCAAACAAATGGCCTTATATCTAATACATTTTTAAACATTCTTGTACTATATACATAAAAAACCTTATATTTATATTCTTATTTCTAACTATTATTATAAGTAGGATTCTACAGTTTTTATACTGTCTTTTACATTGTCTTTGGGGAATTGTACCCTGTCATTAACAAATAAATAGTATTAATTGTTCAAAAGGTATTATGAACTCTGTTTTCCTTTTTTCATGTAAAACAAAATGTTATTTTAAACAGATTCATGTCTTATGAACAACATATTGTCACAGTACATATTTTAAGTCATTGAAAAATGCATATTTCATTGCATCCAATGTTTGTGATTGCCAAGAATGAAACACAAGGTTCATTTTTTATAATACCCAAAACTATCACTGGTTCACTTTGCACTTATATATTATGTTAATGCTAAATGGTCGTATAGTCTTATTAACATAATAAATTGGTTAGCGTTTTTTCAATGGAGATTTGTTCCATGGGTACTATATTATTGTTTCATCTTAGTTCACAGGAAACTTTTACTTTATACACTCCTCTCTCTTAAATTTGTATACATGTGGTTTTTATTTCGTTATACTTTTATTTTTAGATATTTATTTTGGGGATATAGGGATTTGGGTGTCTTTTATAAGAGCATGATATCTTCTTCAGGATGCTGCCCTCTTCTTCTTTCTTCAGTCTTCTTTTCTCCTGCCTTCTGGGACTGGTATCTTCTCCATCTTCTTCTTGTTGCCATCAGGTTTCTTGGGATCTTCTCCATCTTCTTCTTTATTTCAGAAATACTCAACCTGTATTGGTTGATCTTGGCTTATTTTAGGGTTTCTCTTCTATTTATTCTTCCTCGTTGTGGGTTTGGTCATATTCAGTACTGCTTTGTTATTTACTATTTTACCTTCCTGGGTTATACCTTGAAAACCTTTGGTTATGAGACTGGTTTTGGATGACTCATCACTAGTAACTCCTTTTATTTTAACTTGTATTTTCTTTATAATAATGATTTCTTTCCACAGTTGATATGAATTACTCTATTTATATTAGACTTAATGCTTTCTTCCAAATTTAAATATTATAACTTCATTATTCTAATGATCAATTGCCATTCAATATTATGCAAACATCTGTCACGCTACAATATATATATATATAACAGATATTTATTAATGTTATTTGGGTAACGGTACAAACATACCTTTGTATACCTCGGAATAGGACTGTGGGACTAGAGGGATGAAGCAGGCAGTAATTCCGAGCATCACAACTGCAGGGTGCCACGATCAGAGATCGCACGTGTGCTTTAATGGAAAGTATTCTTTTGAAATGATTGAAGACGCAAGTCACATGACATTTTGCGTACGATTACATACTGGGCCAGCAGCTGAAACGGTACAGTCAAGCACCTAACAGATGATTTAACACTGAACACCATGTGTTCATACGTGGTATCTTACTGTAGACCTATAGGTACACACAAATATAGTACTCTGAATTCTGAATTTAGCATTTGCATTCAGTAGTGTTTCTGTCATAGCCAGGAAAATAATAACTTATAACTAATAACATTATGATTTAACTTATTTTTACCTTAATTTTTAATGTTATTAAATACCAATAATTGTATTTATAAATGCCCAAAACCGATAAAAGTATTTAATAATCGTTCATACGCACCGTGGAAGCGGATTTAATTTTAAAATATAACTTCTTCTTCCTCTCCACTTCAGGCATTAGGTCATAGACTTGTTGCGCCCTCCGGTCGTGATAGAACTCACGCCCCACCCCAGCCAGAGAGATATTAGCCAACCTCTTTAAAAAATAACTTTAAACTTATTTTGTCGGAGGATCTTCATGGAATGTACTTTATTTATTATTCCTACTGTACAATGTTTACATATTTTCCGGAACCAAGGATTACAGAGTTGACTGAATTCTTATCTTCCACTGTTGCTTTTCCATCCGTAGATCTTCTTCAATTTCACGTTCCCTCAATATAGTCTGAATTTCTTCTATCCAGGTGATAGGTAGTCTTCCTCTTTTCCTTCTTTCTGGTGGGGTCCATTCCTTAACCCTTCTTGGCAAACTGCCCTGTGCCATTCTTTTCGTGTGTCCATACCATTGTAATTTTTTTGTTTGGATAAGATCAACAATTGAATTTTTCACTCTCATTTTGTCCTTAATAACTTCATTTCTAATTTTCTTACGTCTGGATACTCTTGCCGTACGTCTCCAAAAGTCAATATCTGCTGTCATTAATTTTGTTCTTGTGTGTTTATTGGTAGTCCAAACTTCTGAGCCGTAATTCATGATAATTCTAAAAATGGGTTTAAATATTTTGGTTTTAGTTTTTGCTGTAATTTGCTTATCCCAAAGGATTCAATTTAATGTAGATTAATCCATCTTTTCCAAATTACTTCTGAATTGTATTTCTCTGTCTTGCTTCCTATTGGCCGTAAATTTACTCCTAAATACTTGTATTCCTCTGTATATAAAATTTTCTCCATGTCTTCCTCTAATATCAAGTCTTGATGAAGGTCACCTATCGCCATGTATTTTGTTTTATTCATATTTACCTTTAGTCCCCATTTCTGATATCCCTGTATACATTTTCTAGTCATGTACTCTGTTTTAAAAATCATGAGCCAAAAGTAATTGGTAATCAGCAAACTGTAATGAATAAATTGTATCACCATCAAGTGGAATTCCCATGTTGCTGCACATTTTTTCCAAGTCTCTATTGCTTTCTCCGTATACATTTTGAAAAGCGTGGGTGATAGACAACATCGCTGGCGTAAACCTGTGGACACTTGACACCCTGGTGACAAATTCTTTCCTACTTTTATTCCTATTGAATTGTTATAGAAATTTTGTATAGCTTGTATGATAATGGGGTTGATACTAGTTGATCTTAAAGCTGTCCACAGATTGGCTAGCGGTACTCTGTCATAGTCTTTTCAATGTCAACAAAAACCAAATGCAGAGGTTGTGATCGAACTGTTTTCTTTTCAGTTATTTGTTGTAAGGAGAAAATATGATCTATAGTATTGATCTACCAACTCTGAAACCTGCTTGTTTTTCAGCCTCCATTTTCTTATACTCAGTTTTTAAAAATGTTTAAGTACTCTTCCATAAAGCCTACTTAGTGTGCTAGTAATTGTTATTACTCTATAATTTTTGCAATCATCTTTGCTTCCCTTCTTGTGTATTGTAGAAATGTATACCATCTTCAAATCTGATGGTACCTCTTCTTCATTCAGACATTTTTAAAAAAGATTTCTTAATAATTCATATAATTTATTTGTACCATTTTTCAATAACTGTGCAGAGACATCTCCAATTCCAGCTGCTCTTCCATTCTTTAGAGATTTTACAGCTTCTTTTACAATATTTATACTCTATGTATATTTGTGTATTTCTTTATGTTGATAAAAGCCATTTAAAATTCTTAAGTAATGTTGTTTACAAATGTCAACCAATCTGTTTCCATTGTCATTTATAACATCTTCTCCGAGACATCCTATGATTTGACTGTCCATTTGTTTTCCAGTTCTATATGGAATTTATTTACTGTCTTTAAAAGTAGTTAACACTGGAACAGTTTTATGCATAGATACCCTCAAAATCAAGACATCTACAATCCGGACACTTTTTTGTTATTTATGCAATTATTAATTCATTTTGAAGCTTATCTCAGAGTAAACAAAAAATTTACGCCGATAAACCTGTTACATTGTTTTGTAAAATTAGGTAATTTTTTTTGGTTTTCAGGCATAGAAATTAAAACGATTACTCCTTTATTTTTTTAGTTTTATGCTTACCGGAATTGTTCATTAACCTACCCGCCAAAGTAAAGGCAGTTATAAACTCAGGTCGTGGTCCACTTTCACTTTAAGAGTTGGGGCAATCCTTGTGCACACACCCGTTTAGTGGACAGATATGGATGGACCGCTTTGCGTTAACACCAGGACCGCAGCATGTAGGTCTCGCGTATAAACGTGCTTTGTTCTTCTGATTGTCACAATCATAATGGAAAACATTTTTAAGCTGGAGTATATTGAGTGGAAAGTAACCTACAACAAATTTGATTTATTTATTTTGGATTTAATTGAATAATAGAAAAATCAATTTACTGCAGATTTACAAAATTACTACGTCTTGCAAGCTAATTATTACAGACGGTTAATTTAACGTATTAAACTATATTTATCTTTGAGTCTCACGTATGATAATAACGTATGATTACATTATTTACTTTCATGTATCCTGTGTGACGTTAAAAGTTATAGTAAAAAGTTCATTAACTTACATTAAGGAAACCTTCATTGTAGACAAAAATGTTTGTACTTCATTATTGAAAGTGAAAAGCAGCCACTACCGCGTAGAACGAAACGCCTAGAGCCGAGTATAATTTATATAAATTTAGATGAAGATGAGTTATTAGCAGATGATGAAAAAGTCGATTCTAAAAAAAGTTAATTTTTAAAGTTTTGGATTGACGTCATTTTTTAAACCACTTCAGATCATTTGCGCCGCAGGAGTTTTAAGTCACTTGAAAGTGAAGGAACATTAATCAAACATGTAGTCATTTTAAACCAATAAATTTTTATCATTTTTCGTTAGCGGTTGTACTTTCATCTTATTTTATTGTGGTTCTTTTTCAAAAATTGCTTCCCTATCTTCTAAAGTTTTTCATTAATTTTAAGTTTACCAATAGACTTCATAATATCATTCAGTTACAGTGTTATGTGTCAAATATTGTTTTAAGGAATACTTCGATAATCACTTCTGTAAGACCATCGTAAGTTAGGCAAGTAACTTAGTAACTAGGAAGTTGCAGAGATTAAGTGTTACTGAAGAATGAGGTAAAGGGTACAATAAGGTTTGTCGTACATCCGTTGTGTCCATTGTACAATGTGTGTAACATTGTATGTAGTCATACACAGGATATGATGCAGTTATTCCTTGATGTAGGGTAAGTGGAGTGTAAGTGAAGTGTTTTTACGTTAAAATAAATATGAGTTTCCTAAGCTAGAGAACAATCTTCCTACTCGGAAATCTAAAATAGAGTACAGACCTAGATTTTCGGGCGTTATTTGTAAACTAGTTTTTTCTGGTAACTAACTCTTACCGTAAGAAAGGTATTAGATGTGTGTCCATGAATATTACCTAGAGTTACCAAAGTTCGTCCTCAGAACTACCCGTAGAATAGGTCACAAAGAAGGACACTTCTATTCACCTGTGTCTCTGTCGCTCCCTCTCTGTCTGTCTGTCTATCTATCTGTCTGTCCCTCTCTCTCTCTCTCTCTCTCTCTCTCTCTCTCTCTCTCTCTCTCTCTCTCTCTCTCTCTCTCTCTCTCTCTCTCTCTCTCTCTCTCCCTCCCTCCTTCGGTCACTTCGGTCTCTTACTTCCTTTCTCCTCCAGTCTTTCTCACACATGCAATGTGTACGCAGAATCTGTATCCGACAGTCTAAGTAAAGTTTTCCAAAAGGGAATTAGATTTACAAAGCTCTTTTTACCTCTATTTCCGATTAAGTTTGTTTACAGAAAACATCTGTTTTCACAGGAAACAGGGAAATAAAGTAAACTAGTAACGTTGCAATTACTAGGGACTTTCACCTCCTCCTTAGCATGACAAAATGTTGGTAGACATTCTATTTACAATATTGTTGAACGGAACAACAAGCATTCTTTCATTGTCTTTGTAAACAATAGCCACGTTATTAAAGTATTTAAACAGTTTAAAAAGCCTCTTTTATTTTATGCCGTTAGTGTTGTAAGACTATTATTTTTATTATAATTTGTGAGAGATGTTGTTATATATCTGTGTTCCTCTCTCAGCACCTCTGTCTATCATTCTCTTCTTTCTCTAACTCTCCATCTCTCTGTTTACCTCTCCTCTTTCTCTGTGACAACTAGTGAAGAAAGTTAATGTCGTGATGGGATGAGACTTACGATTTTTATTTGCTACAAGAATTTGGATGACTTTGATATGTCTTCTTCTTCTGCACTACAAGGATTAGGCATTTGCCTGTTCCGTCCTCACATACCTACGACCACCGTTTTCGTGGTCTTCCTATATATCTTTCCCTCGTGGGTTGTAGTTAGGTATTTTTTTGGGTATTCTCCCATTTCCCATTCTATTTACGTGATGTTTCCATCTTTCTTTATATTCAGTTATTTTTTCATTTATTGCATTTACATTTAGTTCATTTCGCACGTCTCCATTTCTTACTAAATCTCGTCTTGTGCAGCCTTTGACCCGTCTAAAAAATCTCATTTCTGCTGCCTGTATTTTGTTGTCTCCTTTTTTGGTATTTATATATCTTTCACTTGAACGATAGCCAACAACTCTTTTCTTGTCACGCAGTAAAGAATCTCCGCTTTGGAAAGTTTTTTGCTTTAATACCTCCTTCTTCACTGTTTTGTACTTAGGCACGACAAAACTGCTGCAAGACCACTATTACTTGCGTCTATATACAAAATATACTTCCCCTCGGAACGTGGGAAAGAAAGAATTGTCTCTCAACATAATGTAACTTTAAAAGTGCTAAAGGCCTGATCACACGCTCTCGATCACTGGAATGTTCTAATGTTTGTTTATTTTCCGTTAGTTCAAGTAGCGGTTTAAAAATATTAGCAAAGCCTTTTGTAAGATGTCTGTAATTTTAGCATAATCCCAGAATCCTTCAAACATCGTGTTTAGTCTTTGGAATGGGCTAATTTTCTACAGTGTTTAGTGTACTGGGGCCTACGCTAACACCAGACGCTGAGCCGAATGAGAAATATCGTAGTTTCTTCTGAAACAAAGTACATTTCATTGGGCTTAGATTCAACTGGGCATCGCGAATGCTGATTGGCACTTTTTTAAGATTCTTCAAACGATTCTTAAAAGACTTAACAATTCTATGACATTGTGCAAGTAAACAAGAAAATTTTCAATGTCACGCCTCGGAGAACCGGTTTCAGTAGTTTTTTTAAACGTAGCTGCTAAATTACAGAGTCAGAAAGGTACGACCTGAAACTAGAAGCCACTTGGAGTTGATAAGGCTGTATTTTTTTTGCCTTACTGATGAAAACCCATTTGCCAACATCCGCTATTTAGGTTCAATGTAGAAAACTACTCTTCATCTTAAAAAGTGTGTTGTCGACGCGAGATAGTGGACAGCAGTCTTTCTTTGTCACGTCGTTTACCTTTCATTAGTCTACCAGAAATTGTAGCCCAACATCCTCCCCTGTCATCACTACCGGATAATACTAAGCATTTTGACGGAAGCTCCATAATTTCCACAATCAGTGTGTCCTTGTACTAGCCGAGGCATCTGTTTAGCTAGCGTATCGGATTTGTATCAGACTTACACTTTGAGAATTTGCCGGATGTTTTTTTTAATAGTTCTTCAGATTCCTCTGGTAATTTTAAACGTTTGAAGCCCTGAATTTTGTTGATTCATTCAGGTTACCCAAGCTACTGGAAAAAATTTTACCCAGGTGAGTAACGTGTGTTATTACTTGGGTGGTAATAACTTGTGTTATTACCTTCTAAAGAGACAGCTTGTCCACTATATTTGCCACTCAAATGGGAACATTTATGGTTGCATCTTGTTTCACTAAACGTGTGGCAAGTAGTATGGTCTGGCAATTAGGCTTCATGGGTTTCCAATATAGAACAATACTTTATGTTAGTGTCTAAACTGTTTTCAAAAATGATTATTTTTTCGGTGGGTGGCGAAATAGTTACTTGTTACGACTACTTGATTTATCATTACCGTTGATTTTTCCGGTATATTTTCTGTAGAAAACATTACTCCTTCTCTCCCGATTCGTAGGACATTGTTTTTGAAGTTTGCTCCAAAAGCTATACGTGTTTATAATGCGCAAAGCTAGAATTGTTTCATCCAGAATGTCGGCAACGAATACTTTGTTATTAAACTCATGTCGACCCACGCGTAAGTGTATTCCACTTTTTTAAATACAGAGATATGCAGGCCTTCCAATGGATATTTGCGTGGTGCAGGAACCATTTTTTGTATGAGAATTTTGACAAGATTAGGGTGTACAATGAAAACTGTGGCACCCTTGTGAACTGTAATTGACTTCGGACTTTCTTGAACCTACCCGTTAACTACTAACCTCCGGTATTTCTCTGTACCGTACAAATTGCCTGTTGTCTAGGGATTCCATTCCTTCTGATAGTCAGTACACGCCGCGTTTTATCGACCACTGCTTGTTACCTTGCTGTAGTCTTAATTCAACTATTGACCAGCAGTCTGTTTGTAACTTTGTAACTTCTCCTGTTTCTAACACTTTGGTTTTCCATCTTTTCTTCCTTGCTACTAAAGTCTCACAGTACTGTAGAGAGCACTCTAATTAGTCTTCTTCATTACGTTCCTTACTCTGCCCTCTTTCCGCTTCCTCTGCTCCCCATCGTGGTCTTTATTACGCCGCTTTTTCCTGCTTCTGCTGCTTCCTGTCGGCAACGTTCCCACAGTAGCAAAGCCTGGAAAGTTTTTGTCATCTGACTGGTACCCATTTTTGCAAAACAATTATTACTCGGATTTTAGTTTTCTATGAACAATATTGTTTTTACTGTTAAAAGTCATATATCCAGTTCTGATACCAAATCTTAGGATGGTCTGACGCACCGTCATGTTAGAGCGGTAGAATAGATTGGCACTAGACAAAATCGCTGTTTAGAAATTTGATTAGAGTTTAAGTAAATAAATAGTCTTAAACATTTGTAAACAGTGATTCTTCAAAATTTCGAGTGTCCAACACACGATAAGTGTAATTTATGTAACGGTGTCGCCACTAAATAATACAATTTACGAATTACAGTTGCACGCACACAATAATTCACAAGTTACAATAACAAGGACTCTGATAACGTACACTAAATATCAGATTTAATAGATTCACTTCGTTTGTGAATCCTGTATTTATACCCCAGATGTGTGGCGCAGTGAGTGACAAAAATTACCTGGGTCCCGGTAGAATAATTGATAATAATCTGGAAGCGTCAAGAAGGAATGCGATCGTTGCATAATACTACCGCTCACACAGCGCGTGCAAAGCGTACGTAACTCTACATTTTATCTATAGTCTCATGTTTCTAGGTTACTATTTAAAATTCGTAATTGTTACTTCTTATTTGATTTATTTTGTTATTGGTATTTTGGGTTATCTACGATTGAATGGATACCTAAATAAAATAAATTGTTAAGTTATTGCTCTTATGCTACCACTTAATATGAAACTAAGCGTCGCTGAATCTTATATTTATACCCCGCTGAGATTACAGAATAACCCATAATACGCGTCAACACTAATCGAAAACACTAGAGCGTAATAGATTGCGGCCTTGAAGACAATGCGCCGACCTATACGGTATGGAATAGCCTTGCTGACGCATGTTAAGTGTCACGTACGCACGCAACATTACAGCTGGGCTCTGCTGGGATAGCCGAAAAACTTGTAGAACGTTCTGTAATGGCGTAACAATAGTTTAAAAAGCGTTCCAATACGCCCTTGCAATATACTTTACCATATCTGAATAGCAATAACAGTAATAGATTCTTATGCTACAGTTAGGGTTGCCAACTTTTTTTGAGGAAAATAACTTAACTTGTCTGTTGGAAGAGGAAAAAAGTATTTGTAAGGAAAAAAAAGTATTATTTAAATTTAAGATTTTATTGCCTTAAATACATATTTTTTTGTGCTTTTAGCACAAGCTAACAATTTTTTGTTATCTTTGAGAGTTTGATAGCTGGTATTACAATCTAAATCTAGATTTAAATAAATAAATAACTCATTTTTTATTAAATTTATGGACGCTCTGTTTCTCTCTACTCGCCACTTTACATTCATCACCGAGAAAACTCTTTCAGTGAAAGCTGAGGTTGCGGGAACAGAGAGCAGATAAGAAATAATTTTTTTATATTTGGTAAGTTATCACACGCGGTTACCTCACACGCATTCTTAAGTATATATTGCCACTTTTCAGCAGTATTTTTTTCTGAAAATTCTTTGTCATTATTTGTTGATTGTCTTTGGATTTCTTTAAGTCTTATTGACTCGGAATATAAATCATCCATTTTAATATTTAATCTTTTTTACAACAACGTATAAATAATGGTCTAGAAAGGAAACCGATATGGACTGCCATCTGCCGTTTCATTCAATAATAAATAATCATTGTTAATCGTGTGTGTTCCGTTCTGTTTTATCTTAGGCATCGATAAATCGTTCGGAAATTACGTATGAGATTGTTTCGTTTCGTGCATTACAGTAAAGACTCAAAATAAAGTATTATCGCATACTTTATTTTTATGGAAAAGTATAAAGTATATTCACCAAAAATAAAGTAGGATACTTTATAATAAAGTATGGTTGGCAACCCTAGCTACAGTATTTAGTAAGTTTTGTTTATAAACAACGTTATATATACTTGATATGTTATCTTAACTTTAATGATTATTACATTTTTCCCCAAACGTAAAACGTTTAATATCACTATGTTAAAATCGTGTTCATTGTAGATAAAGAACAGTCTTATATAGCTTTGAATAGTGTTATAAGTAATTTACTTTGCACTTTTTTCAAAAAACGCAGGTATGTAATCTTTTTGTGTAATATCAAATCCTGCAGACCCTTCTACGGCAAATAGTTACTTCCCTAAGTGAGACCAGGATTTTCTAAGAAGAAGTAACTCATAAAAAGTATGTTTTTTCACAACCAATGGAAAAAAATTTGTTCTTCTAAAAATAAAATTGAACTATAAATTCAGCATCTAGTCGTTGATTTTATATATTCTGAATGTCTGTTCACGTTGTCCAAATTGATTTAGGCATAAACTTAATATTTTTATTAGTTACTAAAGTAAATATTTATTCAGATTTAGACGAGCTGAACATATTCTTATTCTTAGAACTCACCGTTAAACTTATTATTTATTACATTACACCAT
This sequence comes from Magicicada septendecula, assembly GCA_034769895.1. NCBI lineage: Eukaryota > Metazoa > Arthropoda > Insecta > Hemiptera > Cicadidae > Magicicada > Magicicada septendecula. The sequence goes on from CM068368.1 coordinate 511,916,057, forward strand.
TACGTTACATCCTCTATGCAGTAACAGAATATTTAGACAGTAATCGTTATATCCATTATATAGTGACTGACATTTTCAACTACGTAATTAAACGTTAAATTGACATTAGCACGTTTCATCATTGTTTTAAAACAAACAATGGTGAATAGTAATTATTTTCTTCAGTAATGAACTCCCATACACATCGTTTTAACGTGTTACTCTGTTACACACTGTGGTTCCCTTACGATGTTTAAACATTTTCGTTGTCATTTACCCCCACTTATCTACACAAACGAAATGCCAAGGCAGTAAGTTTAATAAGATCCCTATTTATTCAGTCACGTTCCTAGTGATTTACTTTGGTTCACAAAACGTTTTGAATATAAACTAAGCAATTCAACACTTAATTAAAGTTAAGTTGTGAAGCTCTCCTGGCCGCAGCTTCTCATATCAGTTTGCTCCGGTTTAATTAAACATCTCAATCCCACGGCAACTGACAAATTAATGCCGTTTTATTTACTTCCGGTTTTTACTTAACTTTTTCGCCTTGTAATAAGATATTTTTTTGCTAACTTCTACATTACAAAAATAAAAATACCAATTACATTTTTAATTAAAAGTTATTAATTGTACTTATAAGTGTATAATTATGAAAGGAATTAATACTGATGAATAATAGTTAGGAAAAAGGCACCATGTAGAGAGCCATTTAATTGGAACCAGTCGTGGAGATATCTAATTTTCCAAAGGTCTCCTTAGATCTTTTACTTTAATTTCTCAATGAAAATATAGATACAAAATTAAAAAAAAAAATATTATAAACCACACGACTTTACATGTACAAATTATAAACACGTGTTAAAAACATAAACGCGTATGGTTTAGATATGTTTAAGTTACTAAAACCTACTTGTTCAAAGGCATCAGAATCAAGAATATCTAGATTTTACAGAGAAAGCAAAAGGAATCGTGGGCGTAGGCGTTGGTAGTTATAGAAAAATGTGTGGAGTGTCAAAGCTGAAGAACTCTGAAACTGTTACCACAATACAAATGCGCGCAACACGTCAGGATGTCACATTTAACACACAAATACACTATTATATAACTAATTTATTACACCATTAGGCAAAAATTAGACGCCTTGTGACAAGCACAAACTTATCCAAGGTAAATTTCGCACATAAAGGACAAACCAAGAGTCACTAACACGTACTACCAGTGGACGACTAAAGAACTATCACAGTAGAAATGGATACATGTGAATAATAGAGCAGTCATTCTGTCATTTGACCTCACAAAAAATGAAACATGGATCAAACTTTGCACAATGAAAATACACATAAAATACAATGTTTTTAAAAAATCTTTGCATCCCCACCCTCTGGACTTTTTATTTATAGTTAATAACAATTACAAAAATTTTATTTTTTAATTAGCTTTTTAAATATTTGTCCTAATATAAAAAAACAAAATTTACGTGAAAGAGCTACAAAGTTTGCACAAAAATGGTTGTATTGATTATTTTCGTAAAATTAATAGTTTTCTTCCAAAACGCAATAAAATGACGTAGTGCATTTTTGTTGTCCGGACCGCTCCTTCGGCATTTTCGCGCTAATTTTTCGGCGCGCTCAGATGTTTTTTGCTCGAGACTTTGTTTTCAATGGTTCTAAAAAGTTTGTGAAAAGACGTATTTTTTAGATAAAACCATAAGCTTTACAATGACGTAAAAAGAATTTGTGTTACTACTTTCACTAAAAAAAATGGCAACTCAAACTTAGGTATAAGTTTTCAAGTGACGCGAGTTAGAGAAAATCGTCATACTATTAAAAATAATTTATGAAATTCCTTGTACTATTGAATTTATCTTAACAAGAGTATGTATATTTATGTACATATAATAATTTTTCGATATATGTTATAAATTTAAAACGCCGAACATTATAAAATTTGTAAATTTTGTTAATTTTGAATATTTTAAGAATTTTACAGTTTAAGTCGCTATAATTTCTTAAATATTTGGTCAAAAACAAAAAATCAAGAGCCATTTTAAAGCTGGAAGTATCTACTTTTTAACGGTATTCAGCATTTTTCAGTACTGATCTTCCTTTATTATGTAATATGAAAAGTTGCGGATATTTTGCTTCAGGGTACATTTCTTACTTATAATTAACTCACAATTTACTGGTTTAATAATTCGCTATAAAACTTTGGGAAAAGATTCTCATATATACAGTTTGTAAGCCTACAAAAGGAATTTTTACCTGAGTGTTTCAGTATAAAATACGAGGGTATAGAAAACAGGTGTGCGCGCATGATGTGCCGACGCCGGGTCTCGCTGCCGGGACCTCTAACGCCTTAGGAGTTGGCGCATGCGCAGACGACTTTCTGCGTGGTTCCAAGCCGACTGCACCGTTTTTTATTTATGTTTCAACAGTCATTTCGGAGTTACACGATATTTTGTCTAAGTTTGTTTATTAGTTTGTGTACAGTTACAAAGAACTGTTCATTTACAAGAATAGTTTATTTAATAAGAAAATTTAAAAGGACTGTTTTTAATATAAACTTTTTTTGGATTCAGGAATTCGGTAAGTAAATACGTTTATTTGACATGAAATAAAATTAATGTATTTTATATTGTCATATATTACCTAATAAAATTGTATTTTACTTTTATTAATACTTCTCCATAAATTGCTGGGACAATTAGATTTTATTAATGTTGGTCCACTAAATACTGAGAAAATTATATTTTTAGGTTAGAATTCCCTACCGTAACATGAATTCTTGTAGAAGTCATAGTTAAAAATATAATTTTCTCAAAATTTTAAATGCAATTTTGTTGTCATTCAACAATGGAAATTTATATACATTTCTTCTTTTTCTATTTTGGAGTTGTTATTGCTACAAATGGTCCCTCGACGTTTTATAAAAATCACATCTTTTTCTCGATAAATCTTTGTGATTGATATTTAAAACATGTGAGTGGGAAATAAAGTAAGTATGAGCTTTGGTAATAATTATTGGCAGATTTAATAAATATTCGTGTAACACATACAGAATTACTAAAACTTTTAACTCTTAAAATGTATAATATTCATATAGTATCAAAAAATTAAACTTGAATGAATGTACTGAAGAGTACTTGAAGTATTCAAATTGATAAGTATAATTTTCTTAAAATTATTTCAATATTGTAAAATCTAAAAATTTGAAATATTTATATAAATTTTGCATGAATACTAATAAAAACTGACAATAATTATTCTTAAAGATCAAACTTACTATTTTGACCATTATGTATTTGTAATATTAAGTACAATTAGTTTTACATTATAATTAACTACAATAAATTTTATGTTTTAGCTGACTGTCTCGCATTTTTTCCAAAAAATGGCTGAAAAAATTTGCTTGATTTGTAATCGTGAAATCATACTAGAAGAATGCTCAAATGTTTCACGGGGAATACATACTTTAATTAATACCAGTATTGAAAGAAATGACAGATTACATGAAAAGTTGAAGAATCGTAATGAAATAACTTTACATACAAAATGTCGTGAAAAATATACTTTGAAGAGGAGGTCTTCTTTCTGTTATAAGGATTTTGGAATTGATTTGGCTAAAAAAAAGGCAGTTTGTATAAGATATATAAATATATCTATATTTAGATATGACTGCTTCAAAAAGGCTGTCAGGAGAAAAAAGAACCAACAGTTATCTAGGTCTGTAAAACTAGAAACTTTGCCTCCAACATCTGATGCAGCTAACCAACATTTCTATAGAGCGTATTTACAATTGTAAAAATGGTTGTCTCGAGATCTGCCGGTGGAAGAATGGGGATGGTGAAAAAAGGTGATATTTTAACTCCAGTACAAATGAAACTTCCACCAGCACCGAAAGAATTACTCAATATGATTTTCTGCTCTTGCGTAAAAGGTTGCACTACACAAGCTCATGTGCGAAAGCAGATATTTTATGTTCTGAGGTTTGCCATAATTGTACAAGGGACTCCTGCAAAAATTATCCCGAAGAAAATGAATATTTAGATGAGGAAGAATTGCAGGATGAACTGGAAACACAAAATGTGGACAGCGAAGAAGAAGATGAATGTATTTCCGATTCTGCGTCGGGTACACAATAAATTATATTAATAGCATAATTAAATAAAAATGTATTTTTTAATCAATATTTCTAATAACCTTTATATTGTAATATTTTATCTTATATAATAAATTCACTTTATATGTCAAAAACCCAAAATTCTCTATATTTTAGTCCTTTCATAGAATCTTTGTTAAGTTAACAATATTTAAATTAGGTAAAATACAAACTAATTCCGTATAATGAAATGCAAATATTGTTCCGTATTAATAGATATTTATTATGTAACTTTAACACTATTTTAAAAACATTTTTAATAATTGTAAATAATTCTAAAAACTATAAATTAATTATAAATAAATTACTTAAGTGTTCCATTTTCCATTAAAACTTAATATTATTTCAAAATTAGGTTTAATTTATATACTTAATATACAAAAATTGTAAATATGTTCATAGCAAAAGACATTTAATGGAATAAATTTAATTTTTTAATTAGCTAATAAATATATTGACATTGTTTACGTCTCATTTTGTAGAGAATTAAATAAGCTATAACATTTATCTGTTTATTTTTTTGAATAAACGCGGGAAACCGCTGAAAACTTCAAGAAACTACACCCAAATTTCCCGGATGAGCAAATGTCATAAAAAGATGACACAATTGAATCTTCATAACTCGGCGAATCTTGGGCGTACAAAAAATAAAAAATAAATAAAAATACGAAGAATTTTATCAGCTACAATTTTTATTTGCATCATTTTAAGAACAAATGAAGGGAAATAGGTGAAAATGCAGAAAAACTGATTTTTCACCCCTTTAAGAGGGGGTGGAAAAAAGTCCAGGACTTAGGGGTGCAAAGATTTTTTTAAACGAATGCAACATAGTTAAAGGTCATATTTCCAAATGTTTAACCTAATTTCATTTTTTGCAAGGTTTTGCCTTTTTTTGGTATAGAATGACTGCTCTGTAAATATAAACAAACGTGAAGACACTGCTTAAAATTGCATGCATTATACTTCAAAAAACTACAAGAAGTAAAGAAATTAATTCTTATATTTTTCTTATATTTTTGTGTAAATTTTCAATAGAAATATAAAGAAATACATCTAAAAACTCTTTTAACTGCTCCACAATTCTAATAATTATCAGGTTTCCTGATAATAAAATCGATTTTGATCACTAGTAGGTCTATTCGTTATTAAGTCGTATCCATAAAATTCGCTAAATATATACGACAAATACTACATCCACACAGAGTAAAAATTAGTTCGACGCCAAGGACTCTACAAAATTCATAGCAATCATCCAGAATACGAAGTTTGGAAAGGAAGTTCTACTCACTACTGCTGTGCCAACGTAATAATATATCCAGTATATCTAATACCCAACCAGTAACCAACAGAGGAAATATCTCCCACAGTAACACGAAGCGAAAATTGATGACATTCTGAGTACAAAACACTTTCCCAGAGACGTTAACAAATAAATGATACGTTCATTCGTAGTTAAGAATCTTCTCATGGAAGACCAGAAAAACATACGCCATAGACTGCATTAGACGAACCTCACATGTGTCTTTGAGTCCCTTGATAATTTCCACATGCGGCGACACGGCGACAGGAACGAATTCACTATATATCTGATCTTGAACAGTGTCGTAAATGTTGTGCGACGCTGCCTGGTCAAACTTTGAACCTTGTAAACTTTGTATTCTGAATACCGCATTGCGACACGTGTAGATGACGTCACGTTTTTGACGGTCTTTAGCAAGGCTGACTGTAGTAACAATTACGTTAGCTCTACTCAAGACTCCGAGGAGGCCACTCGTTTCAATAACCAGCCGCGGCTACAGGATTTTTATTATTTAAATTATTAGCATGTTCAACATGCGCTAAGTCTACTTGGGCGATCTCAGCCTTACTTCTCACGATTATGTCATTCGATATTTAATTCTAATTTAATTAGCGGGCATCATGCCGCGGTAATTACTACACGTGCCAGCAATCGCATCAAATAGATTTCAATAAACAATTATTTATATAAAAAGCATACAGTCCACATAAAACTTCATTTCGAACCAGCCATCTCCAATTAGCGTTCCTAAGAATAACTCAAGAGTACATCAAGAGCTTCTAAGACGGTACATTTGTGGTCCTTCGGGCCGGATTTTACATTTTTGGTCCACAGCGACCGCATTTTTGTCCACCACGATTTCAAAATATTTCACTTAATGGGCCCAAACAATCTTCAAGCTTAAATACTTTCGAATTTAGATTGCTGGCCGTGGCATGCCTTTGTTGCCATAAAAACAAACTTCATACGTGACAAGCAAGATTCTGCAGAGCGTCAAATCTGATATTACAAAACACTACAAGACAGTTATTCGACGGCAGCAAAATTCCACAACTGTAAAATTACGCAGAACTACAACGTCAAGCGTCACCCAACCAGCACAAACCAGCGGTGCGCCAACTTCAAAGGATTGCCGGACGGGATCAGCACGGAACCAACAGGACCGAAGCAGTTTTGAACACGCCAGGATTCCACGTGATTATAAACTTTCATTTTTCTTTACAATTGTTCATATATAATGCATGAGTACAACAAACTTAATAATATTTTACATTTAATATGGTATTATTGATACTTTTACGTAAGGAGATATTCTTATCATGTGAGCATAAACTTTCATCTTAACTAGATTTTCATATGTACATTTGTGCATAAATTTCCATTTATATAACTGTACAATAACTCATTAGAAGCTCAAGTGTCGAGATAAGGCTAAATGTATATTATCATTTAAATAATTCATACTTTCAATAACGCTCATGGCTGTTCTTTTAAAAGAGATAACAAGTATCTATTATAGTAAGTAATGTGTTAAGGTGTATACCGATCACTGGCTCCCGCATTATATCAGATTTTAGCAAGTTATTCAAAATTACAGCAATTGTTCACCTACTCTACGTTTAAATTTTTTTTTAATTACATTTTGAATTACAATAATGGCTGATGTGAAGGCGTTAATAAAGAAACGGGGCACGATTAAAGCGTCTATATCCCATGTGAAAACTTTCGCGGAAAATTTCGATCCAGACATAAGCGATCATCACGCACTAAAAATTAAGCTTCCCCATTTAATGGAATTGTCCGCTAAATATGACGATATTCAGACTCAAATTGAGTCTGATGACTCTGATTTTGCATCAGCCAGTGACAGAGTCCAAACCGAGGATGGTCTCTGCAATATCGAGTGCAAGTTGCACCACTTGTTAGAGCAAGTAGAGCAGGTGAACCAGAAACCGTTGGTTCATACCGAAATTACCCCAATTAAACCCCCCCCATACAGTTGGAACCAATTAAATTGCCTTGGTTCTCAGGTAGCATTATTGATTGGCAACACTACTACAATATATTTCTTGAATTAGTACACGCCAGAACCGACCTGACGGATATTCAAAAGTTACACTACTTGCACTCTTCATTGAGTGACGAGGCATTAAATGTAATAAAATCTCTTCAAATTACCCATGAAAATTATGCGGTAGCCATTGATTTATTAAAAAGCAGGTATGACAGTAAGTTAATTGTCTCAGCCCATCACATAGGTAATGTCTTGGGTGTGAAATCAGTTCAACAAGAGTCCAGGGTTAGCATTTCCAGATTCATTGACGAGATAACCGCGAATATCAATGCTTTAAACTCATTAAATCTACCCGTAAATACATTTGAAATCATTCTCATTCATTACTTAGCCCAAAAACTCGATAATTACACGTGTCGTCTCTGGAAAGAAAGCTTGTTGGAAGAACGAATTCCTAATTTTAGTAATTTTATAAAATTTTTAAATACCCGTAGACGGTTATTACAAAACCTGGACAGCGCGGCCACTTCAGCAAGCAAGATAAACGTTGGCGATAAGGCGCACTATCGCAAAGCAATTAAACCGGTAAATGTTTCCAAATCTACATTCCATACTCAAAGCGGAAATAATATATGTCAGCTGTGCAAGGGTAAACACCGACTTACTGAGTGTCCACAATTTGTAGCGATTACTCCACTGGAGAGAAAAAATATTCTAATTAAAAGTAAACTTTGCCTAAATTGCATACGCCCAGGCCACGATCTTGCACATTGTCCCTCCAAATTTTCTTGCAGAACGTGTGCGGAACGCCATCACACAATGATTCATATATCTAACGAAAACGATTCGTCAAGGAACAATCAGTGTTCGTTAAAATTGCAAACAAATAAGTCTATATTATTATCCACCGCGGTCTGCATGACAACTGACCATGCAGGTAGAAAGCACCGTTAGGATTTTATTAGACTCAGGTTCGCAGGCTAACGTCTGCACTATGAATTTCGCACGTCGCATGGGTCTGAAACTGATTAAATCTCAATTACCCATAACGGGTATAAATAATTCATTGTGTCAAGCTGATTTCAGTACCAGAGTAAGGTTGCGTTCACGCTATCAGAATTTTAGTTTAAATATACGTTGCGCTGTGCTTCCCAGTATCACTAATAATCTCCCTGCGGAATCATTTGATATCGCATCTTTAAATTTACCAAAGGGCATATTCTTAGCCGACCCACAACTCAACTTCTCGTCGCAAGTCGATCTATTGCTCGGTGCTCAGTACTACTTGCAATTAATTGAACCTGTCAAATTTATCCGTAGCCCACATTTCCCTATAATACAGGAGACAAAATTGGGATTCATTCTCGCAGGTAACTTGCCATTTAATGTCGATATGACGAAACCGGTTTCATCATTTATGGTATGTGAAAATGATAGTGCCATTTCCTCTCAACTAAATTAATTTTGGAGGTTGGAGGATGTTGCTATTCGTGATCCCTCCGCTGAGTACTCGGAATGCGAGAATCATTTTGTATCCAATACTGTCCGTAATAAGGATAGCAGATTTGTGGTATCCCTGCCTCGCAAGTCAGACAAGTCTCATTTGCGCGATTCTCTTCACGGCGCTATCCGCAGGTTTCAATCTTTGGAACTCAAGTTCAAGCAGAACCCTGCTCTTCACAAAGATTATAGCGCATTCATGCATGAATATAAATCTTGGTTACATGTCTTTACTTAATGCGTACGATTTGTCGGTCGACAAGTCAGACACCTTTTATTTGCCGCACCACTCAGTTTTTAAAGGCTCCAGCATAACTACCAAATTCCGAGTTGTTTTCGACGGCTCCGCTAAAACGACAAATAATTTGTCCTTGAACGACACACTGATGGTTGGTCCCACGGTCCAGCAGGCTCTGTTCTTTATTACGGCTCGATTTCGAACTCACTGATATGTCCTCATTTCAGACATTGAGAAGATGTATCGGCAAATTTTAGTTAATCCCAAGGATTCCAATTTGCAGTGTATTGTTTGGCGCGACGCCCCCCATAAGGAACTCCAACATTACGCCTTGAGGACAGTCACATATGGGACTGCAAGTGCCTCATTTCTTGCTACAAGATGTCTGGCTCAAATAGCCCAAGGAAATAAACTAAATACCCTATAGCTTGCTCAGCCATCGCCAATGATTTTTATGTAGACGATCACATGACGGGTTCAGATAATCGAACAATCTATCTAAAATGAAATCTAACATCATAAAATTATTAAGCCAATACGGTTTTACCTTACACAAATGGTTTTCGAATAATCAGACCATTATAGCCTCTCACGCTCACTCCTCCCATGACTTTAGCAAAAATCAAAATGTGCGTACGTTGGGCATTCAATGGAACGTGGACGAGGATAGTTTTTTGTATAACGTCCAGAGGCATGTCAATGCTGCGGTGGTCAACAAGAGAGGTGTGTTATCGGTCATCGCAGGAATTTACGACCCTTTGGGCCTCATTTGCCCTATTACATTTTGGTGTAAGCATTGTATGCAGCGATTGTGGTTAGCGGGTACAAGTTGGAACGAACCATTATCAGGGTCATGGTTCTGATCAGTGGTTAGAACTCTATTCTCAGCTGGTTTCAGACAGTCACTTTAAAATTTATAGGTCTGTCAAGAGTTTAAACAATTCCCGAATCATTTCATTCCAGCTTCAGGGATTTGCCGACGCGTCAGCTAAGGGTTACGCGTGCTGTATCTATGTGCGTACGGTCTACTCAAAACTACACCATATCATCAAACCTGTTATGTTCCAAATCTAGAGTCGCTCCATTGAAGCAGATAACGTTACCCAGACTTGAAATGTGCGCTTGTCTATTGTTGGCTCAGTTAGCTTCCAAAGTTATAGACGCCGTGAATTACAAATTCGATGAATTATATTTCTACACGGACTCAACGATAGCCTTACATTGAATCCATCAGCAATCGTCCCGTTGGAAGGTGTTTGTCGCCAACCAAGTTGCTGAAATACAGCGTCTCACTACAAAGGGAGCTTGGCACCATGTATCGTCACTGGACAACCCTGCCGACATTATTTTATCGCGTGGTTGCCTGCCTCGGATTTTACAGTCACCCACAATGGTCATGGTGGCATGGTCCGTCCTGGTTGTCATCATCATGGTCTATCAGTGCCTTCGATACTCATTCTCCCTGCACTCATCCCGATCTGGAGCAGGAACGACGTAAGCAGGCCCAAACTTCACTAATTGTCGCTTCATCCACATCCAGTTATGTTGAAAACTATTCATCTCTTTCAAAACTCATTCGCGTTTTTTCATATTGCCGCCATTCATTTGGAACTCTAGGCTCCCCATAGCTGATAGGGACACTTCCTTTTTAACGACCCAGGAGTTGCATGATACACTTTTGGTTTTCATTCGCCAGTCTCAGCAATCGCACTTTAGCACTGAGGATAAGGAACTTGAGGCTCATCGCTGCATCTCTAGTAACAGTAAAATTCTCTCAATTAACCCCTTTCTGGACAAGACAGGTATATTACGCGTGGGTGGACGTCTGCAGCACTCCCAGCTTAACTACGCGAGCAAACATCAAATAATACTACACCCGCATTCTCATCTCAGCAAGTTAATCATAGAAAACGAACATCTTCGTTTACTACACGCTGGTGTACGGTTAACCCAGTTTTATCTACGGCAGAAATATTGAATCATTAATGATAAATCCTATATACGTACGGTAATACATAAATGCATCACTTGTTTTCGATTCCTTGCTAGGGGCGCAAACTAATTATTAGGACAATTACCCCCTTCCAGGGTCACGCCTGCTAAGCCATTTTCCCAATCTGCTGTCGACTATGCCGGTCCTGTATTTGTACGTCATGGCGGGCAGCGCTCAAATTCGACGTCAAAGGAGTATATTGCTTTATTTATATGCATGACCACTAAGGCCATTCACTTGGAACTTGTCTCAGATCTTACCTCAGACGCCTTCATAGCGGCCTTAAAACGGTTCATCGCGCGTAGCGGTATCCCCTATCAGATATTCTCCGACAATGGTACGAACTTTCGTCGTGCTAGCAGCACACTCCACGAATTGTACAGACTTTTGAAGTCTAAAGGATATGAGCAAACAACCCAGGAGTTTACCAGTGCCCAAGGCATCAACTGGTCCTTTATTCCACCCTTAGTCCCTCATTTCGGTGGTCTGTGTGAAAGCGGAGTAAAAAGCGTCAAATTTCACTTGCGTCGCGTGATTGGAGGAACCATTCTGACTTTCGAGGAGTATTATAACATCCTAACTCAAACAGAGTCCTGCCTTAACTCACGCCCTTTATTCGCAACATCCAATGACTTTAGGGACCCCGAACCTTTAACTCCCGCTCATTTCCTGGTTGGTTCTCCGCTCACGGCACTCCCGGAACTCGACTATTCTCAAGTCAATATTAATCATTTGGGCAGATGGCAGCTACTCCAAAGATTCACACAATCCATTTGTAGACGGTGGTCAAAAGATTACTTGCACCAGTTGCAACAGAGCAACAAATGGCGCATTACGTCAAAGAATTTGACTCCCGGACAACTCGTCCTCATTCTAGATGATAATTTCCCCCCCTTCAGTGGAAACGCGGGGTAATCACGAATGTTTACTCGGGTCAGGACTGAAAAGTGCGCGTTGCTGACGTTCGCACCGCACATGGTGTCCTACGTCGACCCATTCATAAATTATGCCCACTTCCAGTGGCATTAGACTAGTCGCATGAGCATTATGCGACACGTAGCAGTAATGTAACTTTGCCGCATTACCTTGCTTCACGCCCGGGACATTCCCGGGGCGATCATATAATCTATAATTATTATTATTGTAATTATTATTATCATTGTGTAGTTATTATTGTAATAATTACTACGCTATTTTTGTATCTATCGTGATATTGTGCATCACCATCATGTTTTTATGTACAGTTTAAACATTTTTGGGAATTATTATTATAATATTATTGTATCAATTATTATGTATTTGCCATTGTATTATCCAATGGTTATGTATTGTTGAATTTTTTGGGATTGTTGTTCCAATATCATTCATGCAAATTATTAAATCTTGTCATTGTATTGTTACTTGGTACTTATTGTTGAATTTTTTGTGTGATTATTATCCTATTATTATGTGATACAAATTACTATGTCTACCTGATCATTGTATTATCGTGCATCATTACCATGTTATTATGTATTGTGCAATTTTTTTATCAGTTTTCTATAACTATATAGCGCAAATCATTATGTATTTTGTAATTATCACATGAACTTGGTATGCTAATCATATTGTTACTATTAATTGTCTAGGTGTCATTGCTCTATGTTGGACATGTCAATTGTTATGTTGTTGTTGTATTAGCAGGAATTATGTATTATTGGATTTATTAGCATGTAACGTCAATTACTATATTATTAACCTAATAACATAAATTGCAAAATCGTCCCGATTTTGTGCGGGCGGGTGAGACTTTGAACCTTGTAAACTTTGTATTCTGAATACTGCATTGCGACACTTGTAGATGACGTCACGTTTTTGTCTGTTATCTACAGCCGGTCTTTAGCAGGGCTGACTGTAGTAACAATTACGTTAGTTCTACTCAAGACTCCGAGGAAGCCACTCGTTTCAATAACCAGCCGCGGCTACAGGATTTTTATTATTAAATTATTAGCATGTTCAACATGCGCTAAGTCTACTTGGGCGATCTCAGCCTTACTTCTCACTATTATGTCATTCGATATTTAATTCTAATTTAATTAGCGGGCATCATGCCGCGGTAATTACTACACGTGCCAGCAATCGCATCAAATAGATTTCAATAAACAATTATTTATATAAAAAGCATACAGTCCACATAAAACTTCATTTCGAACCAGCCATCTCCATATTAGCGTTCCTAAGAATAACTCATCAGTACATCAAGAGCTTCTAAGACGTTACACTGCCATTACCTATCTCTTCCTGCAGTGTTAATAATTTTACTTTCTATACCCTTTCATATTTCGTTCATGGCCATATCTAAATCTTGAATATTCCCGTGCTTACTATTTTTAGGTATTTTTGATCTGTTCTCTTTTTCCCACGGAATTAACTATTAGTAAAATTTTTGAACTATTGATTCTAGGTGTCTACTCAATGAAAAGTTTGACTGATACAATTTTTTTACAGAGTTGTAGACTGACATCAGCTTGCACCTCTGAACCAGAGTGTATCAACAAGAAGACCTTCGCAACACTTCTGGTGTTTTCATGATAATTGTAGTCGTAATTCACGTTACCTAAACCATCGCTATAATAATCTACGCTACAAAGGCAACCTTTCGACGGCAAACTATTGCGGTGGTTGCACTGAGGAAAAGCGGAGGCAGAGAATCGGAAAGCATGTGAGGTACGCGAAAAAGAGGACACAGATAAAACTGGCAATAGCAAACCACAGCAATAACACGTGGTTTTATTTCGTTTAATTAGCATAAAATTCTAAAAACGGTTCTGCAAAATTATAAAATAATGTATTATAAAGAAATCATTACGGTACAGTGCTATCAGACGATATAACTTTCCTTACAAGACGCCTTGTAATATTTATAGCAGCGAGTTTTGTTATTGTTTATGTTACCGGCAAAGTAAGAAATTAGGCATTTTATAGAATGCCTAAAAATTTCATACAATGCCTGAATTCAGCCGGCAAAGTATGTAATAAAACACATTTCATACATTGCCTAGGCATTGTATAGAATGCCTAATGTCTTCTAGGTAATGTATAGAAGAGAATGTGTGCGTTATGGTTTCATGTCACAACATGAATCCCCCTCCCTCACACCGTACCACAGCTGAACTTCAGTAAAATTTGATATGTCGCAACAGAACTTGGAAGCAATTCAACTGTAAGCATTGGTCCTGTAGAGCATTCTAGCGCAGCCAAAACCACCGACCCAAATCAGCCTTTAGAGGCAGCCCAAGAATCCCGCCCAAATCCGACAACGGCATGTCGTTTGTTGTTCAAACGAACCTTTGCTTCTGAAAGGTGTATAGAGTGCTGCAGAGATATGCATAATACGTGTGGACATTTTGTGAACACTAGTGGCAATAGTGGAGATAAGTGTGACAAATAAGTGGCAAGAAGATGTGTACTCTCTGCTTCAAAGCAAAAAATGCAACTGTCATACAAAGTCCTCTTTTGTGTAGAATCAAACAATTGTGTGTAATTTTGTAATAAAGTGTTTTCATTTTGAACATAGTAAGCTTATTTTACACTTTGCCTAATGAATCATTGGCATTATATAGAATTCCTAGGCGATGTACAGAATACCTGGCAAAAGTATAAAAAGCATTTGAAAAGTATTCTATTCTATACTTTGCCAAAAAATCCAGGCATTGTATGAAATGCCTAGGTATTCTACAAAATGCCTAGGTATACTAGTTTGCCGGTAACATTTATAATCTGTAAAAGTGTTTTGTATATATAGAATTCATCATGTGGGCTAGCCGGTCAGTGTGGAGAAATCCACAGTCCGGTCGTTTGTGGCAATCAGGAATTGGAAAATGTTGATATAATTTTTACACAGCCCAAAAAAAGTAAAAGAATAATAAAATATTGTTTTTTAAAGCAAAAAATTTAATTATTTTTTAAAAGTTCTGTTGTTAAATCATCCGTAACAATATTTTTGTGGTAATTCACGGTATCTAACAGCTTCTCTATAAGGATCTACACTACAAAGTCAACCTTTCGGAGCCTCAGAATGTGCGATCTTAATCAGTCAATAATACTATTTGTTCTCCGTGCCTACATCAGTGAACAATTTTTACTGATATATTTTTTTTCACTGAGTTGTAAATTGACATCAACTTGCACATTCGAACCAGAGTGTATCAACAAGAGTACCTTCGCAATACTTTTGATGTTGTAATCTTAATGTAATCTTAAATTATCCATTGTTTCTTTGTATGTTGTGTGTAGGTATTTTAAGTGTTTAAAATGTTCATTGTTAGAAGTGTTATTCATTGTTTCTTTTAGAAATAAATGTTGTTTTTAAAATTAGATTAATAATTAAACGTAACACGATAAAAGTTTTAAGTAAATCTTCATAACAATTATGGGTGGTGGTGTGTACTTTGCCAGCTGAAAAATCCATACAAGAAATCCTGTCTCTGTGTGTTTTTTTGTGTGTGCGTGTGAGTAAACATGTTAGTTCATTAAATAAAATTGCTTCGACTAATGATTAATACGGATAACTGTCAGTGTTCTTCTTACTGCCAAATTTATTTGATATTAGCTTATTCTGTATATGTAGTCAACTCTACAAGTGAACACAGACATGTCTAATACACATTTATTAGCACTGATTATCCCGCTACATCCGTTACATTTTTTGAAATACAGCATTTGTTTATTCTGAACTAGGAAGCAAAACTATTTTACAGGCTATATCAAAGATATGTCCACAAACTGAAATACGTCTTTTCCTTGAAATGTTACCAATGAAACAACACTTCCAAAACGATTAGTTAACTTATTTATACAATTTGTTAGAAGAGGTGTACACGGCATGCTTACAAAACTCTTGTCACAAAGGTACGTTGCAAGGACGCATACATTGCTGTTTCAATCTCTCGTCTATGGGCGGCAATCTTGGTGGATATTATAGAGAAACCTACCCAATTTTTTGCGACAGAACTGGAAGTTTACCGCTACGAACGTTACCATATTTTCCGCTCACCGCAAACAGTTAAAAGTTTCCAGATTTTAGACCAGAGAATGTTGTTAAAGGAAATCGAATTTTTTGCGTCCAACACCAATATAATGTAATCATCCTTCATGTCACATTTAGAACAGATCTGCACCAGCATGGCTGTGGATTACTATATATGTTACTATATATATTACTATATATGTTATTATATATATTACTACATCATTATATACTATATTACGGTATACTATATTATTATATATTTCTATTTACTATTTGGACATTTCATACTGACCTGCTCCTTTCTCAACAAATATCAATATTTTTCAATTTTATTACTATTTTATCGCACTCAAAACGCTTTTATTAAAACCGCATGCAAAATAACCGGCAGCCTTGAAATATGAACCTAATGGGAAAAGGGCTATTGGTAGACTGAAGAAAAAGTACCGGAACAAGTCAACTAGGGCGTAATCCGTGGAGGTAAGAAGAAGAAGAAGAAGAAGAAGAAGAAGAAGAAGAAGAAGAAGAAGAAGAAGAAGAAGAAGAAGAAGAAGAAGAAGAAGAAGAAGAAGAAGAAGGGAATGCATTAAGTATTATAAAAATTCCGAAAACAGTAAGAAAATGTAATAAAAGTCCCTAATACAATATTCCTTTTAAATATTCCTATTTAATGACGTGTTTAATTTAATGCAGTAAATTATTACAACATAAAGACAGAGGCCTTATAGGATTTTTATTATTTTTTCATAAAAATGTCATTTATTTTAAAATACACATTTAACTAACGAAGTGGTACATATCTACTTTTTTAATGTAGTTTAAAACTACAAGTCACGTTCCTACCGTCGTACTTGTGTTATATAAGGGTTTGTGAATACACATTCATAAATTCGACGCCTAATTAAAGACAACAATTGATTAAGCCCCATCATTGTGACTTAAATAAAACGTTGGTATCTACGGGAAGTGAAAGATTATACATTCAGATTTTTTTTTTTAATTTCTTTTACTACGTATTACGGATTAAACATTAACATCTAGTATTAATATCCTAAAATTAAAATTTATAAATACATTTTTATTTACAATAAAATAACAAATTATCATAATTATTATTGGCTTCCTTCTTGTTTTGTACACACACATATATGTATATATATATATATATATATATATAAATTGTGATGTTTTCAATTTGTTTCTTCTGCAAGTAGATAATATTGAATATTCTTTTTTTTTTTTTTTTTTTTTTTTTGAAAAAGAATATTCAATATTATCTACTTGCAGAAGAAACAAATTGAAAACATCACAATTTATATAATTACTGCAAGAAACATCGAGTTACTTATACAGAAAATATATATATATATATATATATATTATAACGGCCTTTTTATGTAACACTAATATTATATATTTAATGATAGATAAAATGTTACTTACCCGTGACTTTTACTTTACCTGGGCGCCAGAACAAATCCCAGATACAAATGACACGGATTCAGCTTAGCTCAGAGCATAGAGACACACTATCTCAAGATTCGTTCAGTGAATGTGGAATTCAAGGGGAATCGTTACAAATAACACTTTAAAATTTGCTTGAGTTTGTTTAATTACGATTAAATGTTATTTTATTAATATTCTTTCAAAGCTAAGTTAAGGAGTTATTGCTAACCTAACTCTTATTATTAATGAGTGTGCTTGAAAAGTGAAGATTAAAACGTCCAAACGACCAATTGTTCTTATCTGGTTTAATTAGAAAAGTTTATATCTCCCAAACCAGTGCTGAAGAACAGGTGTGCAATAATTTGCACGTTCAATACTACACCCCTCCTTCCATTCAACACTCCTATATTAATTTTTATCTAATCTTACTAATTAAATACAAATTATGAATTTATTTAGTGTCTTTTAAAAAATTGCTTTTTATTATTTATTTTGTTTCTTAATTTCATTGATCAATGAATCTGTTTCTTACTGATTGATGCGTCTACCGTAGATAGAAATCCGTAGTGATCCTCCTTTTGATGGTTCGGCACAGAAGAAATGATGTTGACCAAAACGTTGTCCGATGATACTGGGCAATTACAGATGTTGTAGCTCTCTGTTGCACAGGTCACTTCACAAATAAATAAATTATTAATTATTTAATTAATTTTTTAATTAATTAATGTGTTGTTACACAGCGAGAGTTGTTATCGAACTTTACCAGTTCCTCTGCAACTGCGGACTACTTCCCGAACGGTTTATTTATATAAGACTTTGCGTGGTTTGTGAAAATTGGCACGTATTTTACACACGTCTTGCTCATTTAAGATTCGAATGAAGAGTGTCGATTCCCCAAGTCTGAGTTGGCGTCTCTTCTGAATACAGCTTTGTGATTGGTTGTTCCAAATAAATCATGCGTTTTCCATTTGAAACAATATCGAACAAGTCGACCAAACGCCCCTTAACAGGTTTGAGATGGTAGAGAATTACTGGCTAGTTTCATACTTCTTCTGTTTGAAAATCGTTTGACTATGGGTATTTGTAAACGTGATTTCACAGATCTGACCACAAAATATTATTGCTTAGGTCTGTCTCTGTAAGTGTGTGAAAACACCTAATTCATACCTAGCCTAATTCTCTAGTTATTTCTCTTGGCGTTCTTCTTCTGTATAACTTCTGTAAATGTTAATTATATTGGTTGATATTTTGGCTATTTATAGAGCTTTAATTGCTCAACACTATGCAGGTTTCAGAATTGCTGTATATTTATTAGTTTTGAAGATATTGCAGTTTTAACTAATAAAAATAATTGAATAAAAATTCATGTCTGTGCCGGCAACCTTCGTAGCAGTGTCGATGTTAGACAGAGATAGCTGTGATTGTACCCTCTCTCTCTTGCTTACGCCTCTATACTCGCACAGTATGAGACTTTCATATAACGATCTGATGGGTCGGCTTTATGAATCGTTATATATACCCCCACTTGGTATAAAAAAAAATTGATTATTTAAGAAATACAATAATTTTTTTTTCTTATTGTAAAGTTACGCACTTTTTTTTTAATTTTATACTTGCACTGTTGGTTTTGCTCGCACACATTTTGCACTATTACAATTTTGATTACTTCTACCTTATAACTAATTATTACAATATGTTACTAAACCTAACATGGCATACACATATTAGAGATTTATACGAACATTAATGCTTTAATTACAAGTTTGATTTAATTGATGGCAATGATCAAAACGACAATACTAACATTTATTTAACTACTACTTATTAACATTGACATTGCTTCAAAGACATTTATAAATATTTGTTTGACTACGTTTAATTCACATACCTCATTCGCTCAAACCATTGTTTCTTTATTGCTCTATATTTTGTTTATATTTCCTCAAACTGTCCCCATGGTACTTTCCTATAATTTTGTTTTTTATAATTTCCACCTATGGGAACATAGCTTATACAGTTTCCCTTCATATATGGAAAATCCTGGTTCGGCGTTGGTAACCACACTTCTCCAAGCTACACTAATCCTAGGGTCTTGTTGTTGATGGGTCCCTATTTCCTTAAGTCGTCTAACTACTTCAGGTTTTGTTACATGCTTTACCGCGTAAATACCTATATCGGTGCTACTCCTTTTACTGTTTACTGTATCCATATTGTTTTCTGATGGTGGATTTCTACTGAGTACATCTGCTACCAAGTTGTCTTTCGCTTCACAATACTGTATTTCAAACTGGTACTCTTGTATAGCCAAGATCCAACGAGTCAGACGAGCACCTAGCAATTTACACTTTAATAAAAATACTAACGCCTTATTGTCGGTGATTATAGTAAGTTTAGCACCCAGAATATAACTTCTAAACCTTGACAGGCTATGCAATATCGCTAATAGCGCTTTTTCTGTCGTAAAATAGGTTAATTCCGCCCCTTTAAGTGTGCGACTTACAAATCCTAATACCGCTTTTTGGCCCTTCTCTCTATCTGATACAAGTGTGCTCCTATAGCAATATTGCTGGCGTCTGTTTGCAAATAAAATCTTTCTCCTACCATCGGATGATGTAATACTACAGTATTTATAAAAAGACTTTTCACTTGTTGTAGCGCTTCATCGTGGTCCTTTGTCCACCTCCATTTAATCCCTTTGTTTAACAACTTTAACAATGGAACAGTACTTTCCGCGTATTTACTTGTAAACCTCTGATAGTAGTTAGCTATACCTAGAAATGATTTTAGCTGCTTGCAGTTCTTTGGAGTTGGAAATTCTTGTATCGCTTTTACCTTCTCTGGGTCCGTGGTTATTCCTTCCACTGAGATTCGGTGACCTACAAACTTAATTTCCTCCTTACCAAACTCTGATTTCCGTAGATTCAGCGTCATGTTTGTTGATCTTAATTTTGCAAAAATATTTCTTAAATGTTGTAAGTGCTCCTCGAATGTTTGTGACACACATAGAATATCATCTACGAACACTAGTGTATACTTCTCTACCTCATTACCTAAGGCACTGTATAAACACCTTACCATTGCAGCTAAGCTGGTGTTCAGGCCAAAAGGTACCACTTTAAATTGGTAGCACTTGTTTTTATACAAAAATGCCGTATGCTGTCTATCACATTTGCGGATTGGAATTTGCCAAAATCCTAATGTTAAGTCCAGTTTGGTCATGTACTTAACTCCATTACATTTTTGTAACAATTCTTTCACACTCCTTGCTCACTCGTAATCAGGTACTAATAAAGAATTTAATTTACTGGCATCAAGGCATAAGCGGATGCTCCCATTCGGCTTGGTGACAACTACTGAAGGGTTAATATAGGGACTACTTGCCCTCTCTATAACTCCATTCGCTAACATCTGTTGGACCTCTTTTTCCACTTCTTCTCTATAGTGTAAAGGGATTGGATAAGTCCTTTGCACAAATGATGCGTTTTCAGTAAGTGTTAACTGATATTCATAGAACTTAGCTCTTCCAGGCTCTGTTCTAAAAACATCCCTATACTCACAGACGAGTTGCTGAATTTGGTTCTGTTGCACGTTGTTCAACTCAGTCCCGATGTTGATTTCTGGAGTATCATCAATACAGTGCTGGTCACTCCTAACGTCAACTAGCTGTTTCTCTCTATACCCTTTTATGACACTTACCGACTTCCAATGCTTAAATTCTTTAATGTTTACATTGATTTTATTAGTATCAATTTCCATCGTGATGGTATTTCTTTTGAAATTTATTTCTGCCTTCCACTCAAGTAACGTATCTACCCCAATAATACAATCATGAACGAGTTTCGGGACTATAAGAGCTACAATTTGGGTTTGGGTACCATTTATATTGACAGGTAAATAAATTTGTTCAGTTATCTTTTGCATTTTGGCTCCAGTGGCTCCCTGTACATTACAATTTTTTACGGGTAGTCTGGGACAATTACGCAACTGACTATTATTTTCTACAAACTTTGAGCTGACACAGGTTACCTCACTGCCGGTGTCTATTAGCGCTCGTACTAGTAGATTACTGATTTTACAAATTATTTCCGGACATTCAGGATAATCGCTTCTACCCACTTCCTGCTCTTCTTTTAACAAGAACTCCCTATCTCTCACTTGTTTTATATTATTTATTACTTTCTTTTTACCTGTTTTCGTGGGTTGTTTCACTGCAGGTAATGGTAGGTTTAGTTTTGTTTCTTTTCTACCTGCAGTGGCTTCCCGTTTCCCGTATTCATTTTACTAGTAGACGGTTGCGGCTCGGAAGATGTTATGGCTGTTTTACATACCTTAAACCTTTTATTTGGTCGGTTTTCAACACTCCTACTGCTACCCTTTACTTCCAATTCCTGCCGGTTTTGGGGTTTGTTACCAGGATATGGGGTAAACCTTTTTCCTTTTGGGCGTTCATTGTCTCTTCTTTTCGTTAGGTAGAAAGTTGGTTCCTGATGATCGCCTCTAGAGTAGTTAGTCAGCTGATTATTTACACGCTTCAGGTCCCTCTCTAGGTCTTGACATTCATCCACGACCATTATAAACTTTTCTAGAGTATCCACTCCTCTAGTAGTGGTTGCTACTCTAGTGCGTTCCGAGAAATGACGCGCTAGCTTGTACACTAGGTCTCTCTCCTCTATTGGTGGTGTTAGATGCTTTACTTGTGCCATTACGTTTAGCACATAGTTGGTTGTTGTCATATTCATTGACGGGTGATAATTACCAAATTCCAGATGATGGCGTACCCTTTTTTGGGTCTGAATGTTCCAGTATTGAGCAAGGAATTTTTCTCTGAAGTCTGCGTAGGTTTGGACTCGGTCCGAGATGACTTTCCACCACGTACCTGCCCAATTCTTGAGAAATCGGCCTAACATGTCCTTCTTATCCTCGTCGTCCATCATTGGGTTTACGCGAGATACATAAACCTCAAGCAGCCGTAGAAACTCCACAGGATTCTCATGTGGGTTTCCTGAGAGTGCAAGGTTTTCCGGTTCTTTCTTATAGCCGCCACACCTCACGACTCTGGTTTGCTGTGACTTCATTGCCTTAGTCAGATCTTCCCGCATTACCTTTAGTTGCTGTTCTACCTTTTGATGTACTTCATCTCGGTCCGCCTTACTCTCTACTTGTTTCTTAACCTCCTTAATATTTTCACCCAGTTGGGTGCACTCTACCCTAGTACTCTGGATTTCTTCTTTATTTAGAAGCGTTTGTGTTTTTAACTCAGCAGTTACTTCGCTGAATTGTTGGTTAATAAGGGTTACTTTCTGTTCTAACCGTTCATGAAATTCGTTTCTAAATTTATTTAGTTTTTCGTCTTGGCGGCGAAAATTAGTATTTACTTGTTTCTTAAATTCCTCTATGGTAGCTTTAACCTCTTCGGTATGCTTATCAAACTTAAGATTACACTCATCTATTTTGCTATTAGTACTATCTAATTTACTAGTTAAATTTATTATTTCTTCATCTATTTTAAATGTAGTTTCTTTACTACTTTGTTCTATTTGACTAGTTAAATTCTAATTTATTTGTTTCATTTTGCTAGACAAGTATTTATTAGTTTGCTCGATTTTATTATTAACATCATTTATTAATTTTTTATTATTTTCTTCTAAATTTTGATTATTTTCATCTATTTTATTATTGGTACAATCTATTATACTATTTGGACTTTCAATTTTACTATTTAATTGACTATTATTTTTTCAATTTCACTAGATAATTGACTCTTTGTTTCATCCATTTTAGTGGTCAACTGCTTAAATATCTGTTCAATTGCTGCCATATCTACTGCTTGTGATTTAGCCATTTTTAATTTTATTATTATTTACAAATTTTATTTAATATTTAACCCTTCAACAGTTATTTGTAACCTTAAATTCTACTTCGTTTCAAATTAAATATAATTACAATTCAAACTAGTCACTTGGGTTAATAGTTGCACACCAAATTTATATATATCTTATTTACCTATACATAAATTTGTGAGTTTAATTGGGCCCCACGTTGGACGCCAAATTTGTAACGGCCTTTTTATCTAACACACTAATATTATACATTTAATGATAGAAAAATGTTACTTACCCGTGACTTTTACTTTACCTGGGCGCCAGAGCAAATCCCAGATACAAATGACACGGATTCAGCTTAGCTCAGAGCATAGAGACACACTATCTCAAGATTCGTTCAGTGAATGTGGAATTAAAGGGGAATCGTTACAAATAACACTTTAAAATTTGCTTGAGTTTGTTTAATTAACGATTAAATGTTATTTTATTAATATTCTTTCAAAGCTATGTTAAGGACTTATTGCTAACCTATCTCTTATTATTAATGAGTGTGCGTGAAAAGTGAAGATTAAAAAGTCCAAATGACCAATTGTTCTTATCTGGTTTAAATAGAAAAATTTATATATCCCAAACCAATGCTAAAGAACAGGTCTGCAATAATTTGCACGTTCAGTATTACACCTCACCTTCCATTCAACACTCCTATATTAATTTATAGCTAATCTTACTAATTAAATACAAATTATGAATTTACTTAGTGTCTTTTAAAAAATTGCTTTTTATTATTTATTTTGTTTCTTAATTTCATTGATCAATGAATCTATTTCTTACTGATTGATGCGTCTACCGTAGATAGAAATCCGTAGTGATCCTCCTTTTGATGGTTCGGCACAGAAGAAATGATGTTGACCAAAACGTTGACCGATGATACTGGGCAATTACAGATGCTGTAGCTCTTTGTTGCACAGGTCACTTCACAAATAAATAAATTATTAATTATTTAATTAATTTTTTAATTAATTAATGTGTTGTTACACAGCGAGAGTTGTTATCGAACTTTACTAGTTCCTCTGCAACTGCGGACTACTTCCGGAACGGTTTATTTAAATAGGACTTTGAGTGGTTTGTGAAATTTAGCACGTATTTTACACACGTCTTGCTCATTTAAGATAAGAACGAAGAGTGTCGATTCCCCAAGTCTGAGTTGGCATCTCTTCTGAATACAGCTTTGTGATTGGTTGTTCCAAATAAATCATGCGTTTTCCATTTGAAACAATATCGAACAAGTCGACCAAACGCCCCTTAACAGGTTTCAGATGGTAGAGAATTACTGGCTAATTTCATACTTTCTCTGTTTGCAAATCGTTTGAGTATGGGTATTTGCGAACGTGATTTCACAGATCTGACCACAGAATATTATTTCTTAGGTCTTTCTCTGTAAGTGTGTGAAAACATCTAATTCGTACCTAGCCTAATTCTCTAGTTATTTCTCTTGGCGTTCTTCTTCTGTATAACTTCTGTAAATGTTGATTATATTGGTTGATATTTTGGGTACTTATAGAGCTTTAATTGCTGAAAACTATGCACGTTTCAGAATTGCTGTATATTTATTAGTTTTAAAGATAGATATTATTAGTTTTGCAGTTTTAACTAACAAAAATAATTGAATAAAAATTCATGTCTGTGCCGGCAACCTTCGTAGCAGTGGCGATGTTAGACAGAGACAGCTGTGATTTTACCCTCTCTCTCTTGCTTACGCCTCTAAACTCGCACAGTATGAGACTTTCATATAACGATCTGATGGGTCGGCTTTATGAATCGTTATAATATATATTTATATATATATATTCTATATAAGTAACTCGATGTTTCTTGCAGTAATTATATAATTTGTGATGTTTTCAATTTGCTTCTTCTGCAAGTAGTATAATTTCGTATATTCTTTTTAACACCTGACGCACGTTTCACTGAAAAATATCAGTATCATCAGAGGTTTCTATGTAAATTAATAACAATCGAAATAATTCTATTAATAGATCTAAATCGATTATCAGTTACTTTACATTAAAATCGATACAAATACGATTATTCGTTAATTTTATATTAATAGAATTATTACGCCTGCAATATATATATTGCAGTACATTGCGGAATCAATTTTTAATTCCTACATAGCAAATTTTGGTGTCGTTTATTAACTAACCTTAAATTATCTACTATTCTAAATTAAAACTTTTTTTGTAATTATCTTGCATTCTTTACAGTGTGAGAAATAAATGTGGTTTTTAAAATTCAGTTAATAAATATACATAAGACGACACAAGTTTTAAAAATCTTCTAATAAGAATTATACAATACACTACAGATTCCCTCAGATTAGTGGAGGAAGCAGTAACAGGAAGACTATCTAATAGCTAAGATGCATTGTTACAACATAGATGCAGAGTAGTAAAAAAAGAAAAATAATTGACTTCTGTGTGTGTGTTTATGGTAGAGACAGATTAATATGTTACTTCTCTAGAAGAAGTTGATTCCGCTGGTGTCCACGTTGGTTTTCTTTTTGGAGTAGTAACTGACGTTGTTTTCCATGTTATTTCCTAAGTTGGGGCAGAATTCGCTTTGATTCAAATCATTTGTTGCTGCACATATTAAAATTAAGACGACCTGTTGTTAAAAGTTTGCAGTGTACTATCTGAAAGGCAATAGCGTATAAAAAATAACCTATGACTTTCATTTATAGTATCATGAAACAAGATTGTAACATACAATTTTTTGACACATACACAGTGCAACGATACATATTTGCATATACGCCATGATAATATTTTTTGCATTACGTAATTAAGTGAAAAGTTGTTTTTAGTAGTTTTAAATAGTAGAAGACAAGAAAGGACAGGTCTGATGTATAATAACAGACATTCAATCGAGGGGTGACGAGGAGTGTTTGTGTACACCTGTATTTTGATTATCAGTGTTCTACCAGCTGAGACCTGATTCATGCAAGACAGAAAATCCTGTATCTGTGTACGTCTTTCTTTGCGTGTGTGACCCTGGTTAGGACATAAATCGTAAATACTGACAACTCATCATGTTTTTTTTAAATAAATTATCACAGTCACAACAAATTTGTACATTTACAATAAATTTTGCGAACGTAGTAGTATCATTAGAGCACCAGCAAGGAGACGCGTATACAGAATTTGCAATGAGCACACATTACGCGATAATAATTGAATTGCTTATAAACAAATTAATTACTTGGTAGTTAGTAAGTTTTATACACTTAATTTATATGTACTGAACGAATGAGAAATCATGAATAATGTGTACCTACTCGTTTGCACATCAACGCAGTTATCGCAGTTATTATTGGAACAACAAACGTAAAAGTGATTTGTTTACAACTGACGGTTATGAAGAATGAAACAAAGTTTGACAAGTCTGGAAGGGAATCCAGCAAAATTAGAATTGTTGACCACGCAAGTACCAAGGACAGTTTGGAGGAAGGCGGGGATACTCTAGAATAACGGCGTGGTGACTATGTCACGCTTATTACAACTTGGGAACACCGGAATCTTCATCACCATTCTCTAAGCAACACACACGCACACAGACACACACACACAACGATAACTTCGACACGATAACAATAAAGATGAAACCAGGTAGAAAATAAACAATTATTTTTATATAATAAAAAGTAAATAAACCAAATCATGGATAAATACAAAAAATTAATGTATATGAATACATCATTGTATATACAGTAAATAAAACAAATATAATATTGATTATAATTAATGTATGTAATGTTAATATTTACTTTATAACAATATTTCTATTCAAGTAAAACTGGTTGTACAGTAAATAATATTTATTGAACTAAAGTTAATATTTTCTTTTGATTCAAAGGCTACAGGCAATCTATTCTTTTTTATGTAATAAATATTTAATGTATTTTTTTATATATGACTTTATTTAAAATAATTATTTCAATACAATATTTTATGCCAAGCACACAGGTAGCTGAAACATTACAAGAACACAGTAAAAAGACATAGAAGAATCGCTGATACCATCTTTTCCGAGTTCAATCAAGTTCAATTATAGTCCTCTCTTTAATATCAGATAACCGTGAATAGTCCTGTAACATAACAATAAGACTGAAAAGTCAGTTCACATAGGCTGTACAGGAAGCATGATAATTTGATGCTAGTCTCTAACTTACTTAATTTGCTTTTAACTCTAACTCTAATAAGTATGAAATGTTATTAAATTTGTCGTTATACATTTACTTTAATAAACCCTCAAAATTGACTAGTAATTTTTTTAGAAAAATTTGGAACGGAAACTCAAAAAAGAGGAAAAGGACCAGAAAAATAAATTACATACTAGTTTGTCATAGTTTGTAGTGTTGCTAAGCAGAAATGGAAATTTTATTTCACTTTGTTTTTTATAGTAATCATTACGAAAGGGACCAAAAGTGTTCTTTTTTTATAGCCTCAACAAAGCTATATCTCTCTAAATGGTCTCAATAAACTAAAATAATGTTAGACTAATTTAGCTCACTAGGAAAAGTAAATAAATTTAAATGACTATTTCTTTATCTTACTGGTTTTTGAAGGCAACATTTTTAGTTTTGATTCTAAATATAGATATATTTTTCTATACACACGTACACACACAGAGAACTAGATTTTTAGTCGAGTAATCAAAATCAGGAAAAGAAAATTATTTGACGAGTATTAAATCTTACGTGCATTAACCTATGTCAGGAGAAAAACAGTTTCCCTCTTCACAATTGTTTCATGTATTACAAACTACAACTACTTCGTGGCACTGACCTACAATAGTGAATAAAGACAAAATATTTTTATGGAAGTTAACGAACAAATATGAGTACATTTTAATACTGCAGCTCATACAAGTGACGGCAATAATGCAACCAATATATGATTTTAAATACCTCAGTATCTGCCCCTACGAGACTATTCTTAATATAAGTTTGAAGTTGATGATGGCGTAGGGATTGCCATGTTAAAGCAAAGCTTGCAGTTAATCTAAACTTTCTTCAGTTTACTTTAACAATTGTTTATAGCTCTCAGACTTACATTTTACGCATGGGGGCTACAATTATAATAAAGTAAATGACTATTTTATATACCTTATTTTGTCCCAAAATGTGTACAATAAATAAATGTACAGCTGAAATTCGTAAAGAAAAAGACTGATACGAGTTAATACTATATTGTATTGTTCAGTAAATGTAACGAAAGATCAATCTACTACTTTATATTCATCACAGGTTCTAAATAAGGAAAAAAGACACTTATTGAAATACTTGTGATTTGTTTATTTTATAAGAATACCTACAATCTATTTCTATTTTAATTCTGTTTGGAAGATAGTTTAGAGATATTTTACTATAGGGCAGATTGTTATGCAAGGGCTATTCAAAATTAGCTTCCAATTGGCAAGTAAAAAAAGACCATTATAAAAGAAAATATTTTTATTATAATAGTGGACTCACCTTTACAGTATACGTAATCATGAGCTAGGCATGGTACAGTTCTCCATATGGGAAAGGTAGTACGGCTAGCACAATGCTTCAGCCGCCAATTAGGATCTAATCCCAGGTATTCATTTTCATGTGCTGAGTTTTCTGAGGGTTTAAAATTGCGCTATAACTTTATGATGCGCTCGTGGAAGTAACCCCCACCATTAGTATGATTCGATTAGCGGTTTCCAGGCGATAACATATTTTATTAAGTATAACATTTATATACACATTTATATTACTTACCTACTTAGTCTCCACTTACGTTCGGGCATTTATTATGCATTTACTTTCACTAGCGTTAAAGAACCTCATCAAAATCGCAGTTACTAAGGCATACAGCAAGTAACTAACGTTATCAATTGTGTCCTAATTGGTTTTATCGGCACATTGAAACCTTAATCACATGTCTCAGAGCAGTGTATCAGTCATGCTTCGGCAACTGCCAGGGCAGGGGACGATCGTGAACTTCCCTTGAGGGCAAGCTTCCGAGTACAGAAACCCTATCCTACACGATACTTGAGCCCGTGGATTATTTGAAGTGACATATAATTGTTCATTATAGCTTTCAATTGTTTTATCAACTACTGTATGAATTTCAAATTAATCTGTAGAACATTGTACTGTAGAACAGCATAACGTCAACTCAACTACAGGTTGCTTGAGGGTTTTTATATTAAATATTTTTCCAACTTCAATCGACCCATTAATTTGTTGCTAATATGTAAATATTTTTTAACAATTTGGAAATTAAGAATGGCTCAAGAAATCTATGGACTCTAGTATTATACAGTGAAAAAATACTTTCACATTATAGACTATACACTTCTACTCTCATACTCTCTGTATTACAGCTGCTTTATCAGAGGAAACAGAAGAACTTGAATACATATCCAATTAAATTTATATACTAAAATTCTACTATCAAGTGTGTGTAAAATCCTATAAAAAACGCAACAGAATTGTACTGTTGATATAACTGAGATATAAACTTCATAAAAGCTTGTACTAAGAGCATAAAAATTACGGTAGAAAAATAATTAATTTTTAAATATTGAGTTTGCCATATAAAAGGGACAAACTTTCAATTTCTAATGTAGACTTCTGTTTTATTTAATCATTTTTTTAAAGAAAGTAATATATTTGTTTACAGAAATACAAATATAGATGTAATTAACATTTATAATATTTTTTGTGGTTTTAAAGATGAAACTTTTAAATGTAGAGGAAGTTCAAAGAGTAAATATTATAAAACAGGAAGTTATATATTAATGTTTAACGGTTTATAGTATTCCAAACTATTGTTCATTTCTTGTTTTTGAGGAGCTGGAATCACACATATGCCAGGACGACGCTCTACTCAAGTTAATGATGGATGATATAGTTAAGTGCTGTAATTCAGTGGTCTATACAGTTTCGGCCATTCAGTTGAAACCATTGACTTTATGTCCCCCAAAATAATGGTAAGGTTGAGTAATGCCTTATGGTCTCATTTCTCGATGAAGGGAAATATCCTGCCGCGCCACCTAGTGGTGGGGGACGGGAAACACCTACGGGTAGCTAATGCGGCTCTAGAGACCAAGTGACAGCCGGTATAAGCTGTCCTTCTCCTATTTGTCAACAATTAAATGTTAGGGCACTCTATTGCCCTTCAGGTAAAAAATTACAACTATAGATAGATGACACTTTGATGGTCTACGGCGTAGGATGTGGAAGGCAAGGAGAAACAACCACATTAAATATCAATACGTCACACAAGGATAATTGGTTCCTTTACTCCGGCAAGACAGTCACTTTATAGGAGACAACCTATACAGAAAAATGGGCTGGACGTTAAGCCCTAAGGTGACAGGCCCCTATCCTCTTACCCTGCCATATGATAGTAACATACCCAGGACACATATTAGTTACTAAACTCTCGCAAGTACTTAAATTAATGGACGTGGTTATTTCCATCGTCCCTGAATCAAAAAGAAGATGAAAGGTTCGACAGATCTAGTAAACTATATTTATACATATTGGTGACACTTTTGTAAAACGCGCAGCTGGAGGAGTAGCAGTAATGATAAAGAAGTTATTGCAAAACAGGAGACATAACTACTAGTTTGTAAATGAAATTACCAGTACGTTACAAAATAATTAGGAGGTACATAACATTAGTAACTGTACACCGCCCTAAGAATGGTCGCACAGAAGTATTTTATGAAAGCCTACAGAAAGTTGTAGCTTACTAATGGGCTGAATCTAGATCTTATAAAGTGTCCGCCAGCATGTTGCATGATCGTTTACTGAACTCCGTCAGTAGATGCTGGACCACTAGTTATATTCGCAAACATTGGTAAATAGCAAAGCCAGTCGCCAGTTTCACGAAGTGAGATCGTAATGACTATAATAACACGTCCTAAAAATTGCCCAACATCGGCGTAAATGTCTGGAATGTTATGTTATAGTTATACCAATTATGGTGTAGGCAAACCGTCTATTCCGTTCTCAAAGTACATCCACTTCACAGCGCTTACTTTACTTTTTACCAGATAGGCTTGTGTCGCCATAGCCCTACTACTTAAAAATCTATATAAAGTAGAAACACGTACTTTTGTTAAAATTTGTTAAATTTACTTTTAGCTACAACCTATTACAGTTTAATCACAGTTGGATTCGAGGTGTTGACACCTGCTCGTTTTCTAATGCTTTAGAGTGATGCAGGACCTGTTAAAATTGCTTCACAGATCATTTTAATAACTATTCTCCCCGATAGAGTCGTTGATTTTTCCTTCCAAACAATCCTGGAAATCACGCCATTAATAAGCTTTCATTTTTGTGGCTACTCATTTGAATGATTATAATTACGTATACACAAATTACATTAGTTTCTACCGTTACATTAAAGTTACTCTGACATTACATATCACAATAACAACTATAGATGCTACTGATTCTTAAGTAATGACCGAAGTAGAAGCACAGAATGTATGGCAAACTTAGTTATAAAATCGAGACTAATTAGAATGTGACGTAATTTACAGTTCTCTTACGTCGAATTTAAGTTAATATATTGAGAAGCATGTTAATACACTGCTGAATAATCAGTTTATATTCAGCATGCTTTGACGTACCAAAATAAGTATGTGTGTGATTGTGTGTGCTAACGCCTTGCATTAAAAATGACATATTTTAACTGTCAAGTGACAATGTATTTCCTTCATTGCTAGGAGGTGTCATAAACAACGACAAATCACAACGTACACAATACATGGAAAAAATAAGACAGAATATTCACGACATGGACAAAATCTTCAGAAAACTTGACACCATGTCAAGGTGAAAACCACGCTAATCAAACTGGCCTTTGGTTAAATAACAAAAAACACTAACAATTAAGTTAGACCAATATAAAACACTAATGTAGGTATATCCTTGTGTAATTCATTAGATAGTGTATATTTTAAAAAGATATATTGCTGATATATTGTTTTAATAAGATTTTTGTTAAGATATATTTTTTAAAGTTCTTGTCATTCTTGCATAGGATTTATGTTGTAATTCTTGTAATTCAATGATGTTCAAAGACTTATTATAACCTGAGCTTTAAAATTAACAGTCAACATAGAATTTTTGTTAATTTACAACAAATGCATGCTATATGAAACATAGAATATGAATTTCATATTAATACATCTTATATCTATTTTTAAGCATTTAAGATCTTTCATCAACGTGTTCGTTACTTTTCTATCTACTATTCCATTAGTTTTATGAACCAAATTCATTTTTTTCAAACTTATTTGTACATATAAATTCAAAGGAATCGTTAAGCCAATAGTACCTACAATAATTGAAATTAGTTAAAACTAATCATAAAAGGATGTTTTTGAAATATAGCAATTACTCTTTACATGAAAATAATATTTCACGTATTGATGAAATAACAACACACATAACACATAGTGTGATGTTGGTAACAATTTTAAATAACTGGAAGGGATGATACTAAAACCAAGGGCCTATATATTTTATTAAATTTCTTACAGACAGAACTGTCGTTAATTTTTCGTAATTACGAATTCGAAGAAAGGTACAATCATTAGACATAATGATGTTAACATTAACACAAATTGTAGAGAGTAAATAAAAACAATCAAATTTATGAAAAGAGTACATTTTGAAAAAAACTTATGTTTTATTTAAATGTTACTGAATTCGGAGCGGAAGTGGAGCAAATATTTTGAGTGTAGCTAGTAGCTAGATAGGCGTTAAGTGCTGTAGGTAAGTTTTGTGGTAACTAAAGTTAAGTAAAATTCATACGATTTTGTCAGGAAAGTTATCGCTGATTTTGTGTAGAAGGCCTAAAGAACTATTCACCGAAGAACTAAGTTTGCATGCGCGCGCGCATATAAATAGATTTGTAAACACATTGATTTGAACGGGTTAATATTTAAAAATTATTATGATTAGAAACTAAAATGTTTTACAGTAGTAGGTTTGTTTACTACCAGAAACTCAGGTATGGATAACGCCTAAAATTATGTTTTGTGCTGTTGTGTTGTATTGTGCTTAAACAATTTGATTATTGTGTTGAAACACTTGCCGTGTACTACAGTTGCTTTTATCACACCGTAACAAAGCAGCATCCGACAACAGCCTTTCCGCTGTACAACATAGAACCGTTATGTCAGATGATAGCGTCACGTGATGTCCGAGTTTTGGACGCACAGAGAAATGTTTCCGTGTTTGTACTTCGAAATTTAGTAATTCTTTAAGTAGTTGGTGTCTACTAAATATTGCAACATTAAAATTATTTAAAAACGTTTCAGTGCTAGTACTGAAAGCAACTACAGTATATTAACTACCGGCTAGGTCATAGAATTTTTTTGTCCGTTATGTTTAATATTAACTGTTTACGATACAACCATGTTGTTAGTTGAGAGGCGAATGATTTTTATGACATGAAATAATCTCTTACATACAAAAAAGTAAATCATAGATTTATTAAAACTTCCTTTTTTAAATACAAATATGTTATCTTTTAAGAAGCTGTTTGCAAAAGCATAGAGACATACTCCACACGTTGTACATTACCCGTGAATAATGTTAAAACAACAAACATAAACACATATATGAACGTAAATATAAAAAATATTTCAGCTACTTGGGTATCTGACAGAAAATATTGAAAAATAATTAAGTTAAATATTTTAAATGAAACCATAAAATGTTATTTATATTTCTTACATGAAAATAAAAATTTACTCGTAATATATTTATTATAAATAATACTTAATTCATTAATTATTGTGCATCTATTTTAATTAGAAAGAAAAATTATAAAACAAATGTAAAACATCGTGTTATTTATTAACATTTTTGTTTTTACACTTTATGTAATTATGTATTTATTTTTTCGTTATATATCTCATGCTTCTGCTTATTTAACGTGTCTGTGTGTGTACTGCTCAGTGTGAGTTAGTGTCAATAATGATAACGATTATGGCGCTTCCACGTCGAGATTTAGAGCGATATAGTAACGCCGTCGTTATTACCAGAGTCTCTCTCCCTTGCTCGAAATTGTCCGTGGTATTTATAGTGTGTGTGTGTTGAGAGGTCTGATTTTTCTGGATGCCATTCCAGATAAGCGTCAGTTTTCACAAATCATTTTTATGTCTGTTTTTTGCACTAATAACTGTGTTTATTTCGAAACCCGTATTTGCATATGATTAGTGATTTTTCACTCATGTCGTGTATAAATTACTTGTTTATAACTTAATAATTTCCAAAGTAATTAATTTATTTTACAATAGTTCTGTTATTAGTGCATAATTTGCACTGACTTTTGTGTGTGCAAGTACGCGTCTCCTCGCACTAATGGCACTGCTATATTCGCAAAATTTATTTTAAAGTTGCCAATTTTTATTAAACAATTATATATTGAATTATTAGTATTTATTCATGTCCTAACCGGAGTAACAAACCCACTCAAGAAACATTATACGTAAACGCAGAGTTTTCTGTCTTCCATGATTTAGGTCTCAGCTGGCTGAACATATAGGCCTACAACCAAAATACGCAGTCCACCAACATACCTCGTTGCCCCTCGTTTGCACGTCGATAATTCTTTCATAGAATAGGTCTATTCCGGTTTTCCGGCCAAACTGCTAATTTTTGAATCTAACCACAGCGTACATATTAATTTCTGTGCTTTATTAGTTTATATGCAACCACGGAAATAACAAGA
This sequence comes from Magicicada septendecula, assembly GCA_034769895.1. Lineage (NCBI taxonomy): Eukaryota > Metazoa > Arthropoda > Insecta > Hemiptera > Cicadidae > Magicicada > Magicicada septendecula. The sequence goes on from CM068368.1 coordinate 511,951,310, forward strand.
TTAGAAATTACAAAACAGTGGGCCTCTTTTTTTTCACATTTGACTGAAAGCGAGCAGAACTGATCACCGCGCACAAATTGTAAAACACCCTGTGTAAAGCAAGCCTTCGTTATGGAAGTCATACAGTTACAAAGCTATTTTACGAAGTCATGTTTTCCACTTTCAAAATAGGTGTAATCTTACAAGAATATTTAGGACTAAATTTTATACTTAGGCCTATATGTAATTAATATTAATGTTACTGTATTGTTAAATTAAAGCCTTAAGAAAGCTACTAATGTTTTACTTAGTATATAGTACAGAGTGTTTCAAAAAGAATGACCCAATTTTAAATAGTTATAAAGTAAAAGTAAGCTATAAAGTACTTTATAGCTATAAGCAGTGATAAAGAAAGGAATGACGAAGTTTTAAGAAGAATAGGAGAAGAGAGAAAAATCCTGAAGTTATAGAAATAGAAAAAGGAATTGGTTAGGTCATTGTTTAAGAAGAGACCGCTTGTTTACAATTGCCATGGAGGGAGTCATAGAAGGAGAAAAAAGAAAAGGGCGTAGAAGAATGAAGTTAACAGATAGCATTAAAATCGGAGGGTGTTACGAAGAAAAGAAAAGACTGGTTTGCGGTAGGACAGCTTGAAGAGCTTTTACCATTCGAAGACCTGCCTTAGGGCAGAACACCAAATAATAATAATATTTATGGAACCACAGACATCCGTGGTTCTCGATTGGTCGTGCCCTACAGTTTTAGGAAATCGCCGCTAGATGCCTTCCGCAGGTTAAACCTGTCCATAAGCTCAGTCTGTTTCAAGATGGCGTCCGCTCAACAAAAGACGTTTTGCGTCACTGGCAACTCATCAGATAGTAATTTTGATGAATTGCTATGACTTCACAGCTCTAACGTATGACTTTTTAACGTACGACTTCACTGACATGACTTTTTAATAACACCGCCATACCTTATTCACTGTAACATTGTTGTATGCCTTCAAGAAGATGTTTTGATATGAAGATACTGTCTATACAAGACTGGTCTGCACGAAACCCATTCTGTTCCTCATTATCATCATATTGACTTTATATTCTTGTTTTGATAGGTTTTCCATATAACCTTGAGATAAATTTGGTTACATTTAGCCTATACCTCTGTAATTCGATAGTATCTTTCTGTTGCTTCTTTTGTGGAGGATGGAAGCATATCCAGTCTTCCAACCAACAGGAAGCACTTCACTTTTTAAAAAGTAAGCAGAAAGAACACTGTTGTACACCTCTATAGACAAAAATTCGCGATTAGCGCTTTTAAACTTCACAGCTCATTATCAGATTGGAAATAAGTATAACTTATTGATTTATTTACTTATTATTAAATAAATTATTTGATTCATTTACAAACCTCTGATTCTATTATCTCAAATGTAAATTTTTAGGTATGTTAGTAGAAAATCCACGGTTTTTATTAAATATAACTCTAAAGAAATTGAACGAATAACATAAAAATATTGAAATGTCACAACTCTTCCGTGTACGCCCTTCACGTAGCGTGTACGTGAATCAATTTTTATTGTTCATATGTGTTTACCTATTAACATTTTTAATTAAAATGTTAATTTTTGTTGATCTAGTATGAGGGATATACGGTCTATGTCTGAACATGGAACGATCGTTCCGAAACGCGTCACAAAGCTATAGAATAAGTCATAAGACAGAAATGAAATAAGCTAATATATTAATTAAATAAAATGTTGCCTCGCGCGCACCTTGTATACACCTTTTGGAGGTAGTATAGTTTCCCTTGAAATTCCTTCGACCGTCGCCCGCACCTTGTATAAACATCTACCAAGTGCCACCGACCTCCTTGTAGCGGGTGGAGTGCAAGGAACCATAGCACCTTGCAGTTAGAAAGAGAAACTTCTCTTGGAACCTATTCATTAAATATCCTCACGGTTTTTCAATGAAATGCTACAATCTTCAGTAAAATCTTTCAATCTTCAGGAGTACAATAAACTGCCCGGTCCACAAATATTATAGAATAATATTTGGCAAATTTAAATTTAGATTTTAGATATGTCCCTATCTTACGGGAGGCTATCGCAAAGATAAAATATCGGTATGGAGAACCATACATAACTTCCATGTTCTAAGATTTATATTTAAAATCATTTTCAAAATGAAATATTACCATAGAAACTACTTCTTTCTACTTACTGCTTCAGCCTTAACCACAGTACTGTGGTCACTAACGTATACCACCTCACGTTATCGCACTCGATTTTCACTGATGATGGAAGTCGATGGCATTGCCGAAACGTCTGGTTTTGTAGAAATCATTGGACTACGGCCAAACATCCAGGGAAGGAATTTTAACAAAAACTACTTCTTTGTTACCGATAACGTTGTACACATATATATAAAAAGTATGCATAAAATTAATGGCTTGTATAAGTTAATGTTTGATCTCCATTAAGTAGTGCTCAAGTTTCCAAAGTTTTAATATTATGATGTCCGTAATTAAAACATCAGAGCAGGTTTAGTGTGTATGAGGGTACACCGTGGACAAAAATTTTCAACATTTCCTTTTGAGCGTTGCTTAGAGTAAAGCTGCGAATCTACAGTGTACGTTTCACAGAACAAACACGCGGAAAAGAAGGAGCGCTCCGAAGTCACTCACGGACCCTCAGCCTCTTGCAGAGGGTTCATTCCCTAAAGACGAAAATTCTGTCTATGAATCGTTCCTCTGTAAGCACGTGCAGTTACACTGCCCAGCGATCCACAGGAAGCAAATCGCTATCCACGCTGGACAATTTTTCGGCTTGCACGCGTTATGTTGGTGTGGGTTTCGGTACTTTCCATTTTAAAAGCGTGCAAATGTAAGAAAATAAACATGAGTGAGGCCAGAAATAACGCGAATTTTGTGTGTGTGTGTGTTCCCTGCCTTTTTATTGCAGTAATCATAATAATAAAATGGAAACGTAAACATTACACAATTTAGATAAGCTTGCCTGCCACGAACGATATATTTTCTCTCATACATGATTTACATTAAAATGAAAAAATTATAGTTTTATTGCCTGGCAACAAAATTATTTTATTTTTAACAATTACCATTGTTTGAAAAAGTTTAAATGAATTTTCAAGTACTTTACTGTTGTTAAAACGTAAAAGGTTGCATGTAAACTACCCCTTCCTCTTAACCGATCTTCACCAAAATTAAAAAGCCTTGAGATCACTACAATTTAGGGATGTATGCAAAAAATTATTTGATTCTGTTTGAATATGCGGCAGTTACCGTTCGTCAAAGAAAAAATTACCCTTGTTAAAACATAAAACGTTGCCGGTAAACTACCCCTTTCCCTTAACCGATCTTCACCAAAAACAACAGGTCTTGAGAACTCTACAATTCAGGGCTGTATGCAAAAGAGTAGTAGATTATGTTTAAATTTGCGGCTGTTATCGTTTGACATAGAAAAAAATTACCCTTGATTAAAAAAAAACTGTTGCCGGTAAACTACCCCTTTCCCTTAACCGATCTTCACCAAAAACAACACGTCTTGAGTACTCTACAAATCAGGGCTGCATGCAAAAAATTATTTGATTCTGTTTGAATTTGCGGCTGTTATCGTTTGCCACAGAAAAAAAATCTACAGACAGATAGACAGACAGACAGACACACACAGAGACAGTTTTCGAAAAATGACTTTTTTCATGTTTTGAGTGTAGTACAATCAGAATCTGCAATAATCTCGAACACGATTTTTTTTGCCATCACCATACTTCCATTTCCTTAAGGAACATGGAAGTAAAAATAAAGCAAGGCAGATACATCTGTTTCTGTCAGTAGTATAGCCAGTAATTTCTACTTTACTTTTAGTATACTTTCCTCATCATAACAGCACTGAACATGTTTTACTTTCTATTCACATTGTTCAACAGAATTTTGTTTCTCCCTGCCTGTGAACGTTACAAGAAATAAAGAATTCTCTTTCCTTATGAGAATATATTTACAAAGCAGTGAAAGCCAGCAATGAATGTGTTACAAAGTCACAGACGTTACACAATATGCTGTAAAAATTTCTACCCGAGTTTATGTGCCAGTTGCGTGTTTTCGTTACGTCACGTTTCAAAGGAGACAGAACACAAGAAACTGTAAGCGCCTGATTTCCTGCAGCGTAGAGAGGGTTGCGTTTCTTGTATCACTGTAACATTGGTCGTTTAAAATTTACATAAATTATTAAGAACTCCAAGATCCCAAGTCAACAACAACTGTAGTCAACGCAGATACAGGAATAGTATTCAGTCAATCTACCTGCAGTTTCGGGTGTGTGTATATATATATATATATATATATATATTATAGTGTTACTACTGTTTCCAATCAAACAAAATGCTCAATTAGAATTAGAGTTTTATTTTAAAGCATGCACATATAGATCCCACATATAGATTCTCAACCTCAGTGCATGTAGAACATATATAAAAAATATTTACAAACAATCTGTACAATTTAATTAATTTTATTGTTTAAATTACTGTAACAAATTACCAATGATCAGTTTGTTAAAGATCTTTCAAAATTTGCTGGGCTCACATTAGTTACTTTCAATTCACGACACTAGACAGAGCCGCCATCTTGTAAACATTTTATACTGATGTAATGGCCGATGCCAAAAGTAACACTAAGTTAATAATTCGTCCCAAATAAAGTGTAATAATTAATGCTTATCTCACACAGTCTGGATTTTAGGTGTACTATTTGAAAGCAGCGCTATTAATGTCACGCGGTAATGTATAATGCTTAAATGCTTGGTTTTATCACCTAGTTATACAGACAAAATAACAGTGTCTAAGTGTTGTGATTGCAATTCAGTAAAAGTTAACTCCAATTAATTTGTTTTAAAATAATAATATTACTCATTATGTGGTACGTATTCTTAGTAATATTACTCAGTTAATTATTTCTCAATAGGCTGCCATTTCTATGTTGTTAATTGTATCTTGCCTTAAAAATTATATCATTTGTACGCTCGTAATTATAGTTTTCTTCTAAATTATATACTCTTGGTTCTTTTAATACTATTATTGTCCAATACAACTGTCCTCCTTTACTTTGAACTATCATATTTACAATGACTAATGGTTTATTTCACTGGTACACAGCACTCTTATGCTTAGATGTTCTCTGGTTAATGATTTAAACAAGAGAGAGTTGGCGACTTTTGTTTAGAGTATATATCATTATTAGAACCAAGCTTATTTCTTCTCACTTTGGTTTAGTTTAAATCTATATTTATTTTTAAATTCTTATTTTTGTCTATAACACGGTTTTTAAGTTTACTACATAGCTTAACGCACTTATTGTTACATAATTTACACGTCGTTGACATTTTAGACGCCTTTACAATTTATAAAATTTATTATACTTAGTATAAAATTTATACAACACATTTATATAACACAACAATATATTATAAATTAATAGTTTATTGTTTCATTCAAATTCTTCTCCAAAATGTGTAAAATGCAGTTTTGAGGTTATTAATTGTATAGCTGAGGAATTATTCAGTTAGGCCTACCTTCATATAAATCACACCATAACTATTACCAATAACCGTAACCGTAATAACAGTTTACAGTTTATGTTGTCTGGATGAACATGTGGTTAATTAATACTACAATTGAAACATTGTAATATTCACAAAATAATAAAAAATATATTTTTGTGCAAAAAGTTTTATTATTATTATTATTATAATATAAAAATAAACATATACAAGAAAAACTAACCAAATATGAATTATGTATGTGTGTGTGTGTATGTGTGTGCGCGTGTGTAACAAAATAACAGGTTTGAAGCTGATTGAACTTACAGAACTAAATTTAGATTGAGTGAGTTAATACATTTATTGGTTATTACTTGTTTAAAATAAAACCTATACAGTTGTATCTGTAAACTATGAATTTCAAAATATATAAATTTTTAAATTTTATAATATTTGACAGTAGCAAATTATAGTAAAATGAGTAGTATATAAAAGTATAGTCTTTATTTTTTTATACCTTATAAATAATTTATAACTTCTATTTCCTGGATTTTTTGGGTCAAGTTGGATTAGTCCGAACGATTTCGCGGGCCTGCTCGTACACTTTTACACCGGAAGTTGTCCTCCTAAGGTGGGATATCGATCTCATGGTTTCCTCGTGGGCGTTGTGTCCGTCCAAGTTGCTCCTGATTCAGTCCTCGTTGACAGCCATCGGTTGTTGAAGATCTCGAACGCCGTGCCTGACTTAGTGGAACTAAATTCAGTCGTCCCTCGATGATACATTCCGACTACCCAGAGACTGTGAGATACCTCTTATTAGAGACTGCGCAACTCACAGCTCACCCGTACTTCTATCTCCGTACACGACGTCATTTTTACATGTTAAAACATTCTAGATTGTTCGCGAAAATCGACCACGTGTTGGTGGACACGAACTTCCGGTCTCTAGACTTTCCACACCATTAGTTTTCAACTGCATATGATTGCATTACTAATTACTTTGACAAGTGAATATGTACTATTAAATTTATTTAATATTAAAATAATTAGTTATAAGTAGTGATTCCAATTTGCACACTAATATAAATGACTTATAGTGTGACTGTTAATTGACTTACTGTTTATTATTTTCACACAATTCGTTAATTGCACAACACTTATTCACTTTCACTCTACACTGAACAGCTGTGTTTTTATTGTTTATTATTTTCTTTAATTACGTTAACTTGCAGTATTTATCCTAATAACAGTAGTGCCTTATCACACTCACATCCTTTTGCACAGGACACCAACTAAGGCTTATTGTAAATATGTCCCCATATATTCACACATAGTGTGAATGTTTGTCTAACTTCTGTATATTGTTACGCAATTAGGAACATTCTAGAACAATGGAGTGTGTCTTCCTACGCGTTTCTCGGTTAGCTCAGCTGTAATGTTTATGTGCGTACATGAGATGAAAGACAATTACGTTACACTTGTCATGCGTCAACAATCGAGTCTGTTCGAGATGGCACCGGTCTGCGCACTGTGTTCAAGGTCAGACATCGACACAGTTTCTGGTGGATTCTAGATCGCCTGTAATACTTAGTTAGTTTGCTCGAACGTCATCCAGAAAGTGGCCGATTATTCTGACATCTCAGCGGGGTATAAATCGGTCAGTCAGTTTACGTGGAGCGATTACACAGTGCGTTCAAGTGGTTATTAGTGGAAAATGATTATTGTGTGGGTCTCTATTAGTTGACATTATTATTGCGTGTGGACAAATTTAAGTTGAATTACTGTAAAGTTTATTACGATTTGTTATTTGTGATCAATTAAATCTGTTTATTAATGACTTTATTGGTGTCTGTATTTTGTTTTTCCACTGTGCCATAAGACGATCAGTGAGACCGCCGTAACATATATAATATTATTGCAATCGTACAAATCTGCATATACGCCCAGTATAATATTTTTTGTTCAAATAAATAATTCCCAAACAGAAAAAAAATTGTTTAAATAAGTCTTAAGTAGTAGAGACATATGCACACAGGTGAGATCTGACAGTTCTGGACCTGTTTTGGACAACTGTTAACCTACGTTACTGGCGGTGTCAAACTGTATGTGTGTACGTGCGTGGTTTGCAGGGTGTAGCATCAATTGTCCAAGACATCAAATCTGTGTTTCTATGTACAGTTTATTTCACTTGTGTTACTGAAGTTTGGTTTCAACATGAATTCTTCCTCTTCTTCTTCTACAATTCATGGTGTAGCCAGAAATGCCTGTTCCGTCTCCACAATGTCATAGTTGGTCCCGTCTTGAAAAAGGTCTTCCAACGTTACGAGTAGAGGAAAAATGATGATTCTGACTCAAGTACCGTTATTCCCCCACCACCACCGCTGGACCAGCAGCATCGACCAATCAAATTGCATGGCGCCTTTCGCGCGCCAAGTTCAAATATATGCAGCCTTTCGCGAGCCTAGATCAAAGAGATGCCGCCGTTCCCAATTTTTTTATTATTTTTAATTTGATATTTTTATTTTTTTAATTAAATTGATTTGCATATCCGTGAATATATGCAGCCTTTCGCGAGCCTAGATCACTTTCACTTTCTACTGGACCACAGCATCCGCGACTTTTTCGCTGATCTGTGTCAAGATCCGCGACTTTTTCGCGTATCTGGACCACAGCATCCGTGTTATTTTTTTTATATGCAGCCTTTCGCGAGCCTAGATCATTTTCACTTTCTACTGGACCACAGCATCCGCGACTTTTTCGCTGATCTGTGTCAAGATCCGCAACTTTTTCGCGTATCTGGACCACAGCATCCGCAATGTATATTAAATCTATATGATCAGGTTTACCAACCTATGTATGGGTTCAAACTTGATATGTGTGTGTGTTATAGTGTATATTAAAATATATGATCAGGGTTACCAATCCTGCATTATTGTGTGTGTGTGTATAGAACAGATCTGTCAACATTTTTCTTCGGTGGGAAATTCAAATTATATTATAGTAAATTGTTGACGACGACTTCGATATCAACTCTCTCTCCCCTCCTCTCTCTTTGTCTCTAGACACAGTTGTCATCAGTTTTACATAAGCGTCGTGCTACTTATGGATTATTGTAATTAGCGATACTAAAATGTAATCACCAGGAAATATATATTTATCACCTATCCCGTGGCGTCCTTTTTTGACACATGACAGTCATTGGACTACGATTTAGAAATTAATATACTGCCAAGTCTGTGTGTGTGTGTGTGTGTGTGTGTGGTAAAGTGTTACGCATAAAAAAATCTCCTTGAAATAAGGTATTTTCAAAAGTTTTGTGTACACACACATTGTATAATAATTTTCGTAATTGTAAGATACAACCTGCAAATTATTAAAATGTCTCTCTCACACATTTCTGATTACTATACAAATAATTGGATGCATATTCGAAGATTTCCCTTATTCAAACGATTTGTATGTGTGTACACGAACTTAAATACAGACGATTGTAATTTTAAAAATTCATTTTTTGCATTAAATATATATCGTAAACAATGAAATAATAATATTTTGTCATTGTAAGATTTTAATAAAACAATTATCAGTTTAAATAATAATTTTCATGATTGTAAGATACAACCTACAAATTATTAAAATGTCTCTCTCACACACATTTCTGATTACTATACAAATAATTGCATGCATATTCGGAGTACGTTGACAGTGAAACAAGTCTATGCACACACACACACACACACACACACACACATACACACAACGATACTGAATTAGATATAGTTATTATTCGCTAAATTAAACCAGAGGTCATTAACCTTGTATACGACGTCCTACATTCTAATTTCACACCCGCTAGTCATTAGCAGTGATTAGGATTATAAAGTATTTACTCTAAAAACGGACAACTCTACTTTCTAATTTGACACCTGTCAAGCATTAACACCGCTTACAGTAATTACTCTAAAAACGGACACACACACACACACACACACACACACACACACACACACACACACACGTACTTTCCCCACTACAGAGTACACTATATATACGCTAAGTAAGTTAGCGGCAATTTCTTATTTGTCGACTTGTACGTGTCTTCCAGTATACACATCTTCTTTTGAAAGACTGTTTGTACGTCTTCAGTGTAGACAACGCACATACTAGTTTGGCTGATACTGTCTTCCAGTATACACATCTTCTTTTGGTAAGTGTATAGATTTTATTTAAACGTAAAAATTATCAAGTGCATTATTTATTGAATTTAATACATGTGTGTGTGTGTACGCGTGTGTGTATGATCAAATTACAATTTCTGAAAATATATTCTTACTGTATTTTTATAGTGGCAATTTCTCACCAACGTGTGCTGATACATCTTTTTTTTAATAGTTGAAAGACTGTTTGTACGCCTTCAGTGTAGACAACGCACATACTAGTTTTTTGGCAAGTTGTACAGATTTTATTTAATTTTAATTTTAATGTATGTGCAGATTTTTATTTAAACGTAAAAATTATTTTGCATTATCAAGCGTGTTATTGAATTTAATACATGTGTGTGTGTGTGTGTGTATGATCAAATTATTATGTCTGTTACAAATTTTCTGAAAAATTGCTTTAAACAAACGTTTTTAATGTAAAAAATTTAGAAAGTAGGTCACAGCGTATGATAACATTTATATCTCTCTCTAATTCTGTTGTGGACATACATAGCTGTAAGCAGTGACTATCTCCTTATGAATGCGGAATGTAGACTTTCCTAAAATTATTTGCATTAAAACATTATCAAACGCATTACTGAATTTAATACATGTGTGTGTGTATGATCAAATTATTATGTCTGTTACAAATTTTCTGAAAAATTGCTTTAAACAAACTCTGTCTGTCTGTCTGTCTCTCTCTCTCTCTCTCTCTCGTTGTCAAAAGTTATGTTCAAACCGTTTCTCCTCTCCGTGCATGTATATGATTTTAGAAAGTTTATATATATTCGACAAATATTAACTGTGTGCGTACTTACAACGCCCGCTCTCTCTCTCTCTCACTCATCGTCAAAACGTTGACTTCATTTTTCATTGTATTAAATAATTAACAAATATTAACTATGTGTGCGTGTGTTGTCAACTACTTACATGCGCGTTCTCTCTCTCGCTCGCAGACGTTGGAAGAAATTCCTAGTTTATAATGTAATTACCTGTGCGTGTATGTCTCTCTTTATTCGACAAGACTTAAACACGACTATGTACTGTGTTGGACAATGGCGTATATTCTACAAGCGAATCATGTAGTATCATACAGTAGGCGGTCGTCTGTGTAGGAAAATTCGTTGACGATTCAAATTAATTTCGAGTTTCATTATTTAATTTGCCGTCAGCAGGTAATTTGTAATATTCTTGAAATATAAGGAGGGCATTGGAAACATCTGAATCATTTACTAATTGCAATGACGTTTTATCTTTCGTATAAAGATATCCATATTCATATAAGTAACCTAATCCAATTGAAACTGTGTTGTGTTATCCGTTAAACATTTTGTCCATAATGTTAAAAAAATATTACAGATTTAAGTGGCGTCATGGTTTCCGATTGTACTTTACAATGACAAATACCAAACAACGTTGTTAATAATTATAAAAGAATATGTTATTATCCCTTCTCCTCAATATTTATAAAAAAGATTTTTAACAAAAATATGAATTAACAGGAATCGAACCTACATACTTACCTTCACATTTACCATTACTCGTCTAACCATTTAATCGATTAAGCTAATTCATATCTTATTAACGAACGATTACTCACGAAAGGAAAAACAGTTTACATGTCAACGAACTCGGAATGTTTACATTTTAAGTGTGCAATGTTTACGTGTCAACAAACACCGTCTGTTTATGTTTTCGATTTTCACATTTGAATGCGCGGTAATGACCGCAGAGAGGAGAAACGGTTTGAACATAACGTTTGACAACGAGAGACAAAGAGAGAGGAGCCAACAACTATGTTGATTAGAAGTGCTGTAAGTTCAATAACAATGTTCGCTACGTAACGTATTCAAATCTGTTTACTCACCTCTTAAATGTTGAATGTGTGTGCGCACGCGTGTGTGTATGATCAAATTATTATGTCTCACTTCTAATTGAAGATATATTTTAGGATTTTATTTAAACGTAAAAATTATTTGCATTATCAAGCACATTATTTATTGAATTTAATACATGTGCGTGTGTGTGTGTGTGTGTGTGTGATCAAATTATTATGTCTGTACAATTGTCTGAAATATATTCTTAACGTATTTTTTTTTTTTTTTTTTTTTTTTTTTTTTTAGTAGCAATTTCTCATTTGACCACCTGCGTGAAAGCTATCACCACATTTTTAAATAGTTGAAGACTGTTGTAGTATTGTACAGCGTCAGTATACACACACAACTTTCATCATTAAGGGTGTATAGACAACACACATACTAGTTGGTGAGTGTACAGATTTATTTAAACGTAAAAACATTATCAAGCGCATGATTTATTGAATTTAATACATGTGTGTGTGTGTGTGTGTGTGTGATCAAATTATTATTATGTCTGTTACAATTCTCTGAAATATTGCTTTAAACAAACATTTTTAATGTAACAAATTTAGAAACCAGGTCATAGCGAATGATGACATTTATATCTCTCTAATTCTGTTGTGGACATGCGTAGCTGTAAGCAGTGACCATTTCCTTATGAAAGTGGAATGTAGACTTTCTTAAATTATTTGCATTAAAACATCATCAAGCGCATTATTGAATTTAATACATGTGTGTGTGTGTGTGTGTGTGCGCACGCGTGTGTGTATGATCAAATTATTATGTCTCACTTCTAATTGAAGATATATTTTAGGATTTTATTTAAACGTAAAAACATTATCAAGCGCATTATTTATTGAATTTAATACATGTGTGTGTGTGTGTGTGTGTGTGTGTGTGTATGATCAAATTATTATTATGTCTGTTACAATTCTCTGAAATATTGCTTTAAACAAACATTTTTAATGTAACAAATTTAGAAAGCAGGTCACAGCGAATGATGACATTTATATCTCTCTCATTCTGTTGTGGACATGTACATACATGCATAGCTGTAAGCGGTGGCCATTTCCTTATGAAAGTGGAATGTAGACTTTCCTAAATTATTTGCATTAAAACATCATCAAGCACATTATTATTTATTGAATTTAATACATGTGTGCGCACGCGTGTGTGTATGATCAAATTATTATGTCTCACTTCTAATTGAAGATATATATTTTAGGTATAGCTGAATGTTAAGCGTACAACGTCCGTCTGTCATTTAAGGGTACGTTTGTGTGTGGACAACGCTCGCTAGTTTGCTGCAAGTAAGTAAGTATACATTATTGGAGTGGGTTATACAAATAATAATAATAATAATAAAGTGTGTTTGTAATATATACATTTTATTCAAATACATACACACAGCTCCAAGATTATATTAAACAGTTTTACAATTAAAAATACATATACATATACAGCTCCAAGATTATAGTGTTACTCATCGGTGCGTGCTGGCAGTACATTTTTCTTGCTGTCTGAAACGCTAACACAACAAAGCGTGGTTTTTCTAGCTGACATATATATCATAAGAAAGATCTAATACGCACACGCAACGTAATCACACACATACATACAACGTGCGCACGCAACGTGCACACACACACACACACACACACACACACACACACACACACACACACACACACACACAAACGCACACGCAACGTAATCACACATAGACGCATACGCAACGTAAACACACACAGACGCGCACGCAACGTAATCACACACAGACGCACACGCAACGTAAACACACACACATACATACAACGTACACACGCAACGTGCACACACACACAGACGCACACGCAACGTAATCACACACAGACGCATACGCAACGTAAACACACACAGACGCACACGCAACGTAATCACACACAGACGCATACGCAACGTAAACACACACAGACGCACACGCAACGTAATCACACACAGACGCACACGCAACGTAAACACACACACATACATACAACGTACACACGCAACGTGCACACACACACAGACGCACACGCAACGTAATCACACACAAGGTCCAATAAAACTGATAACAGATTTAAATTTGCTATAGTCATTGTAAGACGTTACAATCCTTGATGTGTCTAATAAGTAAATTGTATGAATATATCACTGAATAATAATAATATAATCGTTCTAGTGTTATCGTTTGCTGCAACAGGTAACGCAGTTTACAAATAATTACATATAGATTCAGAGACGTATAGTGAAATAAATTAAAAATAGAAATTAATTTCATCATAAGTTAATGTCCTTTCATCAAAACTTTGTAAATTAGAATCTGCACTACATTCAAACACACGCACACACACACAGTAATAATACAAAATCACTGCTTTATTAATTTAAAAATACTGTATGAAAGAGTGGTATGTAATTTTCATCCAAAATATGTAAAACAAAAATACAGATTATATGATAAGTAAATTGTATATATCACTGAATAATAATAATATAATCGTTCTAGTGTTAACGTTTGCTGCAACAGGTAACGCAGTTTACAAATAATTACATATAGGTTCAGAGGTGTATAGTGAAATAAATTAAAAATAGAAATTAATTCCTCATAAGTTAATGTCCTTTCAAATAGTATTCATCAAAACTTTGTAAATTAGAATCTGCACTACAGTCAAACATACGCACACACAAATAAATTAAAAATAGAAATTAATTTCATCATATGTCTGTAACACCATACAGAAGACACTAGTGAACACGTCTGTATCAAACAATGATAGAATATTCGTCACAAAAGGACAGTAGAATGTGATAGTGGTGGTGGTGGTAACGTCGATCATACACACAGACTCTGGAGAGAGGCTAAAGTTTATCGAGATGAAAACGTCGTAGACACTTTCTTCTCGTGGTTGATGAAAGACGCCGAGGATATGATGAAGGTAGTACGACATAACGTACGCATTGCAACATCCAGTGAGCGTTACGTGTCGTTCTCTCTGGGTCCCTTGCGTTTCGTCGACTCTTTTCAATTTCTTAATCCCTCTCTGGACACACTCGTTACGTCCGTCCATCCATCCGTCCGACTGTCTATATCTGTCTGTCTGTCTGTCTGTCTGTCTGTCTCTCTCTCTCTCTCTCTCTCTCTCTCTCTCTCTCTCTCTCTCTCTCTCTCTCTCTCTCTCTCTCTCTCTCTCTCTCTCTCTCTCTCTCTCTCTCTCTATCTCTCTATCTCTCTCTCTCTCTCGTTGTCAAACGTTATGTTCAAACCGTTTCTCCTCTCTATGATCATTACCGTGCATGTATATGATTTTAGAAAGTTTATATATATTCGACAAATATTAACTGTGTACGTACTTACAACGCCCACTCTCTCTCTCTCATCGTCAAAACGTTGACTTCATTTTTCATTGTATTAAATAATTAACAAATATTAACTATGTGTGCGTGTGTGTTGTCAACTACTTACATGCGCGTTCTCTCTCTCTTAACATAACGCTTCGTGTGAAGCGTTTTGTAGAGCAGGTTTCAACTGTGGAAGGTTTCATCGGACAAAAGGCTTGCCGCATGACAACTGGCACCAATCGTACACTCTAGTGTTTTTGGTGGTCCTAAAAAGGACCGTGTTGTGAGAACGGCGATGTTGGTAGTGCCGCGCTGAGATGTTCGGCGGCTGCGCCTGCTGTTCACGGCGTACTGCAGTCCTCCTCTTCTTCCGACACTGGTTGTAGAGTCAGCTGCCGACCCAGCGAAATCCATCGCTGACGCGGAACTTTCAAAATTTTCTGTCGGCTCAGGTTTTATTAACTAACTGGCATCGCTGATTGGCTAGCTCCGAACACGAAGTTGGTTACGTCTCGGTGGCTGCTGATGTCTGATTGGCTCGCTGTGTCCACCGCTGGTACCGGAGAGCAGATGTTCGCATACCGCTGCCATCACAATATATAACCGGTGAACTTCACAATCGTTCGTGTTGCTGAACACTACTGTGCTACAAATTGTATGTTACAAATTGATATTCTAATTTACTTTGTGAGATATAAAGCGTTTAAGATACACTAACATAATACCAGCGTTATAACAGTTTCTTTGTTTTTCAGTATTCACTCTCACGTCTGAATATTACCATGTCTGACCTTCAGCAGAATCCAGAACATCAGCAGGAACAGGGACATCCTCAACAAGGTAAAAATTTTTTTAAATACCAATTGTCTCTCTCTATAATTATGCTGCAGCAAACCAAATTTGTTTGATATGAATTAACATGTATAAGATAGTCTCTTGACGTTGTTTAGAAATTGATATGACGGAGAAAATTTTTTATGTTCTGACATAGGTTTGTCACCTTCTCCCCAATGTATTGTCTCTTGACATCGTTTAGAAATTGACATGACGGAGAAAATTGTTCATGTTCCACCATAGGTATGTCACCTTCTCTCCAATGAACTAATTCAATTCCGCAACAAAAGCATTTAACTCTATCGTCTATGAATGACATACTATGTCCACAAACATCATAATTTAGCGGATAGTAGTAAAACCCGGCAAACGCTAACTCGTCGGGACTGACAAACGTCACTTCCCAATACTTGAACGATTTTCTTCTTTCACTTTCAATGCTAAAATCATGAGTAGCTGCCATCTTCACAGTTTGCAATAAACTAACGTATTACTAACGTGTACTATCTATTTATTTACCATAAACATGAATGTGTGTTATTCATCATTCCTATTAGCTAATACATGTGTTTCTATTGTTTCAGATATGACACGATTTTATATTGTGCGAAACAGTAGTATTAGAGGATGTCTTACAACTTTTAATTACCTGCCTGTGTACACAGAAGAAGAAGATCAAGATATAGTACCGATAATGACCGAGGTGCGACCTTTATTGTGCAAGGATATTCTGGCAGAACAAGCACGTTTACGCAGTATCAAATGGCATATTGCGTGCAGGATACGTTTCACTAAAACTGTGTTAGATGGTGACAGCGGCGAAGAAAAAGAGGTAACCAAAGACGCCGTCTTCCACGGACGTTGTCGTACGTTGCTCACGGACGACAACGACGAGTTGAACTGTCTACTCGATGAATCCTACGATAAAATCATGAATAGCATATCCAATTTTACCCGTGACGGGAGCGGATGGTCGGTGGATGCTGTACTGAAGCTGGAACTAGTTGTTGGACGGTACCGACCTCTAGCAGCATCCTCCTACCTTCCAACCCCGCGAAAACTTGCACTCACCAAGGCAGTAGTCAACATCAAGAACCCTCAAGATGAAATGTGTTTTCTATGGTCCGTACTAGCTCACATACACCCTCAAGAACGTAATAAAGAACGTGTTTCAAAATACACCTCATTCATAAACACAATAAATATGTTCGGTATCGAGTACCCTGTTTCTATAAACTCACTTTCTAAATTTGAAACACAGAATCCCAACATTTCTATAAACGTTTTCGGCTATGATATAGAAGACAATATCAGAAAAATCAAAAAATGAGGTTTATCCGTTAAGAATTACCTCCAATAAGGACAGATTACATCATGTTAATCTTTTGCTTCTGTCCGATACAAATAGCCGAAAACATTACTGTCTTATCAGTAACATGAGTAGATTGTTATCATCCCTAACAAAACACTGCAATAAATCATTTTACTGTGACTACTGCCTGCATCGTTTCTCCACAGAACATGGTCTGTCCGATCATCTCCCCTACTGCACACCTCACGGCGAGCAGAAAACCAAAATGCCTACAGAGGAGGAGAAGTTTATGTCATTTAAAAATTACGCGCACTGTCGTAAAGTACCCTTTACCGTCTACGCCGACTTCGAGTCTCTCATCACTCCGCTTCAATCGTGTTCACCTGGTAACAACGTCCCGACGACAGTGCACGAGTTAGGCGAATTCTACTCAGTTGATAGCAACGGTGCCCGTCAGAAAATAACTTCTCCTCCTGTATCGTCCACATCATACGAAGCGATGCATATTCCGTCAGGTTTCTCCTATGCTATCGTCGATCATACACACAGACTCTGGGGAGAGGCTAAAGTTTATCGAGGTGAAAACGTCGTAGACACTTTCTTCTCGTGGTTGATGAAAGACGCCGAGGATATGATGAAGGTAGTACGACATAACGTGCAAATAATTATGTCCGATGATGACAATGTTGCGTTCACTAACGCCACCGTTTGTCATTTGTGTGAGCGCCCTTTGACAGACGATGACAAGGTACGCAATCATTGTCATCTTACGGGGAAATTCTTGGGAGCAGCCCACAATAGCTGTAATCTAAGCTACAAGATGCCTCGTCATATCCCCGTCTTCTTTCACAACCTTCGTGGCTACGACTGTCACCATTTAATGCAGGGTTTAGGAAAATATAAGGACCAACACGTATCCTGCATTGCAACATCCAGTGAGCGTTACGTGTCGTTCTCCCTGGGTCCCTTGCGTTTCGTAGACTCCTTTCAATTTCTTAATCGCTCTCTGGACACACTCGTTACCAATCTGTCCACGTCCGGGAGCCAATTTCCTTTGCTCAGAGAGGAAATGCTTAGACGGGGTTTCGACGAACAGACCAATCTGCTCGTACGCAAGGGAGTATACCCTTACGAGTACGTTGACAGCATTGATCGGTTCAACGAATCAAGTCTACCCGCTCGTGAACACTTTGATAACCGGTTGTTGGAATCGGCTATTTCGGACGCAGATTACGAGCACGCACAAAACGTGTGGAGTGCATTCAATCTGCGTACGTTTGGAGATTACCACGATTTGTATTTGTTGACAGACGTAATGCTGCTGGCCGATGTCTTTAAAAGTTTCCGAGACATGGCCTTACGCGATTACTGCTTGGACCCGTGTCATTTTTACTCGCTTCCCGGACTCGCTTGGAACGCGATGCTAAAAATGACAGGGGTCGAATTAGAGCTGTTAACAGAGATAAATCTGCATCTGTTCCTTGAGTCTGGGGTCCGCGGAGGCTGCGCGATGATATCCAACCGTCACGCAGTCGCTAACAATCCTCTGATTCCAGATCAGTACGATGTATCGAAACCGACCTCCTTCATTCTGTATACAGACTGTAATAATTTATACGGTGCAGCCATGTCGCAACCACTCCCTTACGCAGACTTCCGATGGCTCGATCGTAACGAAATCGAGTCCTTGGACGTACGTAATGTGAGTGATGATTCCGACATCGGGTACATCCTCGAAGTCGACCTACACTATCCCGATACCTTACACGACCTGCATTCCGACTACCCACTTGCACCTGTGTGCCAGCGCGTAACACCCGATATCCTTTCTCCCTTTTCCAAACGTTTACACGAGAGTATATACAGATCATCGTATAACGAATCAGGGTCATCCGTAGAGAAGTTGTTAACAACTTTGGAGGACAAACAAAATTACGTTCTCCATTATCGAAATTTGAAATTGTATTTAAGTCTTGGCTTAGAGCTGAAAGCGACTCATAGGGTGTTGAGTTTTAAGCAAAGCGCTTGGTTGAAACCGTTTATCGATTTCAACACCCGCAAGAGGCAAGCAGCCGTCAACAGCTTTGAAAAAGACCTTTTCAAACTGATGAACAACGCCGTATACGGTAAGTCGCTGGAGAACGTACGGAAACATATAGACTTTGAACTAGTCTCGGATGAACGACGGCTTCAAAAACTAGTTTCCACACCTAGGCTAAAACGTATGATTCGTTATACGAACGATCTGGTGGGGCTCTCACTCCGTAAAAAATCCCTTGTTCTTTCCCGTCCCGTGTATGTCGGCTTCACGGTGCTTGACGTTAGCAAAACGATAATGTACGACTTTCATTATCGTTATGCTGTCGCCAAGTACGGCCGCAACGTTAAATTATTAATGACAGATACAGACAGTCTGATGTATAGCATTCAAACATCAGACTTGTATGCAGACATGAAGAAGGACCTACACGTTTTTGACACATCGGATTACCCTACGTCTCATCCTTGTTATAGCCTTAAGAACAAAAAGGTTGTCGGACTGTTCAAGGATGAAACGTGTGGTCGTCCTATTAGAGAATTCGTGGGTCTCCGTGCGAAATGTTATTCGTTCCTTGTGGCCCACGAAGATCCCACCCAAGAGTGTCAAAAACGTGTATGTAAAGGTGTGCCTCGAGTTGCGATTAAGAGGAGTCTGCGACACGATATGTATCGCAAGTGTCTCACTGATCATTGTCAGTTTTCTACCAGTGCGCTTTGTTTACGTAGCGATCATCATACGCTGTACACGATGCGTGTAAATAAGCAAGCGTTGTCACCGTATGATGATAAGCGTTATATATTAGACAATGGTCATGATACACTTGCATACGGTCATTATCGGATACGACAACGCATCAACATGGAGAACGACGACGACGACACCTCCCCACCTACTAAAAAAATTTGTCTCCATGTATAGTAACCCTCCTCAACACTTGTTTCTTTCGTCAGTTGATGTCTCTCGGTGCTTCAGTCCAGACGTCTGTAAACGTAAGTTCACATATTAATATCGCAACGATATTTGTATGTTTAAACATAATATATACATATATAGAGTTTGTAATGTGTGTGGTGGTTTCTTTGTCTTACAGTATTATGGATAACACTGCGGTTATAATCGACTTCCAGTGCTTTTTCGATGACAACGGAAAATATATTGTGAAGGAACTGTCAATCATGGACGTTCTGAGATTTGCTGGTAGACATTGGATTTTGACACCGCCTGCTACATCCGTTACGAATCCCAAATACGTTAGGACAAACCACTGGTTAACGTCAAATTATCATAGACTTAGATGGAGCGAAGGAGAGACACCATACGACAATCTTGTTTCATTGTTAACATCACATACACGTATATATAAATATGTGTTTGTGAAGGGTTTTGAGAAAAAACGTTTTTTGCAATCAAAGATAATACACAATAATATCATCAATCTCGATGACTTTGGTTGTCCTAAAAACATACCGTATATAATTCATGGAACAGAATGTCTTAGACATTTCAATTCTTCTGACCGTTGTGCCAACTATAAGGTGCATGCTATTCGGGAATGGATGATTCATGATTTTTGCTTTAAACAAACATTTTTAATGTAACAAATTTAGAAAGTAGGTCACTGCGAATGATGACATTTATATCTCTCTCTCTCATTCTGTTGTGGACATGTACATACATGCATAGCTGTAAGCAGTGACTATTTTCTTATGAAAATGGACTTTCCTAATGACATTGTTATATTTTTTGCTGTCTCTAATTTCGTCTGTGGGACATGTTCATACATGCAAATGAAAGTGGGACACCGACGTTACCACCACCACCACCACTATCACATTCTACTGTCCTTTTGTGACGAATATTCTGTCATTGTTTGGTTCTCTCTGTTTTGATACAGACGTGTTCACTAGTGTCTTCTAATAATGTCGTTTCTTGTAAAGTTTAATGCTGTAAGTGCTATCGAGTACAAAAGATGTTCAGAATTGACAGTGAATAAAAAATATCCCATCATGGTCTTAACAAATGTGGACACAAAATATGGGAACTCTGTGCTTGCTACGTTGGAGGATGGCGACCGTCAGTATCGTGTCTATCTTCCCAAGAGGTATGCAGGTGTCTTCACGAATGAGGAGCTCAGACATATCAAACCTAAAGAACTACATTTAGTGTATCGAGGGACGAGAAATCAAACAACACAAGTAGAGATTGAGTCCTAACGTCGTAAGTAGCAATCGTGTTAACAAACAATTTATTGATGTGTGTGTGTGTGTGTGTGTGTGTGTGTGTGTGTGTGTGTGTGTGTGTGTGTGTGTGTGTGTGTGTGTGTGTAGTTTCAATTCACTGTACTTAACACTTTAATAATTGAATTTGTATGTACATGATAAATGTATCATTGATTCTATTTAGTTTCGTTGAATAATAGTTGGTTCGATTAGAAATTATTTGAAAGTACATTACCTTTATGCGATAAATGTATCATTGATTCTAAGTAGAATTTACAAATTTCCAGTGAATAATATTTGGTTTGGTTTGATTAGAAATTATTTGAAAGTACATTAACTTATGAAAAATGACATATACTTGAAAAAGTTTACTTACTTAACACATTTGATTCTTTCCACTAACTGTGTGTGTGTGTGTGTGTGTGTGTGTGTGCATGTGATAATTGAATATTATCGTATCAGTGATTCTAATATCGACTGTATTGTTATGTTACAGATAAACTTCCTTGTGAACTGTATCTACAGCCGTGAAATTATTATTTTAAAATGTTACAATGTCAAAAATTATTATTAATATTTATTTTGTATATAACAATGTTTGTTTGTGATATATGTATATTTAATCAATGTAAAATGTATTTTAAATAATTGTATTATAACGGTTTGTAAACTATATTTTAAGTTTGTGTACAGTGCTGTAAATATATATTTAATCATTTAAAACAATATTATTATTAATATTTTATATATATAACAATGTTTGTGATATATATATATATTTAATCAATAATTGTATTATAGCGGTTTGTAAACTATATATTTTATGTTTGTGTACAGTGTTGTAAATATATATATATTTAATTATTTAAAACAAATTATGGTTTATTTTAATTTATTTCGTTATAAACCTTCGAATATGCATCCAATTATTTGTATAGTAATCAGAAATGTGTGAGAGAGACATTTTAATAATTTGCAGGTTGTATCTTACAATTACGAAAATTATTATACAATGTGTGTGTACACAAAACTTTTGAAAATACCTTATTTCAAGGAGATTTTTTTATGCGTAACACTTTACCACACACACACACACACAGACTTGGCAGTATATTAATTTCTAAATCGTAGTCCAATGACTGTCATGTGTCAAAAAAGGACGCCACGAGATAGGTGATAAATATATATTTCCTGGTGATTACATTTTAGTATCGCTAATTACAATAATCCATAAGTAGCACGACGCTTATGTAAAACTGATGACAACTGTGTCTAGAGACAAAGAGAGAGGAGGGGAGAGAGAGTTGATATCGAAGTCGTCGTCAACAATTTACTATAATACAGTTTGAATTTCCCACCGAAGAAAAATGTTGACAGATCTGTTCTATACACACACACACAATAATGCAGGATTGGTAACCCTGATCATATATTTTAATATACACTATAACACACACACATATCAAGTTTGAACCCATACATAGGTTGGTAAACCTGATCATATAGATTTAATATACATTGCGGATGCTGTGGTCCAGTAGAAAGTGAAAGTGAGCTAGGCTCGCGAAAGGCTGCATATAAAAAAAATAACACGGATGCTGTGGTCCAGATACGCGAAAAAGTCGCGGATCTTGACACAGATCAGCGAAAAAGTCGCGGATGCTGTGGTCCAGTAGAAAGTGAAAGTGATCTAGGCTCGCGAAAGGCTGCATATATTCACGGATATGCAAATCAATTTAATTAAAAAAATAAAAATATCAAATAAAAAAAAATAAAAAAATTGGGAACGGCGGCATCTCTTTGATCTAGGCTCGCGAAAGGCTGCATATATTTGAACTTGGCGCGCGAAAGGCGCCATGCAATTTGATTGGTCGATGCTGCTGGTCCAGCGGTGGTGGTGGGGGAATAACGGTACTTGAGTCAGAATCATCATTTTCCCTCTACTGTTACGCTTGCCCGTTGGTTTATAAGATCTTATTTGTTGTGGTAGTCTACATTTATTTGTCCATGCGGTCGATGTGTTCCCGCCATTTCCGCATTTAATCATCTATTCGATGATTCAAATTGTAGATGTTTAGCGCATTCCGGACGTCATCATTACGTATTGTATCTAATCGTGTACAGCCCTTGACTCTTCTCAGAAAGCACATTTCAGCTGCCTGAATCTTTGATCTATCTAGCTTTGAAGGAACCCAGGTCTCACTGCCGTACGTCAGAATTGGGACAGCCATGGTTTTATATAACTTTAATCTTGCCTCCTTACGCGTTTTATTTCCCAACGTTCTATTTATCGTGCCCCCTATGTATTCAAATCTCTGAAGTTTTCTTTCTATATCATGTCCTTTTAGATAGCTGACATCCGATCCTAAATAGGAAAAATGTGATACTTGTTCTACAGGATGTCCATAGACCATTCTTTTTAGCGTACTGGATTCTTCCCTTTAAATGACATAATTTAGTGGTGTTGCTGTTTATTTTAATACCTCCACGGACTTCTTCCTTCCATATCCTTCCATATTCCCTGTATATATTAAACAAAGTTGGAGTTATGCTACAACCCTGTCGCACGCCCTGTGTTGTTACTAGCTCTGTGCTTATACGTCGTCCCGTATTTATCACTATTTCTGCTCGTATATATAGTCCTTTCAATGCCTGGATCAAGTGTCGAGGGTACCCTCTTATATTCATAATTTTCCACAGCTTTTGTCTACTTACTTTGTCAAACGCCTTCTTAAAATCTATAAATGCTATGTGCGTTTCAAGATTGAACTCTCTTCTTTTTTCAATCAGTTGTTGTATTATAAAAACATTGGCAATGCAAGAGCGTCCCTTTCTAAAACCTGACTGTTCTTCACATAGCAATGCGTCAGTAATAATTTTCAATCTATTGTTGATTATCCGTGAATAGACCTTATAAGCTGAGTTAAGTAGACTGATTCCCCTATAGTTATCACACCTATGTCTGTCACCCTTCTTAAAAAGGGATATTACCTCCGCTTTGTTTCATGCTGATGGCACATCATTTGCTCTCCAACATTCATTAATCAAATGAAGAAATCGCAGTTCAAAAAGAGGCCCTCCGTGTTTTAGCAATTCCATGTTTATCTTATCCAGTCCACTTGCTTTCCTATTTTTAGAGTCTCTTAGTGCCTGTTGCAGCTCATCTAAAGTAATCATATTCACGCAAGCACTTATGTCGCTTCCTTCGTCCCTGTTTGCTTCTGCTTGACACCATAGTTCTTGGTAGTGCCTTTTCCATTCTTCATCTTCGATCACGTTTAGTGTATCTGTATCTCTTTCCTGAGAGTTTAGATGTTTAATGATTTTATACGCTACTTCCTGCCGTCCATGCAGGTAATGTTCTATGTTGCTTACAAATATATCCCAGTATTGTTGATGGGCTTTCCTGGCTATAGCTTTTGCGGTATTTCTTTTTGACTTATAAGTTTCCTCATTTTGTACACTTGGCGTTTGTAAGTATTTATGATACGCTATCTTTTTATCTTTTATAGCCTGTTCAAAAGATAATAACATGAATATGCATTATGTTGATAATAACATGTCCAACATGAATTAATAACATTAATTAAAGATAATTATTTAGTGAGTTTTTCAACTTACAAAAGACATTTTGCAATTCAGACAATGTCATTAGAAGAACTGCACAGACACTCGTGTGTTGGTGTAAGATTATTACAAAAAGGGCACTTATAACAGAGTTACGTAAACTAAAATTAATTTCGACCGTAAGTAACAAATAATAAACTATTGTGTTACTTGCAAATAACGTGTTGAAAATTGTGCATTTAATGTCAATTCTACCTTAAGCATCAAATCTACCGTTATTGCAAAAACCAAAAAGTGACGTGTTAATAATATGATGCTATGTATGAACAGACCAAATTAAACATATTAAGGATATTTTCATATCTAACATCAGAATTACTTCAGACTATACGAGGTGCTATCGGAAAGTTCCCGGACTGTACTTGGCACGGCTGTTGGACATGACTGTACAACCTGGCGTCCCAGTGTCCGATTCCGTAATACGTAATGAGTCAGTCTGCCGAGTTTCATTGCATTGTGAGGTTGTGTTCGGTCTACACGTTGTGTTTTGCAATCGTGTGTTAACGTTCATTTGCGAATTTTATGATGGCTGATAAATTCGAGCAACGCGTGTGCATTAAGTTTTGTTTTAAACTTGGTAAATCGCCTACTGAAACTTTTGCAATGCTTCGAGAAACTTTTGAAGAACATTCCCTACACAGAACACAGGTTTTTGAGTGGTACGCTCGTTTCAAGGCTGGCAGAATGTCACTTGAAGATGATCACCATTCAGGACGACCTTCCACGAGCAAAACGGATGAAAATGTTGAAAAAATTCGACAACTCATTCACGAAGACCGTCGTCAAACAATCCATGAGTTGTGTACAAGTGCCGGAGTAAGCTATGGAAGCTGTCAAGAAATTCTAACTGAAAATTTAGGCATGCGTCGTGTTGCTGCGAAATTCGTCCCTCGGCTTTTGTCTGTGGATCAGAAACAGCGCCGTGTTGATGTGTGCAGTGAACTCAGAGAAACGTCTGAAAATGACCCTACCTTCATCTCCAGGGTCATAACGGGTGATGAAAGCTGGTTTTATGGTTATGATCCAGAAACAAAACAGCAGTCGTCACAGTGGAAAAGTCCACAATCACCGAGACCAAAAAAAGCACGGCAGGTCAGAAGTGCAACAAAAACCATGCTCATTGTGTTTTTCGACATCAAAGGCATTGTCCATCGCGAGTTCGTGCCAGCTGGTGTTACAGTGAACTCAGATTTTTATTGTGACGTTTTGAGGCGGCTGAGACAAAATGTGCGACGAAAAAGGCCCAAATTGTGGGAAGACCAAAACTGGCTGTTGCATCACGACAATGCACCTGCTCACGCTTCACTGAAATCAACAGTTTTTGACCAAAAACAATATGGCCGCCGTCCCACACCCTCCATATTCACCAGATTTAGCCCCCGTGATTTTTCTCTGTTCCCGAAAATAAAAATTCACATGAAAGGTCACCGTTTTGACACTGTAGAAGACATTAAGAAAAAAACACAGGAGGTGCTTGACAGCCTTCAGCAAGACTTTTTTTGATACTTTCCAGGCATGGAAACAATGCTGGATTCGTTGTATCAATTCACAGGGAGACTACTTTGAAGGAGATGGGAGCCATTAATGGTCTAGGTAAGCAAAAAGAATTTATTAGACCTAGTCCAGGAACTTTCTGATAGCACCTCGTATATACCATCGACAATTTTGAACGAAGGTCAGACGCTAGTAACATACTTTCGGGGACACTATGTCGGTTTGATTAGCGGCAGAGGATCGGCATCATCATCATGAAGCAGCAAACAGAACAAACCACGAAGCCACGATTGACGATGGAGAATCATCACCATCATGATCACATCATCGTACCGTCCACATCCAGGGCTGCATACACACACATGTACGCAATATAACAGCTTCCCAACGGTGACTGAACAAATGCACATGTGACAAACAAATCTTTATTTATTGTTATTATTATTATTATTATTTAACAAAAAAATAACAATAAGAACGGAAGTATGAGCTAACGAATTAAAATCGTAATTGTATCGTATTGTAAATAGTGTACATATCCAAAGTAAAATAATATGTAATTTCAAGTTTTATTCACGAAATTGATTTTATAGTTAATTGAAATAAGTACTCATTTGTAAAACAATAATTATGTTTACTTAAAGTAAATATTTTATAAAAATATTATTAGTAAACTTCCATTTTAATTTAATAAATATATTACTATTTTCGTAACTGATTTTCTATGGTTTAAAAATCTCAATAATGATTCAAAGTTTAGACTCTTGTCAGACACCAATTTTTTATGTGTTTCGTACCTTGACGTTTATATGCTATTATCATATGTTAATAACCTAACATATATAAAATCATATAAAATATATAATATGTTTTCAATGTATATTCTTTTTAAAAGGAAACATTCGGAATTCACAATTTTTGTAATATTTAAAATTATTTTTAACGTAATAATTAATAAATGAATGATGTATTATTTCCAGAATTTTAATTAGCTATTTCATGCCGTCAACGTCTCACTCCTCTTCAAAAATGTTTATAGTGCAACAATTACACTTCACTCAACGAACACACAAAATCCTACGAGCTACCCGGTCGTAATACAATAGCTCGTCGGATATATAAAGACAGAATGGTATTCATCGTAATGTCTCTTGTCATGTTGTGTGTAACACACACACACACACACACACACACACACACACACACACACACACACACACACACACACACACACACACCTAGCTAATGAAGTCTGTCATCGTTAATGAAATTAGTGAATTTCTGTACGTTAAGATGATGTCAAAGTCCACTCGGTAAGTTAGTAAAAGCAGGTTACCTGAAGATCTGCTTACTGTGGAATGAGTATGTAAGCCTAAAAAAACTGAAATAAACAGAAGTGATTTTCGGAGTTGTCACAGGTAAAATAAATTCAAATAATTGCATGTAATGTTAGATGTTGAAAAGACATTCAAATATAGCATTGTCTCAGTGTGGAGAAGTTCCACACAATAAGCCTATATTACATTTAGGAAAGCGCTGGCAAATAATTTCGTGGATAGAAAGATATCCTAGCATCAAGTAATTTAAAACAAAGCAACCTGATAAAGTATGTTGTGTAAAGTTTAGTTATACACTTCTCTGATTCAGAGGCTATTGAAAAGAGAGACGAGCATCAATTGGTAGCTTACAAAACATGGCACTGAAGCAAAATGGTCTGAAATTCACGGGAAGCTCAATCAATCGATGGTGATGTGTTTAAGAGAAAGAAGACAGATGAGAAAAATTATCCCGCTTCATATATCTCAGTAATAAGTAACGTAATTACTTGTGCTACAGTGGATAGATAAAGCATATTTCTTGCATCAAATAACTACGCAAACGCAGTTGAACAAAACATATGCAAAGTGGTGGTTCTGTTATAGTTTTACGCGTCACCAGTTGGCCTATTATAACATGTTAACAAAACGAGTAAATTTAATGTGATTGTTGAACAAGTACAAGTAAGCTATTCCGTAGCACTACATAAAGGTCAGAATTTTATATTTTTTTAATCTTAGTAAACGTTTACATAATTTTAAATACAATTGTAGTCGACTATGTGTGTTTTACAAATATAAAGACATCATCAGTACTTAAACATGTGTTACATGTTACATGTACTTACATGTTTTATGTTTTACTTATACAGCTCTCTATCTTTTATATACTACTTTTATTTTTACTCCTAATTTTGCCGCCAACAACTAGGCTCCCTTTTCATTTTTTCCTCTTCGTCTCTCTGCCCTCTCTGTCTGTCTGTCTATATGTCATCTATATGTCTGTCTGTCTCTATCTGTCTGTCTCTCTCTCACTCTCTCTCTCTCTCTCTCTCTCTCTCTCTCTCTCTCTCTCTCTCTCTCTCTCTCTCTCTCTCTCTCTCTCTCTCTCTCTCTCTCTCTCTCCCTCCCTCCCTCAGTCTATCAGTCTCCCTCTCTCTTCCTCTTTATATCGCTATATGTATGAACTATTCATCACTTCACTGTACACCTATATAAAATAATGCGCCAATGTGAAACAATTTATTTATCTTAACTGTCATGCAAACTAATTATAAACATATAGTCTTAAAACTTCTTAGTTTAATTACGAGCATTATTGTAACTTCATGGGAAAGGAAGGAGAAAACAGGACAGTTTACGTGTGTGAGTGTGTACGCGCGCGGCGCGTAAATACGGAAAGATAGAGGAAGTCTATGGAATTGTAAAATGTAGTTAAAAAAGTGTAGTTTTGTTAAGATTATAATTATGGTCCTTTATAATCATAATATAAATAAGTGTGGTACAGTAATCTTTCTAAACTTGTGAGTAGTGAAAATGATCTGTATTGTGCTTTCCATGGAATATTTTACTGTTATATGTCACCCGTACGCACATGACCTCCCTCACATCCCTGTAGTTCAACGTCGCTTAGTTCCATCAACCACTGAAGTTTGATGGAAAATAGTTCACCAACTGAAGTATAATTTGCTTGTCAGACACCCAAGCAACTTTAATAATTTTATAATTTTTTGTATATATGTTTTTATTTCTTGATGTTTATATGCTATTATTGTGTGTTACATATAAGATATTGTGTTTATATACATGCGATCTAAACTTTCTCGTCCTCCGACCAACAATTGATCCTAAAGGCCGCTCGTTCAGCTACAGTACTTTTTGCAGATGATAAGTGCGCTTTCGTTTTGCTCCCACAGTCTGCTAATGTTGAGCAACTGGCTGTGTATAGAAGAAACCATAAAAACCGTCTCCAACTCACTCCATCTTAAAAAGCCTAGTAAGGAATATTCAACCAAGTAATGTTACGAAGAATAATGTACCAGATTTGAAAAGTTACTAACCAGGGAAAGAGTTTTGGAACTAAAGAGCTTGAGAATTAACGAAGCTTCAAATAGCTTCAAATTGCATTCAAAGTTAAAAACTTAGTAATATTATTACTTTAGAATAGCTGAGTGGGTATCGTGTTTTTCGTTTTCCACGGTAGGCACACTGAATGCCACTCTGCGCACGATTCCCCACCACAAGCGCGCGCGCGCACACACACACACACACACACACACACACAAACACACACAGAACCAGCATTTGTAATAATGTCTTTATGCATTGGTAATTCTGTTTGTAACTCCGCTCAGAACACTAGTTTGCTCTCTTCTCTCTAAAGATACCTTTATATCGCAAAGGGAATATATCATTTTATGTAGATTATGTTTACCCTATCTACAATCGGATTCGATGTTACGCCTTTTCTGCATATCTCATGAATAACACAAAGGGGAAGAGTTCATAACACTAGGGGACTATCAAGTATCTGTGAAATGTATACGTTAGCAGAACTATGTCTAAAATATCATTTTTGGAAGAAGAAAATCTTAATTAAAATCAAAATTCACTTATCACTTCTGTATATTAAAATTTTATTTAAAGAAATTAATAAGCAGGTTATGCTCAAAACAATGTATTCTATCGATACAATTTTAAACAGTATTTCCAGTTATTATTTGAATACGTATTATTTTGTATTCTGCTTCTGTGCCAGTTGTATAGTACGTGATTATAAAGAGTAGTTGCAGGTGTAGCAAAGTTAATATTTACATGGCTAAAGTTGGTTTCCCTTAAACTGGAACCTGAAGTAATGTAATGGAGTGCAACAGAATGTATAAGTAGTAAATGAATTATATAACACGGGTGTTATTTCATATACTAAACAGTTAATAAACGGCTTACGTTAGTCCATTTAAAGAATGATAGGTAGAGGGAGAATGGGTGAGAGAGAAGGTGTGATTGTTTTGCCACATCATTCTCACTCCCTCTCACTCTCTCTCTATCTCACTCTCTCTCTCTCACTCTCTCTCTCTCTCTCTCTCTCTCTCTCTCTCTCACACACACACACACACACACACACACACACACTTTGTCTCTTTCTGCAATGACACTCTAAAACTCTCATCATATCTATTTACACTATCCTCCTCACATAAATTAGAGCATTATGTACCAGATAACAGAATAGATTTAACAACTTACATTAAAGAGTTACAAAATATTACACAACATTGTAGAAAAACGATCTATTCATGAAAAATGGTCTATAAAGAGTACCATAGTCTCATATACTTTTTATTTATGTGTGTGTGTGTGTGTGTGTGTGTGTGTGTCGTTAGTCATACTCTCTCTCGGGCATACTCTCTCCCTCTATCTCTCTCTCTCTCTTACAGTAAGAACTAGTATGTAATTAAAAAATATAACATATTTTGTTCTACTTATTACTCTGTGATACATCACTTTACGGAACGCCATCCAATGTTAAAATACTTAAAAAAAATCAAAAATCGCTAAAAGGAGAACAATAATAAGCTAAACATCAATATTTCGTTTAAATTTTCTGTCTTCCAAAACAAACGATTAAATTTAATTATTAAAAGAAAAAATTGAAGGAAAAAGGTGCAAAGAAATTAGAATATTACTGTAAATTACAATTAAACATTTCTACGTAAAACGTTGTTAAGGCAATAAGAAAAAATTTAGTATTTAATTAAAAAATAACATCGTCTTCTGCTTGCTTAATTAATTTGCAAGACTTTTCTTCGTATTTTTCTGATGTTAAAGATTGTTAAACGGGAACACTTGAATCAAAAGGCTTACTGTTTTTATTCAGTTTAGAGTGACTTTCAAGATTCACAAATTTGTTGAGCTCTTTACTACATAGAGGTAAACAATTATTATGAAATACTGTGTAGTGTAACATAACGTAGGCCTATATTAATGTATTACAAAGTGTATATAAACAAAAAATTGTATATAATAAGAAAAATAACGAAAGCAATTTAAAAAAATTAAATGACGACATTTATGTACGTCACTTTTACACAGTGGTCCAAACGCTGATGTCAAACTGAGGAAACGTTTCCACTCATTAAACTGAATAAAATTTGTTCAAAAAAGCATG
Source organism: Magicicada septendecula (assembly GCA_034769895.1). Lineage (NCBI taxonomy): Eukaryota > Metazoa > Arthropoda > Insecta > Hemiptera > Cicadidae > Magicicada > Magicicada septendecula. Next base: position 511,983,269 of record CM068368.1, read on the forward strand.
CCGAAAAGTACCTGTGTGTTTTCCGACTCTGTGTGTGTGTGTGTGTGTGTGTGTGTGTGTGTGTGTGTGTGTGTTTGTGTGTGTGTGTGTTTATTTTTTTAATTAATTACTGCCGAAAAAGGTAAAACGTACAATAGAAATTGTATATGATTATAAACTGTGTATAACATTTCTTTTAAGCACATAAAAAATAGTTACTACGATCATTCAGAGCGTGGAACGCACACGTTTTTTTTAAGAATCTAATACTTACATTGTTAAATTAGGTATATTTCCATTGGAGAAAATAGTTTTTGATAGTCGAACATAGGTGCAAGCATTGCGGTAAAAACAGTTTTCAATACTCAGGAAATGTTTTGTGATGAATAGGATAATAACCAGAGTGTGAAAAAGGATGAGTCAAGAAAAGAAAACATATCTTGTAACATTAATTGTATATATAATACAAAACTACATATATTTCAAGAGACCGTATATAACATATCTTGAAAATTAGTTGTATATATGTTACAAAAAACTACATATATAACATAAGTTGAAAAATTAACTGTTCATATATTTGAAGAAACGATGTCTTGAAAAATTAATTGTATGCATGTGTGTGTGGTGTGTGTGTGTGTGTGTGTGTATTACAAGGGACTACACACACACACACACACACACACACACACCTCTACAAGTGCACAAGTCCAGGAATGTCTCGTTAGAAGTACTCATGTGTAACAGAAAACAACATATTACAATATTAGATACAGTCATTAACACATACACACACACGCAGACACCCCCCCACACACACACATACAATTATTTGTAATGTAATGTAACTGACGTTACAATGTTTATTTGTAATGTAACTGACGTTTTAAATCTGACTCAAGAATATCGCTAGCCAATTGATACGGCCTCCTCTACTTCAGATATTTTACTTGACATGCTGCTTCTGCGATAGATATTTTTGTAGATATCGATTCTTCTACGTCAGATATTCTAGTAATTTGGTTATTACTTTCACCTCGTATTCACCCAAGACACAACGTAGGAGACCCAACTCTGCAGCTTTTGCTCCAATTTCTTGCATCTGCTTTTGCTCCTGTATTAACGCTTTGATGTCACTTATGTCACGATTCCGTTCCTCTGCCTCGCGTCGTTGTTTTTCTTTTTGTCGATCACCCGACTTCGGCAAGAACGTCTTACTTTTTCGGCAGTATATAAGAAAAAACGTACTCTGTTTTCCGACTGTGTAGGTGTGTGTATGTTTATTTTTTTTAATTAATTACTTGTAAATAATTATTAATTAATTGTAATTTACAGTAATATTGTAAGTAATTTTTTTGCACCTTTTTCCTTCAATTTTTTGCTTTTAATAATTTAATTTAATCGTGTGTTTTCCGTTCTTCTGCCTCTTCTCTTTCCTGTCTGCGTTTCTCATGCTGTCGACTTTCTGCTTTTTCCGCTCCTGTCTACCTTTCTTATCCTACCGTGTCTCTGCTTGTTCTACCTACTGTCTTAACAGCGCTGTCTTGGAAGGCTTCCATCATCTAACTGGTGTCCATGTTTACATATTAATTAGAACGTACACTATTCTTCTACAAAGTGTTTTCTCTTTCGAACTTTAATAATTGCTGACTTTCCGCTGATCTTACTTCGAATTATGGCTGTGTTGTTTTAAAACTTCGTATCATTTCATCATACTAAAGTGGTGTGTACATCCAGTCATGCCGACGAATAACCACTGCAAATTGTTGGGTACAAGGAAGAAAGCTATGACCGCGCATTGGAAAGCAGTGGTGCATTATCTGAAACCACCTTTTATAGTTTGACCACCTGTACATACATTTGTTGTTCACTTTTTGGTCTACCATTTTACCTTGCATTAATAATATTTGCTCTGTTATTAGATGTAAACGTCCCAGTACACATTTTTTCCATCCACATTTAGGTCCAGTAAGTTTTTAATCATTTTTCCGCTAACTTCTCTTCAGTAGTAATAAACTCGTCTCCTTTAAGTTTATCTGATTTCATCATTTCTTTTATATTACCACATCCTGTTCTTTTCTTTGCAGAGTTCAGATTCATTGCATACTCAGTTTCAGACATTTTCACAACCGGCATTAAAATTTTCACTGATTTTAAAGTAAATTAACACATAAAAATATTTCAAAGAAGCAAACCTTAAAACTGAACAATAACAATGAATATAATATAAACAACAGCAGAATATACAGTAACTAACTACACATTGAGAGTAAGAAGGAACATATTCCAGGAATGTTTTCCTTTTTGGTCTCACGCAAATTTTCATCCTGTTGATAACTACATTAAAAATAAAGAAATGGTTCCTTTATGCACACCAAGAGATGTATTTTTAGTTTTCAAACTAAATGGCTATCTAATTTAAATTTGGACAAAATGTGAAATCTTTTCCTTCTTCTTTTCACCGATTCATTGTTATTTCTAAATTTAGTAAAAATCACTACTCATAACAAATAATGGCCTAAAACTTAGCACACTTATTCATAATCAAATGTTATCTCGTTTATAAAACCGGGATAAAAAATAATGGAGATATTAAATTTTTTTAATAACAAAGCAGGTCAAGCTATAACTGTAAAGTAAATGGAGACAATTCGCTTTTTTTATAAACAAAATATAACTTCCCCACAATTTTTATCCTGATACCACAGAACAAGATACTATAGCGTCTTTCCACCCGTCCCTCCAATAGTCGAGCAGGTGTAGCCTCAATGAAGGGCGCACTCAAGTACGTTCGAGATTGTTCCGGAAAGCACTTGAAATATCAATTACGCTGGCAAGCAGTAAGGATGGAAAGTTATTCAAGAACACGTGGACTACCTATACAAGGGGCACAAGCTGGCTTTGTCAGACAGTCACGTTAGCGATTTTCTTAGTGAGAAGTCAGTTATTGTTGAAAATTAGTGAAAAGTGTTTTCTGTGTTATAATTTGTGTGGAACTCTATTAGTTGACAGTATTATTGCGAGTGGACAAAACTAAATTGAATTTTTGTACGAGTTGATTGTAAATAATTAATTGTGATTAATTAAAGCTGGTAATTAGTGACTTCATTGGTGTTTGCATTTTGTTTCCACTGTACTATTGGACGATCAGTAAGACTGTCGTAAAAGTGGTGTCAGAAGTGGGACAAAAGATAATCAAAATACAAATTGAGTGATAATAGGCCCAAAAATACAAAACAATGTAAAAAGAAATATTAGTAAGTCATTAATTTGAATGATATAATGTAATAATATAACCAAACCATTATTATAGATACATGAACCATACAACTAATTGTAATACATAAGGTTGTCCAGAGAATAACAAATAATAACTTATTCACATTAATATTTTATAACAAGAGTGAAGTGATGGAGGAAAAGTTAGCAATAATTAATCAAACAGAACAGACTGTACAGATTAATTAGTTCTTTTAATGACAATAAAAATGTAAACCCAAACACAAAAACAATGAATGTGACAAGTAGAAATACAATACAATGTATTATAGTATTAAATGTATTTTAATGGATAAGGAAGTAGCTGAATATTATGTGTCAGTGAAACCAAAACAATCAGTAACAAAAGTGTCTAAAGGTAGAATTAAAAGTGAACCAGTGGAAATTATTTATATAATGGAAAAACAAATCTTAATAATCCTATATAAATAAGATTATTAATCTTATAAGACTATAAAACTGATCAGAGATAAGATCAAAGAATACCAGTGCAGGCTATTTTATTATGTTAAATAGACTTCAATGTGTAAATTCATGAACTAAGTGAATTAGTGCCTTTATACAAGTTTAAAGTTTTGTATTGAATACAGAAATAATATTTGGTAGAATATTATTATGAAAACAGAGTATAGAAATGTTTCTAAGTGAGGGCCACTCTTTATCTAATAACATTTATTAAAATGAAAATAAGAGCAGGCAATAAATCAGTGAAGTGGCAAAGGGTACATCCCCAAAATAAAATAAAAGCAGCCAAGATTGCATAAATTTAATTTTAAGAAATACTTTAAATAATGAAGGGACAGATGTGTTGTTTATATTAAGGTCAATGAACTCTATACTTAAATGTTGGAAATAGAGTATTGTGTTTTTTGTTATTCTTAAATATTTATTATGGTTAATAGTATCAATCGAGGCTAAATGTCTGAGATGGAATACAGTTCTTTTATTATAAGATATTCATTATATGTTTACTAGTATTAATCAAGACTGAAATGTCTGAGTTAGAGTACAACTCTTTTGTTTTCAAATAGTTGTTATGTATTAATAGTAAGGATTAATTAGTTATCAAAGCAAAATGGATTGAAAGGAGATGTTATTACTAGGTGTTAAACAGTTGTTTAGGTTTAATGAAAGTTTAACTTATTTATTCAATGTCCATAAGAGTCATAGCCATGTGGGCATGACATTAAATTGATTTGATTGTATATTGTTTTGTTATTGTTCATGTAATGATGTTATCAGAATTGCCAGTAAAGCAACCAAACATTCTAAAATTAATGAGAAATAGAAAAAATAACAAAGCAGACAGTAGTTCTATAAGGGTGATCACATTTTTTGAACAAATAAATGGAGTAGCAAATGTTTTGTGGATGGCAAACTGTATGTAGCCATGTAAAACCAACTTTTGTAAATTTTAGGAAATACTATTAGAATTTTGTAAAACAAATGTTGAAGGATGAATAGATTTATAGTTAATAGTATACACAACAAATCTAGAAGCAAAATAATCCGTTTTAAGTTATTTAAGAAAAATTCAAATAGCAAAAATGTAACATCTGTATTTTTTAAGTAAAAGTAGGCATGTTTAGTGTCTATATGTCACAAATGTAAAGACCAAAGTAATTATGCTAGTAGTTTTAAATTCCCAACCAGTACAGAAAAGTTATACTAATTTAAAAGTTTTGAACAAATTCAGACATTGAAATAATGAATTTGTATGACAATGTATATCTGAATCAACCAACCAGATTTCAAGTTTTACCTTAGCAACCAAAAATTTCAGATAAATAAAATAGGACTTCTTTAACAACGGTCATAGAGTACAGACGCGTTAGTAAAACGTCTTATATAATTAAACTATAAACTGGGAAAACACGTTCCAGACTTATTAAAACCAATCGATGTACATAATACGAACTATTACAACCAAAAGAGGAATATCCAGCATTTGAAATAGAAGAATTGAGATCGAAGGGAGAAGAACCGAAGCAGACGTGGACCCTATCTTCGTCCTAGAATCATTTAAAGAAGAGGATCTGGTGACTTTCAACATTTTATTATATTATGTGTCAACACCAACATTTGTATACACGACTTTCTAAGAATTAATCAAACTAAAACTACAGACACTACAGACACCAACACTAAGAACACTCACAAATAACACGAATTGAACTTTACACCTTTTCGAACACCATAAGAACCTTTAATGATAACTATTAAACACATAAACTGGACATAACCTATAATAACAAGCAACTACCACTCGACTGCCTGCGTGCACTTTACACTCTAAAACTTTGTAATATCCTTGAACTGTGAAATTTGCATTTTGATTTATAGAATAGTATTATTTGTTTAAACGTAATCCGCGAACCAGAAACGCCCTGAGATAATATATTTTAATAGAAATAGTAACCAATGCATTATTTTGGTCTAAATACTGAATAATATTTGCAACTACTGTACCAACTGGTAAAGAAGACGCATAATTTTGCCACAATTGTATTACCATAAAAGGAAAACGAGAAAGAAATAACCAATGCTTCACTGAATAAATGGTTTCTATAAAGATATATGTTTGGTGTTATATTTGCGTCATTATTATTGCTGTTTCATTTAAAAAATAAGTTCACAGAGCACAGCGGACACAACAACGGTTGGCAACTGTGGGTGACGTCATTGAAACTGCACGTATAGTGGGAGCGAGCGGCAAATACAAAATCATTCGCCGTTCAACATATCATATTAATAGTAACAGATTGACAACAACAACAGTGTGGTTGAATAATTTTAATACATATATATTGAATTTGCTAAAATTGACGCATGCTAGTCGAAGCATAAGAGCTCGTATATCATCACAAATTGTTATATTGTTTACTCGCGAGACCACATCTCATTTATTTATTACTGTTACAAATTGACGACTCCAGTGTGAGGCTTAAATTAAAATAAGAAGTAGTAACACAAAAATACGTGTTACAATATTTAGGAAAGAGTCGTATTCTGATATAATTATACGAATAGAGTCTTACCACCCTTATAGATATAAAATGGCGGCAATCAATTCATTTTGTTACAGAGCTCAGAAGTGTTTAAAAGAGACCAAATCAAAAGATAGGGAGTTAAAAACGATAAAGGGAATTGTAAGGAATAATAATTATAACACCAATATAGTGGATAAAGTTATGAAAAGGGTTAACATACAAAAAGCTAAAATAGGACCAGAACAAAAGGATTATGCAGGGTCATTGACATACATAGGTTCACATACTAAAAAAATTATGAAATGTTTTAATAAATACGGAGTAGATATAGCTATTAAAAAATGTGAAACGGTATTTTATACGATAAGGAATAAAAATATAGAAAAAATTCCAGTATTTCAGAAAAGCGGAATTTATAAATTAAAATATAAAGACTGCAACAAAGTGTACCTAGGTGAGACAGGACGAAAATTCGTATCCAGGTTGTCTGACCACAAACGTGGAGAAGGTAATAGAACAACCAATTCGTTATATGCAAGACATTACATAGAAGACAACCATAAGTTTGTTAAACCTTTGGAAGACTACGAAATTATAAATTATAAAAATAGTAAATAACACAGTTGAAAGGAAGCTTAGGGAGGAGTTAAAAATATTGAAAGAAAGAGAAAAAGGGTTAGACAATTTAATTAATACTAAAATTAAATTTGATAATGAAGAAATATTTTATAACATAATTAAGAAGTAAATGATAGAGGACAGATATATAAGATTAAGAATTAAATTGCATAGTACTAATTGGATGGTTTAAAATAAGGGTGTGTGACTGACCCACGTTTGTGGAGAGGAAGGCGGTAGGTTTAAAAGGAATGTACACACACACACACACGCACGCACACAAAACACTGAAACACAAGGAATTTGCTAGAAAAATATGTAACTGTCTCGATGGAGGGACATGTCTCAGGGTAGTGGTGGGAAGGGATATCTGAATTATAGCTTGTTGTGTGTCAGCAGGGTGGGGTGAGATGGAGGTGAAGGGTTTGTTTTCACATTATATCTTTCCATTCCGATCTGACGATGAGCTGTGAAGATTGAAAGCGCTAATCGGGATAAATTTTATATAGTGGTGTGCAACAGTGATCATTCTGCTTGTGATTTGAACCACTAACACAACTTTCTTCATTAAAGTGCTTTTAATTTTGAAAAAAGAAAACATTGGTTACTTTTACCCTTCATATTTTTTTAATTTTTATAATGATATTCGAAGTGATTAAAAGTGTAACTGAGAATAGGAAGACACTAGTTATTTTAGTTTTGTGTACATTTCTTTGTTATATTCTAACATGCATAACATAAAACGATTATGAACAACAGTAAAACGTAGATAAAATATTTATTACTCTTTTTAAAAATTGTATTTGATATTGGTTGGAACTGAGGTGAAAAAGGAAAAGATTCCACAAACTTTACTATCGTACAACTGTTTACTTGTTCAAATTATGCTAATATTGTAACTTGGGACATTTAATCATAGTTTTATCATGTAACTTTATAATTGTAAGTTTTCCCATACAATCACTTATTTAGCCACAAATCAATTTTTTATTGTTTTCTAAAGATGATGATCTGTAGCATGTTTTCCTTCTTCTCTTCACCCATTCAATTACATTCAGCCGCTTTTAAGAAAATTTAAATTAATATTTTGGTTTATTTTGTACTCGTAAAAAATTATAAATATAGGTTTAGTGTGTATACTAAATTTTAATCTTATTCCATTTGTTAGCATTTAATTAATTACAGAAATACATATGCAGAGAGCCGAAAAGAAGTATTTATTGGCGTACGTTGTTCGACACTTATCCTTGAGTGTAATGAGTAGAATAATTTTCTAAAGTTTGGTACCATCTTTTGGAAGCACTCTGTATATTCCACAGATTTGAAGTTTGCTATGTCATTTTTTGTGTCCTAAGAAATACATTTGCACCTTATTTCCTAGAATTTATCTTCTTTTTTGTAGCAGATTAGTCTTTAAGACCCCGTTGTTTAAGCATGTATGTAATAAAGAAAATGTAATAACGATTATATCTACAGACCCCTCATAATACCGATGACCTCCTCTGATGACCTTACTACAATATATTTAATACATTGCATTGCTTGTTGGCCTTCAGTCTATTCTCTAAATCCTTACTGTTAAAATGTGCCATGATGTCTTTTGGTTTCTAATTCTTAGTTTTCTTAGTTGTGTCTTGTTGTTTTAAAATTGCCTTTTGACATGATAATGTCTTTTGGCTGGCCATCATTTGAAAATTTCTGTAACGCTGTAAACTGTAACGCATCACGCTGCATGACGTCATTCTTGCGTGACGTCATTGGGATTGTTGTAAATAAACGTTTGTTTTGATACGTCGCAATATATATAATGTGTTAAAAATAATATCACTGCAAACAATTAAACCAGATTTTTTTTTTCATTAAAAATATAAATAATATCACTGCAAACAATTAAACCAGATTTATAAAGCGTCCTGAAAGTTTAAAATCAAGTGTTAGCACAATTTACTAGCCGGGAATCGTTAACTAAAACCGCGACCGCTAACACGCTTACGTCGTCGCAGATTAAAGACATAACAAGCAAACAACACTGCATAGCTGTAGATAGGTTATTGTCTCTAGTTAATGGTTGTCTTCGTATGTGATTCAGCTAACGATCCTGCATCTATTCATTAAAATATTTGTCTGTACTGCATCGTAAATGCAAATCTACTTCCTCTTTATATTTAATTACTCACCGCAGAAATGAAAAGATATAACACAGATACATAATGTCATTGGGATTGTTGTAAATAAAGGTTTGTTTTGTGTTGTGGTGAAATACACTGCTGCTGGTATATAGTAACCATAACGTGGCGACTGACTAAAACAGCGTTCGACAATGGATAGCAGCGACGAGAAGGCTCAGATCAAGAAACGACAAAATGCTGAGCGAGCAAGAAAGTATCGGGACGAAAGAAGCTCGAGAAGGAACAGCAACGAGCGGCTGCTGTCGGCTGAAAGACATTATCATGCTCTTAAGCTTTTACCATTTGGTAAACGGTACTGTATCTTTTTTTTCTGATATGATATCATAGTTTTTTATAGTTGTTTAATAACATTTTATGCTGTATCTAAAAGTTAGAAGTTTACTATTTCTTATCCCTGTTCTACCATGTGGCTAAGTTTCATCCTTTGTAATTCTTTATTACTTTATTATTACATCTAAGAGTCGTAATTTCCTGTTTGATTTCCAGGTTGGTAGTGATGGAGTCCAGTGTGGTTTTTAATTTAATGTTTCAGCTTCTAATCTTTGTTTTTCTATCATCTCAATTTGATTACCGTTGGTATTCGTCAAGTCTCAAATCTAGTATCCCTATCTCTAAAAGCAATGAATCGTACGTTCAAATTTATCTGAAGTGAGATATACAGAATTTTATACTCAGGAAATAAAGATTGAAGTGGAGAAGGTGTTTTTACACGGGAAAAAATAGTCCATAGGCTAACGCCTCAGACTTTTTAACTTTATTTTAGATTAGAATAAGGCAGGAGTGCTCTGTGGGGCACCTTCCACGCGTCACCTTCATTCTTTTCACTTATACGTTTTATTTATGTTAGTAAGTCTTCTTATAAAAGACTGCAATAATAAAATGAAAAAATTGTCACGGGTATCACGTGAGGCTATCGTCTGATGTCATTCCTCAATCATTATCCATTATACCTGTGGTAACTATTCTGAGGATATCATTATGTACTTATAGAACTACAGTACTTCAATAATCCATCCCTTACTTACCAAAGAGCGTCGTCGTGATTTCTTCATGACTTTACAAACGCCAATCTTACAAATCGTGGTGAGAAATGTGCAGTCTTTTTGTCAGTCTTCCTCTATACTTTATTTTCTTAATTCCGAAAACAACATAATTTTAATAAACAACTGCATACCAGTTTATAGAATGACTAAATAGTTTTTTTTATTTTGATTATGAACTCTACAGTTGTTTTTAAATTATTTTAGTGTTTAGTCAGTACGTTTTTTATTTACTTGCAGAACCAAACAATTATTAAGTGTTTCTTTTTACTAAAAAATTTAACCGGAAAAATTATAATAATCTATACTGTTTTTTGTATCGTGGGCATTGTTGAAGCGGGGACATTAATCGCACCGCTATTAATTTCTGTAGTGTTCAGTTACTTCTTAAACCGTTATAGACTAGAACCGGTCCACTACATTAGCAACTCATTAAATAATGTCTTAAATGTACCAACAAAATGAAAAAATTGGGCTGTAAATTTATATACCCTTTGCAGGTAAACAATGTAGGCTAATTTTGTTTTATTTGAATCATTCAGAAAAGTAAACATTTATTAGGGTACAATAAAGACATTTGTTTGCTTTGTTTTGTCTGAATGTTTTTTTTTGGTAAAGATAACTGTCAAAAACAAAATATAAAATTCTATTACGGAGGCTACCACGGCTGGGGTCACATTAAAAGAAATAAAACCTTTCGGAATGTTCGGCCGTGGTCGAGTGCTTAAATCGTTGTGCATACTCTTCCAAACCTTTCGGGCTGTTCGTCCGTGGTCGAGTACTTAAATCGTTGTGCATACTCTTCCAAACCTTTCGGGCTGTTCGGCCGTGGTCGAGTGCTTAATCGTTGTGCATACTCTTCCAAACCTTTCGGGCTGTTCGGCCGTGGTCGAGTAGTTAAATCGTTGTGCATACTTTCTTTCAAACGTTTCGGCTATCAACCAGAGGCCTTATTCAGTATGAAAAGGTTTGACAAAGTATGGCAGGCGAACGCACCTTAATCAGAGGTAAAGGCAATATAAAAATGTAAAAAAAAAAGCAAATATACGAATATATTCGTTTCCGATTAACAACAGCAGAGACTACGGCAAGCTGACATTCAAAATGTTTTTTCTAAATCATTTTCTCTCTTTGGATTTTTTTCAAAAACTTTGCAAAGAAACAACTACTGCTTGGATTTGTTCATTAAATAAAGTGAACATAAAGCGGCAACTTTTTAACTTTAATACACAGATGTAAATAAATGTGTGCTTTGATGTCTGTTTGTATTTGCTAAAAATCAAATAAAGTTTTAACTACTTTCATTAAGTTAGAGTTTTAATTAAAGTATTTTCCTTTACGAGTCATCATAAACATGGTTTCAAAGAATCTACTTTCTTCTTCTTCCCTAGCCGCTTTAAGTATATATAAGCCGTGACGACGTAAACATTTAGACTAACATCAAAAAGACCTGCGTCTGTTAGATGTGAATCGTGTTTTCAGTCTCACCTGTATCTTACAAGATATTCGTGTATCATTATGTTGTCAGTATGCAGTTATAAAGAGAGGTTTGTAATTAAGTAGCACTATTTTTCATGAAGTAAATGTAAGTTAAATATGATTCAGTAGAAATAATTCATGGCTTTACAAATCAATGAAATTAAGTATTGTGGATTGATTTCGGTTTCAGTTATTCGCCGCGTGTATAGAGTTACAAAATTTAAATGTAGTTTCAGAGTTGTTATGAAATATATTTCTACCTCTCCATATATTTTCACTATGTTAGTGACATATTTTCGTTTCGAAGAACAAGCTATTTTCCGCTTCCTTCGCGCTCAGGTTATTCTACTTAAGCATTTAGAATAAGAGATTAAAAAATTGAATCTAAGAAAAGGTACTTTTATCAAAGTACTATCTTGATAGTATAAGACCGCAAAGGATGGATTCTATTAACGAGATTTAGTGTATTAATTATAATGTGCAAGTCCTATCTTAACCATCTTTTGAATTGTAAAACAAATATGAGAACACTAGTATTTGTATTACTATATCTAAAATAGAAGTATTAGAAATGTTAGGAAAAGAATTTTTCTACTTTCTAATACTATTAACGCATTTAAAAGCTTGTTAAATAGGGATTTTTTCAGGTTAACTTTACCATACTCAGCTTTCAACACATAACCTTCACAAATAAATGCTTAAAAGAGAGAATTTCAAAATCATAAACCAGTTACAGTAATAAACAGCAAAGTGTAAAGTTAGACTTGTGTGTATCAAAAGGATTGTCAGCTTACATTGGCCTTAAACCTTTTCTTATTGTGTAGACATACTGATCAAGATAGTTTAATTCATAAAGTTCTGTTAGTGGTTATACTCAAAAACAGAACTTTCCTGTTGCACACCACTACGTAAAAAATTCCCGATTAGTGCTTTCAAGCTTCACAGCTCATCATCAGATCAAAAATATGTCCGATTATCATCACAGCTCATCATCATATTTCCGATCTGTTGACGAGCTTTGAAGCTTGAAAGCGCTAATCGGGAATTTTTTACATTGTTGTGTGCAACAGCGTAATTTTTGTGTGTCAAAATAGTTTAGGATTTATACATTTTATAAAATCGGTTTTGGTTGCTATTAATTTGACATCTTAAATCAACAGCTGTAAAATATATTCAGTGCTGATATTCAATATTTTAGTAGTACAAATAAATTGAAAGGATTCTTTAGAACTCGGTCGTATAATGCAGATAATGGAAAATACATGGCATGTACTTTGATAAAGTCAGGGTGTTAGCATTTTTGCGTAAAGTTGTATTATTACAAATGACCAGATCGAATAAAGATTACGTGAAGTGTGTGACAATTGATCAGACAACAATTTGTTTCATTTGTTTTAACTTTAACCAGGGAAAAAGTGTGAAAAACATGACGTTAAAAATAGAAATTTATTCATGAGATTCATGAGGTGATGCTATACGTACAGGGGTAGTCTTTGATTTTTTACACAAATTGTACAGTATTTCAAATAGTGTACTGTACACTTTGGTAACAGTAAACACTATCAGTAATTATATATATTAATAAAAGATTTGAGTGAAGTGTAACTTTACTCCAGCGCAGTACCAACTTGGGAAATAGTATCAGAAATAAAAGAGCCAAAAGCCCAAAAGTAAAGTTGATTAAGACAGCAACAAAATACAAAATTAGAAACAACGGGCTCTTGTCTCGTAAAAATATGAGTCATACACACAAGAGTAGACACATGTTTCTCTCTCTGCCACTTTGCGTCTGTTTTAACAAAGTCTGGTAGGGGCGTTATCGTGTCGTTTGTATCTTCTGGTTAGTTACTATTGCGTATATATATTTTGTAGACCATTTTGTGTCTCTGTAATTCGTACGTAAAATACAAATATTGTGGCTACTACGTTTGTCTTTAATTACTTTTTATTTTAATCGTGTATTGTACAGAACACAATATATTAAAAAATATACACTATGAACAATTTTAAATCACATAACGTAACAAACACAACATAATTTTAAAAGATGCAATATGGTAGCCACAAATATCACAAAGAAAATCTCACCATACATCTGAATTTGAGTAGGACCTTTAAACAACTTCAAAGGCTTACTGAAAGTTGTTGAGAAACAAAACAACTAAATAAGATAGTGAGAGAAAATGGAAATAAGAGATTACCAAAAATTGTCTGAAAATTAAGATTTATATATTTTAACATCAGAATATAGATGCTAATGTTTAATACCATGATACACAGTAAGTAAAATAAAAACATAAACTGGATGTAAATGTGTAATAGTATGCCACCTACCGGGGATAACAAATATAAGCGAAGTGATTTTACTGTGCGTAGACGTTAAATAAACTGCCATTGTGGGTCGAGGCTCCGAGACTTTTATATCGTCCTTTAATTAAGCATCGCATTGATTAATTTATATTCAAAACGCTTCCTTAACAGACATGAAACTTTAGGAACGCGACTCTGGAATAGTATATTTCATTAAAATTAGAGACGTACCACTTCGTTAGTCAAATCTGTGTATAAAAAAGAAATGCCGATGGAAGTAATTAGAAAGTGAGGGAACCATAAAGATATTCAGTGTGCAGTTACTTCCATTAATGAAAGGAATAATTAGAACCCTTCAAACAGCTGCAAAAAAAGCAATGAATAAATCATAATGCCTCTGACTTTATCCTCTAATAATTTATTCCACTAAGGTGAAAGTCATTATGTAGGCCAGCTATGTATACGGAGTACGTTGTAAAAGTATGTTCGGAGCTTTCTTACATTTGCGTATAATTTTCTGTTCATTTTCGATTAATTTTAAATAACCTCGGGAATCATATGTCTTTCCTTGTATCTTCAATGGTAGGAACTGATAACTGATTTCTACACTTTACACGTATTTAGAAAAGATTACAATTACGTGGAGAAACAACTAATGTTTTACAGGAACGTAGATCGGCGTGTAATGATGCTATGTCGAATTTAGAAACTAATGTTGTATTTGGTAGCTGAGGAATAGAAATAAATAGATTCAGTCTTAAAAAACGACTAAGCTTAGTACACATTAAATTAATGAATTGAATTACAAATTATTCTTCGTTTATTAGTAAATCAGTGAAACTTTTTTTTATATATTGCTTGTGTATGATTATTCTCTGTTGAAGTAGTATTGTATTATTCATTTACTTATTAAAATGAACATTGTTTTTCCAATATACTATCGGGGGCTCCAATTGAAAATCACTGATCGACTTCAGTTATCGGCAGGGTTTTATTAATTTACTTCAAGCACAATAACAACGTCATTTGCAACGTAAAATCTTACACTATTGACACCAAAAACAAGTCATCATGAGTAGTGCGCTGTTGAGAACTGTTTGGTTTTGGAGCTAATTACCTTGAGAACATAGTGATGATGGGGTGAGCTCATTTTCTAGTATGTTTCTGCTAAACTTATTATACTGTCAAATTTCTGTACAACTATACTACGCAGAAAAATATACTGATGTTGAAGAAGTTATCGTTTTATAGGTACTTAGAATGTAACTCACTAATTTTTGGTCGTTTTGACAAGTGTATAATAATTAACGACGTACTCCTGTACCTACTAACTATCGATTAACGCACAATTTTAGGGTGTTTAATATTCGTTATTTCTTTAATTTTACTAATATTTGTACCTTTCTTCTAGTAATTGCATTGTAAAGTAGTAATTCTGAATATAATTTTTATGATAGTGTCCTCCAGCAAGTCACTTTTTGAGGTGTTTTTCTGCAGTTTCAATAAGGGGGTTATTAGGAGTTTTGCAAAAATATATACGATTTGATTCGGTTTTAATTTTGTACAGGATAAACGCAAAACAATAATACAGTATCGATCGATGAGCAACAATTAATTTTGATTTGAATGGTAACCAGACATTTTGCGCACAACCTTGACACAGCGTTGAAGTACGTCTATCGAGATGATAAAAGGTAACTTACATTCTCGTTTACGAACAATCGTAACTAAGCAACGAAGAAAGCAACACTCACCTGAGACATATAAACAGGGTCATAGTGCCAATATTTTTGGTAATATGAAAGCATTTTAAGGGTGATAAGTTAGTACAATACTAACAATGAAAAAAATTGTTAACTGTTGAGATATTTTGACAGAAATTTCAGTTTCAAAATATATGAAACAAAATACATCAAAACCCATCAAACACGTTAGCGGATGAAAACGTGAGAGGATTTAAAACGAAATAAGGCAAAGTCGTCTTGCTCCAGCGAATGCAGAAGTAGAAGTGATGATGCAAACATCCACTCGCGAAGTGAAGTGACTGTCTGTCGGTACGAGTTCCTGGAAAGACTCCATAATGGTTCTGTTGCTGATCTGTTCTCTTGAATGTACTAAGAATATTGACGTCATATTGTCATTGTATCCCAACAGAATGAATTATGCACTTACGCATGATGTAAGCAATATTAGAATAGGATAACTAAGAATTGCATGTACTATTCTGTATACATAAGATTAATGTGTTGGGGAGAATACTGAAATATTGGACGTGGGGTGGTGGTGGTAATGACGTCACAATCCTGACCTACCTCAACAGCCAGTGACGTCACTGAAATAACAATGGGGCATTGTTTTAGTAGCGTCTATTGTTTCAGTCTTGTAACAATGGTTTCATTGTTTTAATACCGCTTATTGTTTCAGTAGCGTCTATGGTTTTAGTATCGTCTATTGCTTTAGTGCCGCCTATTGTTTCAGTAGCGACTATTGTTTCAATGACAACACTGGCTTTTGAGGTAGGTCATGATCTTGAGGTCACCACCACCACCCACCCGTCCACTGTTTCAGTATCCTCCCCATGTTGTACCGAAGGGGCGTGGCGGTGTGTGTGTGTGTGTGTGTGTGTGTTCGAATTTTTCCCAAAATATTTCGCATTCGTTCATTTCAGTCCCGGTTTCGTTCATTTTGGTCTAGCTCTCGTTCATTTCACTCTCGTTCATTTCACTCTCGTTCATTTCGGGCTCATTCATTTCGGTGTAGGGCACGGGCATCTCGGGGTAGCTCGCTGAAGACGCGAGAGAAAGAAATTAGGTGTATGTAGATAACTGGTGATCCATTGCAATGTTTTAATCGTGTGCATGTAAATGCAAAATGCAAAAATGACCAACTGCAACTTTCTAAACGCTAAAGTCCGAATGATTTGTAACAAGATTTATCACACAAAGTCCCTCTCAGTTAAACGCAGATAGCAACAGTATGGCGGATAATTCATGTCTAGAGAGCAGTAACTTTTTTATTTTCATTGTATACGAAAACGTGTATACCTACCATATTTTGAAAAACCATTCTGAAATAATCATTTCTGAGTTGTATATAATTTTAATAAATCCGTAATAGACACTAAAATTAAATTATTTTTAAAGATTTAAAGTGAAATATCTGTAACAATAATATCACAAACTGTAAAAGATTAAAAAGTAGCAGTACTATTCAGCTGTGTTGGTGATTTTATGGTAAAATAGAAAGCGTCTAGACTTACCTCAACCTTTTGCTGTTACCGGTTGTAAACCAATAAGACAAGAATTCAGCCCGACGGTGTTTGTACCCGACAACAACAACACAGTCACTAATCACGACCGTACTCAACGAAGGAATAACACGTACTGAAGGCATACACGCTCGTGCTTGATTATAAATACATTCCAATCCTCAAGATATTTGTTGATGTTTGAAATAAGACACATGGCCTTAATTTCGTAGAAATAAGATTGAATAAATATAAACAATTGTGCAATAGGTAGGTGTAATTGACCTCTCTCACACTGCGAGTACAGAGAACCCTTTGTTCTCAAGCAGAACAGACGAACGTAAAAAGGACTTTCTCACGCTGTAAACGGAAGTGAATTCAAAGCTTCGTACAAGGTTGTGCAACAATATGCTCGTGCTTATATATTGTACAGATTTACTGCTTAGACCTCAGTTAGCAGCTGGACACGCTGCTGAACAGAGCTACGATATTTTTGTTGGTGATATGAACTGTGTGTGTTACAAAGTGCCCGTAGACACTGACAAAAACTAGTACGTGTTTAACCTAAAAAAAGTGTGCTTCATTCGAACAAAACTAGTACGCTCCATGTTTAACCTAAAAAAAAGAAAATTGAGCTTTAATCTAAATAAGATCGCGTACTCCAGAGTACAGAACCATGGCAGTATACGCAACTGGTACAATCGCGTTTAACGGGAGTGTAAAGACAATAAATTATAACGATTTTGAAGACGGGGTGGACACGGTATCCGTATTGTTGGAGAGAATGGCGGACGTTATTCCGGAAGACGTGCGCGCGGAATCACGCGATATGGGCGGCAGTTTCAAGTGGTACTTGGCCGTGCGCGTCGTATTAAAAAAACTCGTATCCGATCACGAACTGGAGCAGACGGGAGTATTCCGTTCGCGTACGCAACTCGTTTTACCCGCGACGGACGTGGAAGACGTGAACGATCAGTACAGGGAGTGCGTGGAAAGAGTGCTGGAATCGGTATCAAAGTTTACACGCGAAGGTAGCGGATGGGTCGGGAACGAGATCGTAGCCGTCGAAGTGAACTTGTTATAATGTCGTCCTCTCGCCGGATCGAGTTACATACCAACACCTGTAACATACGAAGCCAATACCAATACCAGTTACATACCAAGCGTTCTGTAATGTAGGAGATAATTTGTCTTATCCTCGAGGCTGGTGATCAGTTTCTCGACAGTGCCGGTGGCGGGCAAATGGAAATTCTTCAGGTACTTGAAACGTTTGCTGTACGCGGACAACTCGTGCTCACCGACTATTCTGCTTTCCGGCGCTAGCGGGTAGTCCGAATGTAGGTTGTGTAGACGGCGGAGATAACCTAGATCGACGTCGAGAATGTAGCCGATTTCGTCTTCCGCGCCTACCGTACTCAACTATAACGCGTCGATTTCTTCACGTTCCAGCCATCGAAATCCGGAGTGAGGTAATGGCTGTCTCATCGCGGTTACGTACAGGTTTGTACAGACTAGGTAGAGGAGATAATTATTTTCTCGTTCGCGATCGTAGTCCGGTACGTATGGGTTATTGGCCTTGGCGTATCTGGAGGGCACCATCGCGGTACCGCCTCTTACCCCGCTCTCTGCGTAGAGGTGTATGTCTATATCTTGAAGTAGTTCGAGTCGAATTCCTGTCATTTTCATCATCGCGTTCCACGCGAGCCCCGGCGCGCAGTATACGTTACAGGAATCGATCTCGTAATACTTCAGGCTGGTTTCGCGTAAGTTTTCGAATACGTCGGCCAACAGAAGTACGTCGGTTTTCAGGTAGAGTTCACGATAATCGCCTAACGTTCGCATCCCGAAAGCCGTCCAAACGTTTTGCGCATGCGCGTAATCTTCGTCCGACACGGGCGTCTCGGCTAGATGGTTGTAAAAGTGTTCCGGCGCTGGCAGAGAAACGTCCTTGAACTTACTTTCGTCCGCCACGTACTCGTAAGTGTAGACCCCTTTCCTGACCAGCATTTCAACGCGTTCTTCTTCTTCTTCGTCTTCTTCTTTTCCCTCCGATCGCATGCACTGTCGTCATATTTTAAATTCGTCTTTTCGCATGTTCTTCACCAGCTTCTCTAACGACGCGTTCATAAACTGCGCGGAATCGAGAAAGCGGAGAATACCGAGGGACACGGACACGTACCGCTCGCTGGTCGTAGGTATACACTTGATTTCTTCGTGTTTGAATTTCCCGAATGCTTGGATGAGATGGTGGCAATCGTAACCGCGCAGGTTACGGAAGAACACGGGAACGTGTTGTGGCACGTTATAGTTTAAATTACACGCGTTATGCGCGGCTCCCAGGTACTCGCATGTCACGTGATCGTGGTTTCGCACTTTGTCGCTCGCGCCGCGCTCGATACTTTTCTTGCACAGATGGCACGCAGTGGCGTTTTAAAATTGGCGTTCGTTGTCTTCGGTCATGCAGAGTGGTTTGTTGAAATCACGTTCGAGTCGACTTACGTATTCCCGCAGAGTCCGGAGCAACGAGTCCACCACGTCATTACCGCCGCCGCTGCGGTACAAGACGTGTTCTTTCATGGCTTTCCCCGTCCAATCGACGATCACGTACCAGAAACTGCACGGTACGTGATGCGAGATGTCCTGCGAGTGCGATCTGTATATCCGGAAAGATTCAAAGTCCGCGAAAAACATGTACGGTACTTTGTGACATTTTGTGTATTCTTTAAAATACGTGTGGCTGTGGTTTCCGGTCGGGAGTTCGACTTTTTACGCTGAGTGCGGCGTGCAGTGTACATCGTGATCCTCGAGTTGTTTTCGCGCCATTTCAGGATACGTATTATCGCGAAATCGTTTCATGCAGTAATTACACAAGAAAACCGGATTGTTAGCACTCGTTGTGGTGTGCAGCAGCAAACGAGACATGTTTCTAATAACAAAATAATGTTTGAGCCCTTCGTCGTTGACCAGTAATAAAAGATTCACGTGCGTCCTACTTTTGTGCTCGGTTATCCGAATAGGGTACACTTCGCCTTTTCTGTATCCGACTCGTTGATTTCGCTTTCGTTACCGAACACGTTCACCGAAATGTTCGCGATCTGTTTTCCAAATTTTTAATTTGAGTAACCGGCAACGGATAGTCGATCCCCTCCATATTCAGCTCGTTTACGTACTGCCTGTATTGAGACACGCGGTGCGGGATAGACGCGATCGAATGTAACCCGGCTAGCACGGACCAGAGGAAGCATTTCTCGTCGTATAGATTCTGCACGTTCACTAACGCTTATTTAATCGATAATTTCTTCGGTGTTGATATGTAACTCGATCCGGCGAGAGGACGATATTGTAACAAGTTTACTTCGACGGCTACGATCCCGTTCTCGACCCATCCGCTACCTTCGCGTGTAAACTTTGATACCGATTCTAGCACTCTTTCCACGCACTCCCTGTACTGATCGTTCACGTCTTCCACGTCCGTCGCGGGTAAAACGAGTTGCGTACGCGAACGAAATACTCCCGTCTGCTCCAGTTCGTGATCGGATACGAGTTTTTTTAATACGACGCGCACGGCCAAGTACCACTTGAAACTGCCGCCCATATCGCGTGATTCCGCGCGCACGTCTTCCGGAATAACGTCCGCCATTCTCTCCAACAATACGGATACCGTGTCCACCCCGTCTTCAAAATCGTTATAATTTATTGTCTTTACACTCCCGTTAAACGCGATTGTACCAGTTGCGTATACTGCCATGGTCTGTACTCTGGAGTACGCGATTTTATTTAGATTAAAGCTCACTTTTCTTTTTTTTAGGTTAAACATGGAGCGTACTAGTTTTGTTCGAATGAAGCACACTTTTTTTTAGGTTAAACACGTACTAGTTTTTGTCAGTGTCTACGGGCACTTTGTAACACACACAGTTCATATCACCAACAAAAATATCGTAGCTCTGTTCAGCAGCGTGTCCAGCTGCTAACTGAGGTCTAAGCAGTAAATCTGTACAATATATAAGCACGAGCATATTGTTGCACAACCTTATACGAAGCTTTGAATTCACTTCCGTTTACAGCGTGAGAAAGTCCTTTTTACGTTCGTCTGTTCTGCTTGAGAACAAAGGGTTCTCTGTACTCGCAGTGTGAGAGAGGTCAATTACACCTACCTATTGCACAATTGTTTATATTTTTTCATTCTTATTTCTACGAAATTAAGGCCATGTGTCTTATTTCAAACATCAACAAAAAGGTCTTGAGGATTGGAATGTATTTATAATCCAGCAATGTAAACCCTTCTTTAAAAGTTTTGCTTTATAAAATTTCTGAAATAATATATATATTTTTTTTAAAGAGGGGCCACTAGATATTTAAACTAGGCAGAAGGCCTAGAGAAGCCAAAAATGCCCTGGGTCCAGGGAGACGGGACTTGCAATTAAACTCAGCTGTTGAGCAACAATAACAATTTTTATTTTCTAAGTTCAATCTAATATAAAATATAAATTTTAAATTTCAATAATTCCTTTTTTAATATAGAATATAACTTTTAAATTTTAGTTCAATCTTAATACAGAATATAAATTGTAAATTTCAACAATTCTATTTTAATATGGAATATAACCTTTAAATGTTAGTTCAATCTTAATACAGAAAATAAATTTTAAATTTCAATAATTCAATTTTAATATAAAATACAAACTTCAAATTTTAATTTTTAACATATCAGCCTGCACACGTCCTTAGTATCGAACTTCCCAATTTTGCAATTCTAAAATTACTATCATAAGTTAACATCTAACATCACTATTCTAAAATCTCCTTAATGCTTCTAAACATGTATAACCACATAGTCGAATAAATATTCTCGACATCGTAACCACAAATATCTGTATTATTTACATATTACCCTAATCATCTGAATTCCACAAACATAGCATATGACTTATAAAATTCCCCTTTATAATACTCAACATTACAACACATAATTTCACATAAATATACAGAAACACATAAATACATATCACAGACCCAAGTACAGCATGATATCATACAGGATGTTAATTCTGGAAGGCAGCCTGTACATTTCCAACATACACATTCATGAATGGGGAGACATCTGGACTGGTCATCGGGACCCATAACTCAATTATCAGTGTAAAAGAAATTAAAAACAAAACGGAATAAAACATCAGGATTAGACATTACAAAAATCTAAATTGGCGAAGTCGCCCTGCACAATCAATCAAATTACAAACTATAATTCTGGAATAGTCCCCTTTATAGTAGCGTACCATCAAGTTTAACATGACTATATAGATTTATAAGATGGTAAGTTTGTTACTTCCTTTTGTACTTTTGTAAAAAAAATTCAACAATTTAAAGAAGTTCGAAATGGAACTGTCCACCAGCAAATTGAATATAAAAGGTAAACTGAGGCTAATTTTTTATAACTTTACA
This sequence comes from Magicicada septendecula, assembly GCA_034769895.1. NCBI lineage: Eukaryota > Metazoa > Arthropoda > Insecta > Hemiptera > Cicadidae > Magicicada > Magicicada septendecula. Next base: position 512,005,842 of record CM068368.1, read on the forward strand.
AACAAAGAGTGAAGTATTGAGAAAATGCTCTTATAAAGGCATATAAAAAAAACTTAAGGCATTCTGAAGTGACTATGGCAGTAATAATGATTTTAAGTCCTGGTACATATTGAATAATTTCATAAAATTGCGAAATTATTTTAATTAAACTGTGCAGAAATATATATATATTGTAGCGTGACAGAAAATCCACTACTTATTAATTCATATAAAATAGTAAAAATTAATTACACCACATATGTTAATATAATATTGAATGAGATTTCATGAAATCAAAGGAATAAACAACAATAAAATAAAAATTCTCATCACATTATATAAAAACCACTGTTAAAAATCAAAGAAATTATTGAAAGCAACTCATATTATAAAATCAGGAATTTACCCAGGAAGCTAGGAGCAGTAAACAAATTAGATAACACAATATCAAGAAGAGGGAATCAGTTTGAGAGTGGTGAAACACCAAAATACCCCAAAGACAAGAAGAAGGAAGAATAAAATTTGTGATCAGGAAGTAAACAATACCCTGAAACCTTTAGCGAAGAGCAAAGTCAGTATCAGTAAATACATTCCATACTCCAAACTAAACATCAGTCGAGATAACACGAAGTACCTTGGTTTACCCAAGAGTGAAGAATGAAGACAAGAAGAAGGAAGACCAGAAGAAAGACAAAAGTGAAGACAAGAAAGAAGATTAGAAGAAAGACAAGAAAGAAGACAAGAAGAGAGGATGAAATAGTATGAAAGAAACACCGTTATAAAACCTATTATTAAATACCATCAACCCCAAACCCATAGAGACAATTAAAAAGAAAGTATAACATCCCAAAATCCTATAAAAATGTAATTATTAAGAAATCAAAAGTGTTGTCTAGTATAATAAGAAGTGAACCAACTAAAGCTATTGTGTGATAAAGGAAATAAACAAGTCTTCACAGTCCATGATTACTAAAGGTCTGGTCTGAAATAATAAGACTCTAAATATCAGAACCACCAGTGAAAGTGAACTTGTGCAAGTGTTTTTGGAAATACAATAAACTTAAAGTTAGTGATACTATGACTTATCAATATGCTATATAACAACTTTTATATTCAATAATACACATCATCATAAAATAATAAAATGGAAGATTTCCAATATTTTATTATTTTAATGTAACTCTATTATTACAAGGCATTTGTAAAAATGATAATAACTAGAGTATGGGTGGATATGTTTACTGATGAAGGGGTAATAGATAATAATGGTTTAGACCAGAAAGGACTGGCATTAATTTATATTCATAGGTTTAAATTGTTTAAAATGGCTATTTGTTCACAGCCATGAACTCAATAGGTTTATAAGAATTTTTAGTAAATAAGATTTATATGTGTTTAAAATGAATTATGTTTGCCAAATAACAGCATGCATACCATTAATAATGTTTCATTAGGTATGCTGTATTAATTCAAAAAGGAATTAAATGTATGTTTTCAAACCATGTCAGCAATATGTTCAATCTTAGAATGCTGAATGATGTTCATTATTATTTTTTATATAACAGTAATATTAATCAAATACTACACCTCACAATGGGTTTGTAAAACGTTTTATTTTTTTCATGTAATAATAACTATGTAAAGTCAGAGGAGGAGTAGGATTAAATTTATTTGAGAAAGACAGAAATGTAAAATTCTAAACTCTTGGCCATGTGGTGAATTCACAGAAGCCATATAAACCAGTTAATTCACTTATAATTCCTGTAAACTAGCAAGATTTAGGTAAAGTAAATCAGTTAACCACTACTGTGAATGATCCTATGAGTTAAAGTGATAATAAGGAAATATACCTTAAGATATTGTAAATTTTCAAAATATATAAATTAATTAATATTAAAGAGCAATGTCAAATTCAGAGATTAACATAGAAAACCAGTTCAAAGGTTCAATTTATATGTATTTAAGGAAAGGAAGAGAAATATGACTAATTAAATTTTATTATAATAGTATTAATAACAATTAAAATGGCAGAAAAATTATATGAATGCGGAAACCAATTTTTGAGCCTAGATTTCCTAAAAGAGAGAAATTTGGTAATTTCCAAAAAATGTCAACAGATATGGACTATAATATATCAATTTAAAAGGAATGAAATGATTAAACCAATGATGAGGTTCATAATTCATGAAAGTGAGGAATAAAATAAATAAATTCCATATATAATGTAATTTTGTATCATGTGTATGGGAAATCGAAATATTTTAACAATACTTTTTTAAAGATTAACTGGGCCAGATTTTGACTAACATGAAGGAAGTTAGAGTAGTCTTTTGTTGAATATCAAGCTGAATAGTTGTGTAACATAACGTTCCTTAAAACCATGTAGAAAATGGTACTACGGTTACCATCTAATATCAGTGTAACGAGAGTTAAATAAATTAAACATTTTTCTAACTAAAACTACAGAAATTTTAGCGACAATAGTGAAAACTAACACCAAACTTCATTATACTAGTGATTTAAAACAGTAAAACAATATATTTGTGATAATTAAAGCTACAAATCATAACCACTTTTTGAGCAATTAACCCGCAGAAGTGAACACATATCAAATAACAAAATTAACACAAGTATACACGGGACACTTCTTCAGAACACACCAACCAACCTATTAGACAGATTACACCAGTGCGGGGACATTTCAAACATTTATGAAGGTGGTTTTGCTGTGAGATTTCAACACGACGACATTCCCAATAACCTCGCCATATCTAGGAGCGGCCATCTTTGAAAAATACGATTCTGTGCCTTCCTCATCGAGTGACGTCAGAAGCTACATATGGTTTGACGATTCAACTTTTTTAAACATTATATCAGGATTATTTAAATATTGTTAAATAATAATTTTTGAAATTACTTTAATTGTTAATGTTATACTTTCTCGTTACCCTTCTCTGACTATTAATATAATCGCTCCAAGAACCTTTTTTATATAATACTTGTAATAATTTTTGTTTACTGTATGAACGAATCGATTATTCCCTGAGACGGAGTCGATAATTGCTCCCAATCGATTAAAAATCGATTATTTATTAAATTTGTTAATAAATCCATTTATTTCAATTGTTTGTATCTATTATCATTTCACATGCTAATTTAGGGTTTTCTTATTAATGCAACGAGACTTCAAGAAGAAGAAAATATTAATTAACAGCGAGATATTGGACCAGCACTAAACATCATAAATCGATTGCTGACTGGAGTTAATCTGATTAACTCCAGACTTGGTTCAGATCTTCCAGAAGTGCTCAATAATTAATAAATACATTCTTAATTATTAAAATGTTTAACAGAACATTAAAACAGGATTATTTCACAATTACAGACATTAAATAAAACCTAAACAAAAATTTTTTTTTGAAAATTTTATTTTTTGAAATAAAAATTTTTTCTCTATTATCTTTTTTTGTAAAGACTGCATACAGGGTCGAGTTACAAAGTGGCGTCCAACTTAGAGGGCTTGATAAGTTAAGCCTGGCAGCGATTAATTAATATAGACAGAAGAAAAATGCAAAGACGAGCTACTTCGAAGAAGAGGGCGGCAGAGGCCGAAAAGGAAGTGGACATGGGGGACAAGGAGGCAACACCCGTTGAAGATCCAGAAGTGTTAGTAACCCAGGTGGAACCGAAACAACCAGCACCACCAGAGGAACAACCGGAAGTAACAACACAGACGGGGGAAATCAATGTCCCAGAGAAGGAGAAACCATCACGAGCAGAGAATAGTGACATGCAAGAAATGTTCAGAATAATGATGGAAGAAATCAAATCTAATAATAAGAAAACGGAAGAAACTAACAAGAAGATGGAGAAGAATTTAAGCAAGAAAATGGATGACAACAACCGTTCAACCAAGGAAGAATTGGGCCGTAAGATAGAAAATACTAATAAAAGGATTGAGGAAACCAGTAAGAATTTGAATAAGAAGATGGAAGATCTGAAAGAAGACAATCAATCTTTGAGTAAGAAGATGGAAGAGAAAATGGAGGAAACAAGTAGGAAAATGGAAAGCGACAATCAGCAACTGAGAGAAAAGTTGGAGGAAAATAATCAGAAAATGGAGGAGAAGATGGACGAGAATAATCAAAGGTTAAGAGAAGAACTGAGGAAAGTTAACCAGGAGAGCATGAATAAGGTAGACGAGAGAATAGGGTTGGCAAAAGAAGAGTTAAATAAAAGGATAACAGAGACGAAGAAATCCATCGTAAAGAAGTTAGAACAGGAAGTCGTGGTTGTTAACCAGCAGATCAGGGAAGTAGACGAAAGATGTCGTCAGACAGGAAACGAAGTGCTGGAAGCCCGGGAGGTAATACATAAAGAGATTACACATGTCAAGGAACAACAGGAAACGAAACTGGAAGAAAACAAGAAATTTTCCCTGGAAGAAATGAATAAAGTGCGGACACATGTAACCGAAAGATGCGATTGCGTGGAAGCCGCTATGACGAACATCACAGGACAAGTGCGTCAGAGCCAGGAGGAGATAGAATTGATAAGGAACAGACCAACTGGTTACCATCATTTCCCAATGTCAGAAAACAGAGAATGGCTTAATTTCCGGCAGTATAAACGGAAGCCCATGGAATTCTTAGCACGCATAGAGGAGTACCTAGAAAAACAAAGAGGGAACCGGTGGGTCCAGAACAGGGAAATCCTAGACGAGTCGTTTCGGGAGGTGAATGACCATTGGTGGATGGCCAACCGGAGCGACATCGAAAGTTATCAGCAATTTAAGAGCCTCTTCAAGGTGAAATACTGGTCGGAGACGACTCAAAACTTGATAAGAGATAATATATGCCACGGCCACTACAAACCACAAGTCGGTGGTTCGATGACAGCATATTTCCTCGGCAAGGTATGTATGGCCAAGCATTTAGAACCGGCCATACCTGAGGAGTGCCTAAAAATAAGTTGTCATATCATTATGACGAAGAAGTAATTCGTGCGAGGGGAGGCAGCCAAATAAAAACAATCCAGGCAATGACCGAACTCCTCGAAAACTTCGAAAACGAAAACTACTACCGACAGAGCCGGAGAAGAAATGATGGGCCCGAACCAAGGACGTATCAGAACAACAACCAGGGTACGAACAACACCAACACTGGGTACCAAGGAGGCCGGGCATACCCGCAGAATAATAATTTTAACAATAATAATAACTTTATCACTACTAATCAAAATAATAATAATAATACAGGTCCAAACCATGTGAACCCGAGTCGATCCTCTAATGGTTATCAGGGTAACAGAAATCCCTACCCTCATAACCAAAATAGTCAGAGAAGCCCCAATTATGGTAATGATCGTTACCATAATAATAATAATCGTGCGGGTCCAAATAATGGTAATCCCGTTAATAATAGGTTTCCCCGCCCACGAGTGAATTTCATACGAGCCACAGATGATCGAAGCGAAGATACAACAACAATCGAAGAAACAGCTACCGTGGATATGAAGACAGGCGGAGGAGCCTAGAACGGGAACAACCAAGGTACTATCCGACGAGAAGGAGTACTAGTTTAGACGATGCTGAACGGAGGTCTAACCACGAACGACCGGAAGACCATAGGCCAGATCGACAGGGGCCCACTCTAAGCATCCCAAATGATGCTTCAACTAGTATGGCACAAAGGAACAACGATGTCGAGCCTTTAAAAGGGCACAGGCAGTAATAAATCGCCAGAACCCGTTACTGCTCCTAAATACTGGGTATAATCATAATAATGAGTGTAATAGTATATATAATAATAATGGTATCACAGTCATAGGGTGCAACTACCTAAAGGACATCCGGCATGAGTTATTGGAAGAGGATAACAGTAATCCCTCCAATAACTTTAATAACGAAATAATACATGTCAACGCAGAGGTAGAAGGCATCCCAGCCAAGTTGATGATCGATAGCGGTTCAAACGTGTCAATCATAAGTACGACGGAGTTGGAGAGGATACAGCAAGAGTGCGGGAGAACTTTAACAACGTTGCCGTTGAATAATATTATTTTATTGGGTGCAACCGGCCTACAAAATAAAACAATACGTAGGCAAGTCTCCGCCAGTGTGATGAGCTGTGGTATAGCAATTGATATGGAATTCTTGGTGGCGAGCGGTCTGCCGTTTAATATACTGGTCGGGTGCGATGTGCTCAGGAGGAATTCCGCCATCATTGATCTGAGAACTGAGAAATTGTCGCTGTTTTCCAACGGACATACTTGGACGGCGAACTTGGTGGGTTGTGACCAAGTCATTCCCGATAGTATCCACCAGCAAATCCGCAAAATTAACTACATCCATCGAACATCTATAATTGAACAAAGAATAGACGACACCTCCAATGAAGATTTATGGTCACAAAAAATCCAGGAGATCAGGGATTTCCGGAGCGGTATAACTGGCGAAACATTAACCTTAAACCAAGCGAACAAATTAATCAACATCTATAACAAATATAAATCAGTCTTTTCTGATGAGCCCGGTAAAGTGAAAAACTTCCAGTGTACTCTACAGTTCCGAGACACAGTGGACTTTAACCGGAAGTCTTACCCCATCGCGCAATCACGAAAGCAAGCAGTAAGAGCTGAAATAGAGCAAATGATTAACCGTGACATAATAGAGAGTAGCCATTCCCCATATACAAGTCCTATAGTGGCTATTCCTAAGAAAAACGGACAAGTCCGTTTGTGTTTAGATGCGCGCGAAATAAATAAATTGATCATAAATGACAGGACTTCCCCCGGTGAGATTGAGGAGATTTTAAAACGGTTCCACGGCACCAAGTACTTTAGTACCTGGGATACGGTGTGCGGGTACTGGCAGGTGGAATTACAGCCACAGAGTCGCCAGTATCTGGCCTTTATATTCGATGGGCGGAACTACCAGTTTAAGAGGTTGCCCTTCGGACTGGTAAATTCAGTCGCAGTCTTTGTGCACTGCATGGACCAGATACTTGGCCAAGAAGCACTACAGTTCACCACCGTATACGTTGATGACTTGCTAGTGTCCTCAGAAACTTGGGAGGAACACTGCTACCGTGTGGAACACGTATTACAGAAGCTAGCGGCAAATAATATTACGCTAAAATTAGCAAAATCTCATTTTATCGCTAAGGAAATACAATTCTTGGGGTTCATCTTGAATGATCAGGGAATCTCACCATCGGCTCAAAAAGTCGAAGCGATTCAGAACTTTCCTACACCTAAGAATCGAAGGCAGTTACAGTCGTTCCTGGGAGTCTGTAATTACTACCGCAAGTTCCAGGAAAAGTACTCAGAACTGACTGCCAGATTTCAGCCGCAACTGTCATCCAAAAATAAATGGATCTGGGGTAATGAACAACACAATATATTATCATTAATAAAACAAAAATTCCTTGAACCCATCATACTTCGCCATACAGATTTTAGCAAACTTTTCTTTCTTAATTGCGATGCCAGTGACATCAGCCTCGGCACTACACTATATCAGGAGGATGAGGAGGGCGAACATCTGGTGATCTGCTTTGCCAGCAGAGCATTGAATCAAGGTGAGAAGAACTACCACGTTACAGAAAAGGAATTATTGAGTGTCGTGTTCGCGTGTGGAAAGTTCCGCACGTATATTCTTGGTTATTCCGTTACCGTCCGGACAGACCATAAGCCTATCTCGTTCCTTAAGAGATGTAAGTTAAGCCATGGAAGGTTAACACGGTGGATACTATTGCTGCAAGAATATGACCTTAAGTGGGAGTATATCCCTGGAAAGAAGAATGTCGTCGCGGACGTATTGTCTAGAGTAGACATTGATAAACAGACGTTCGAGGGGGAGAAGGAGAGTATTCTTAAAGTGTACCATATTCTAAGCAGCAGCGCCGGTCTACAATCAATTTTGGAACACCTAAGCACACACCAACAAGCTGACCCGAAGTTAATATCTTTCTAACAAGATTGGAAGCAGGGGAAGAGACGGTCTCTCAATATTATAAAATCCATAACGGAATCCTATTTTCAAGACCATCTTCATATAAGGAGGAATGGAAGGTTATTATTCCAACCCATATCGAAAAGGAGATAGTGTTCAATTATCATGTTCGATATGGGCATATGGGCGCCTTAAAGGTGGTAAAGGCCCTGGAAGAGAGCTGCCATACCAAAGACATAAATCGGAAGGTACGAAAGTACATCAGAAACTGCCGCATTTGCCAACTCGTAAAAAACAACAACGAGAAAAGAGAAGGGCAAATGATTCCGATAACCTCTCAATCGAAACTTGAGAAAGTATTCCTAGATATCTGTGGGCCATTTCCCCGCAGTGTGGGCCGCCACAGATACAAATATCTCGTCATCGTAATGGACCATTATACCAAGTACATCAAGCTATACCCAGCGAATCGGGCGACTACAAATAAAGTTCTCGACATCCTGACCAACCAGTACTTCCCAACCGTCGGAAAACCAGTGTCGATCATAACCGACCACGGAACACAATTCAAGGGGAGGAAATGGCGGGATACACTACTGTCAATTGGGGGTTCATACCTATAAGACTTCGGTATACCACCCGAGCAGTAACCCGGCCGAAAGAGTCTTGCGAGAGGTGGGGCGCCTATTAAGAACGTATTGCCACGATCAGCAGAGCAGGTGGCAAGAATACTTGGAGGCCACTGAAGAATTCCTCAACCTGGCATACCATCCAGCCATAGAAATAACCCCATACTCCGCCATGTACGAAAGACAACCCCCAAGGGAGATCGAGGAAATATTGGCGTTCCCCAGAGAGCATAAGTATATATTTAATAAAGTTCAATTTCATAATAAGGTGGCCGAAGATCAGGAGAAACGGCGGAATAAATACAATAAAAGCATGGGTAAGATAATTACTTACACCGTTGGAGAGAAGGTGTTGTTAAAGAATAGGGATTTACCCAGTTCTTTAGAAGGGATAACAAAAAAATTATTGCTTCTGTACACTGGTCCCTATATTGTCTCTAAGAACAATAACAACAACACGTACGAAATTAAGGAGATGGGTTCCAATAAAGTTAAGGGTGTCTTTAACCAGGCATCCATAAAGAAATTTTATGATTAATAACCCTCAAAATTCTAAAATTATGTAATACCAAATTACATACAATTATTTAAAAGAAACATTTTGGAAAGAGAAGAAAAAGAATTTAGAAATCGACAAAATTCTAAAACAAAAGTAAGAACACCTTACATACTAATTATTTGAGAGAAATCTTGTGGAAATAATATAAAACAGAATTTAGAAATAATCCAAATTCCAAAACAATTGTAAGATCATCTTACATACCAAGCATTTGAAGAAAATTTTATAGAAGGATAAAAGGAATAGAATGAAATAATTCAAATAAATTCCAAACAAGTAAGATCACCTTACTAACTAAAAACTTGAAAAACTTTATGACAAGAATATAAAAGAAGAATTTTGACTCATCCAAATTTTAAAACAATATAAGACCACATTACTAACCAAGTATTTGAGAAAAACCATTTTGCAGAAATATACAAAGAATTTTGAATTGAAAACAACTAAATTTAAAAAGAAAGCAAGCCCACCTTACATACAAATTATTTGAGAAAACTTTATGGAATAATATAAGAAGGATGAATTTTGAATTGTTTATAAATCAAGTTTCCAAACCAAGAGTAAGTACAACTTACCGACCAATTATTAATAAAACACTTGGGTGAAACAAACAGAAAAGATTTAATACCATATTTATGGTAAGCATAAAATATATTTACCACGTTTATAAAGGATCATAATGGGATGAATAAAGGAAACAGACTTTAGAATTAAAACAAATAATTCTGGAGAAATATGATCATGTCTAATTTCAAAATAAAGTGTGAAAAACTTTCCATAAAGGGATACAAAAGGAAAGAAACCGTGTGATACGATTTGAGTGATTGAATATAATAAAATACAAAAACTTATGTGGAATTATGAAATAATAAAACTTTGAAGTGGTATGAGGAGAAATCATGACCTCATTATAAAATTAATCAAAAACATTCATTCGAAAGGATAATAACCATGACAGGAATAATGTGAGAATAATATCAAAGATATATGTAATTAAACGAATTAAAATAAAATGATTTATGAATTAAATGTCAATTGTGATAATGACAGTTATAAAAAGTTCTAGAAAATAGAATAAGTGGAAATAATAAAAACAGAGCAATAAAATAAAAATGTCATAAATATATGCTACTATAAACAATGCAGATTAAAATAAAAAAAAAGCAGAAGGTAATAAAGAATTTATAACCAAAAGCTTTATATGATAAGAAAAGTTGAAAAATGTAATAATAGAACAGCTTCCTACCATAATATCAAATGAATGAAACATCAAGTTAAAGAGTCAGAAGAACAACTGAGATAGGAATATTAAAATCTCTGAGAAATATAATAAGTAATAAGTGAAGTATCCCAAAGATATATATTTTTTTAATAGTAACAAATGTGTACTATTCTGAATAATTTTTTAATCTGTCTGTAGATAATTCCAGCAGTATTAATATGTTTTTTGAGCAGAGATGATTTGCCTCGGTACTCAAATATGTGTGAAGAATTGGACAGCAGAGGAAGTAGCGTACAGTGCCTCTCTGAACTGAACCAGCTCACAAAGTAGGGAACGACAGGAAGGAAATATCCCAAGGAGAAAATACTAAGAAGAAATATGAAAATGATATAATAAATATGAAACTCAGATGACTATTACTATCAAGGAAGATCAAGTGAGAATGAGAAGGATATAAACTCAAATATAAATAGGAGAATTTTTAAAATGGAAGGAAGTCAAGAATAATAACAAAACTACAATAATTATCAGAAGCAATTGTTTCAGACAAAGCAAGTATAGTCTGAAAAAATCACTTCTGGAGAAGGGCATTCTGTAGCGTGACAGAAAATCCACTACTTATTAATTCATATAAAATAATAAAAATTAATTACACCACATATGTTATTATAATATTGAATGAGATTTCATGAAATCAAAGGAATAAACAACAATAAAATAAAAATTCTCATCACATTATATAAAAACCACTGTTAAAAATCAAAGAAATTATTGAAAGCAACTCATATTATAAAATCAGGAATTTACCCAGGAAGTTAGGAGCAGTAAACAAATTAGATAACACAACATCAAGAAGAGAGAATCAGTTTGAGAGTGGTGAAACACCAAAATACCCCAAAGACAAGAAGAAGGAAGAATAAAATTTGTGATCAGGAAGTAAACAATACCCTGAAACCTTTAGCGAAGAGCAAAGTCAGTATCAGTAAATACATTCGATACTCCAAACTAAACATCAGTCGAGATAACACGAAGTACCTTGGTTTACCCAAGAGTGAAGAATGAAGACAAGAAGAAGGAAGACCAGAAGAAAGACAAGAGTGAAGACAAGAAAGAAGATAAGAAGAAAGACAAGAAAGAAGACAAGAAGAGAGGAAGAAATAGTATGAAAGAAACACCGTTATAAAACCTATTATTAAATACCATCAACCCCAAACCCATAGAGACAATTAAAAAGAAAGTATATCATCCCAAAATCCTATAAAAATGTAATTATTAAGAAATCAAAAGTGTTGTCTAGTATAATAAGAAGTGAACCAACTAAAGCTATTGTGTGATAAAGGAAATAAACAAGTCTTCACAGTCCATGATTACTAAAGGTCTGGTCTGAAATAATAAGACTCTAAATATCAGAACCACCAGTGAAAGTGAACTTGTGCAAGTGTTTTTGGAAATACAATAAACTTAAAGTTAGTGATATTATGACTTATCAATATGCTATATAACAACTTTTATATTCAGTAATACACATCATCATAAAATAATAAAATGGAAGATTTCCAATATTTTATTATTTTAATGTAACTCTGTTATTACAAGACATTTGTAAAAATGATAATAACTAGAGTATGGGTGGATATGTTTACTGATGAAGGGGTAATAGATAATAATAGTTTAGACCAGAAAGGACTGGCATTAATTTATATTCATAGGTTTAAATTGTTTAAAATGGCTATTTGTTCACAGCCATGAACTCAATAGGTTTATAAGAATTTTTAGTAAATAAGATTTATATGTGTTTAAAATGAATTATGTTTGCCAAATAACAGCATGCATACCATTAATAATGTTTCATTAGGTATGCTGTATTAATTCAAAAAGGAATTAAATGTATGTTTTCAAACCATGTCAGCAATATGTTCAATCTTAGAATGCTGAATGATGTTCATTATTATTTTTTACATAACAGTAGTATTAATCAAATACTACACCTCACAATGGGTTTGTAAAACGTTTTATTTTCATGTAATAATAACTATGTAAAGTCAGAGGAGGAGTAGGATTAAATTTATTTGAAAAAGACAGAAATGTAAAATTCTAAACTCTTGGCCATGTGGTGAATTCACAGAAGCCATATAAACCAGTTAATTCACTTATAATTCCTGTAAACTAGCAAGATTTAGGTAAGGTCAATCAGTTAACCACTACTGTGAATGATCCTATGAGTTAAAGTGATAATAAGGAAATATACCTTAAGATATTGTAAATTTTCAAAATATATAAACTAATTAATATTAAAGAGCAATGTCAAATTCAGAGATTAACATATAAAACCAGTTCAAAGGTTCAATTTATATGTATTTAAGGAAAGGAAGAGAAATATGACTATTTAAAATTTATTATACTAGTATTAATAACAATTAAAATGGCAGAAAAATTATATGAATGCGGAAACCAATTTTTGAGCCTAGATTTCCAAAAAGAGAGAAATTTGGTAATTTCCACAATATGTCAACAGATATGGACTATAATATACCAATTTAAAAGGAATGAGATGATTAAACTAATGATAAGGTTCATAATTCATGAAAGTGATGAATAAAATAAATAAATTCCATATATAATGTAATTTTGTATCATGTGTATGGGAAATCGAAATATTTTAACAATACTTTTTTAAAGATTAACTGGGCCAGATTTTGACTAACATGAAGGAAGTTAGAGTAGTCTTTTGTTGAATATCAAGCTGAATAGTTGTGTAATATAACGTTCCTTAAAACCGTGTAGAAAATGGTACTACGGTTACCTTCTAATATCAGTGTAACAAGAGTTAAATAAATTAAACATTTTTCTAACTAAAACTACAGAAATTGTAGCGACAATAGTGAAAACTAACACCAAACTTCATTATACTAGTGATTTAAAACAGTAAAACAATATATTTGTGATAATGAACGCTACAAATCATAACCACTTTTTGAGCAAATAACCCACAGAAGTGAACACATATCAGATAACATAATTAACACAAGTATACACGGGACACTTCTTCAGAACACACCAAACAACCTATTAGACAGATTACACCAGTGCGGGGATATTTCAAACATTTATGAAGGTGGTTTTGCTGTGAGATTTCAACACGACGACATTCCCAATAACCTCGCCATATCTAGGAGCGGCCATCTTTGAAAAATACGATTCTGTGCCTTCCTCATCGAGTGACGTCAGAAGCTACATATGGTTTGACGATTCAACTTTTTTAAACATTATATCAGGATTATTTAAATATTGTTAAATAATAATTTTTGAAATTACTTTAATTGTTAATGTTATACTTTCTCGTTACCCTTCTCTGACTATTAATATAATCGCTCCAAGAACCTTTTTTATATAATACTTGTAATAATTTTTGTTTACTGTATGAACGAATCGATTATTCCCTGAGACGGAGTCGATAATTGCTCCCAATCGATTAAAAATCGATTATTTATTAAATTTGTTAATAAATCCATTTATTTCAATTGTTTGTATCTATTATTATTTCACATGCTAATTTAGGGTTTATTTATTAATGCAACGAGACTTCAAGAAGAAGAAAATATTAATTAACAGCGAGATATTGGACCAGCACTAAACATCATAAATCGATTGCTGACTGGAGTTAATCTGATTAACTCCAGACTTGGTTCAGATCTTCCAGAAGTGCTCAATAATTAATAAATACATTCTTAATTATTAAAAATTTTTAACAGAACATTAAAACAGGATTATTTCACAATTACAGACATTAAATAAAACATAAACAAAATTTTTTTTGAAAATTTTATTTTTTGAAAAATAAAATTTTTTCTCTATTTTCTTTTTTTTGTAAAGACCGCATACAGGGTCGAGTTACAATATATATATATATATATGTGTGTATAGAAATTTACAGCAAACCTGAAATGACCCGACCGATGACACGTGTCCGGCCTGATCGAACACTAAAAACACGTCCGGCACCTGCATAGAACTGCCCCCACAGGTGCCTGAATCAAGTAAAAGAGTAACAAAAATATATATCCCTTAAAACTTCCAACCCCCTATTAAAATGAACGTTTATTAATGATGATTAATTAATACCAAACCCACATACATGACAAGATTTCAGATTGCCCGCAACTTTTACGACTTCAACTTTTACTATTAAATAAATATAAAAATACCTGATCGCCGGACACGGACTTTGGACGTAATTACATACTGAGTTTATTCTAAAGAAAGTTTATCACCCCCCGAATTATGTCCAGCTAGACGCGAGCACCATAGCGTAGAACTTGTTAATTGAGAATAATGTCACACACCGGAAGTTTGCTGCAGTGGCCTAAAGAATATCAAAAGCTTAAATGTCACCTTATTATTGTCCTGGGTATGTCTCATGGGCACCTTCGGCATGATGTGCAGACGCTTTTCCAGCAGCAGCCAACATCGAGTCTGGTTGTTCGTTGCATTATGGCAGGTGGACAGCCATCCGCTGGAATGGGTTGAACTCCGACGGGACCGGAACCCTTAAACATTTGTAAGGAAAATTACTACCGTAACCCATCATTCACAACACCCACGTCCCACAGCCTAAAACTCACTCTGCACACCATGACCAGTTTTAACTTTGTTTTTTTATTTAAGTTTTCTTTTGAAATACTAGAGCAGACTCGCGGCCACAAAGTTTCAATATTATATGAATATATCTTCAAAATGAACATAATGTATTGCATTATAGATCAGAAAATGATGACTGTACGCAAACTGACAAACTCAAACAGGTATAAGCGTTCAGCAGCACGTGCTCGTTCACAACAATATAATAAAGTTCTTTCTCTTCACAATTACAAATCATCTTTCTTTTATGTCCCAATTTCGTAGTTACAATAGTTAATTATAGTTGCAAATTATCATGCTGTACTAGAGCTAAAGAAAAATAATCAAATATTCAGTCATGAACATACCCATTCACTCAACACCACGCGGCAACATACAGTTTCCATCTGATTCGCAAGCAAGTTAATATCAATTTACGTTTTCAATCTTTTACAAAATAAGTGACAATATACTTTAAAGTGGCTTACCGGAGATCGCTGTAGCCTCTACTCAAACATAGTAGACAGCAATTGTAGATTCAAGCAACTTGGAGCGGCTGGGAAGAACGTCTGGATCTGCGCGTAACAGCTGACTTTTACAGACTACCACCCTTGTATCAAACCACATGTCGAAAAAACATAACTTCGCTCTCCACCGCCAGGTAACGACAGCATCCAGCGCCAACCATAACGCGTAATCACCATAACGCGCGCATACACGTAATTACATAAATAAATTATTTCGGCAATTAGACCTTTTTAATTTTATTCACGGTTATAGACGGCCGGGTTTTCACCATAACACGGCACAGCACGAGCGTGTATGCCTTCAGTACGTGTTACTCATTCGTTGAGTACGGTCGTGATTTGCGCGTGTGTTGTTACCCTGCATTCTCGGCTTCTACAGGAGTTTCACGAACATCGGGCGGATTCGTAAGTCGAACACACACACAACTCGCTGATGTTACTTTTATTTTATTTAACACAGTTTTATATTTCTTTTTTGCAAAGATTCCTTTAACTGTTTCCGTAGACATACAAAATTCAAGTTGTTTTGCTTCTAAACATGCAGTGCGCGCGCGAGTGTGTGTGCGTGTTTATGTTCGTTTCGCTCTCCCTCTCTCTTGGACCAAAGAAAGGATAAATCATAGTGATATTTGAAGCGTAGGAATGCTATTGCGTTTCGCGAATACACCGTTGAAAACACGTTTACACAAACAGCTTTAATGATAGATATAAGTACAAATATTAGCATGCTTAGACGCGTAGTAATGGATAGATAGACAGGATAGATATGTGCCGCGGTTTCTCAAAGAAACCGGGCGACAGTATAAAAATATAATTTTTTAACATAAATTGCGAGTTTATTATTTCACGGTGTTCAGCTGCGCCGTGTTTTGGCGTTACTGCACGCCCGCGCCATCTGTTAGCGAAAGCAGGTAATTGTGTTCCTCGACTCATGCAGACCCGTTGGGCAAAATTTGACCAGTCGGCCGGCGTCCACCGCATTGTAAGCAGCCTGTTCCTCCGGCAGACAGAGTTATTGTTAATCGTGTATTTCTATCCTATCATGTATAGGTAGAATTTTACAGACCTCCGGGCTGCCGGAGCGACGGAGACTTGATCCTAACATGGTAAAAATTCCATACTCTACCATGGCTTGAACTAACAAAACACACAGACTCTCGTTTCTCGCCTGCCGGAGGAGATAAAACCGTAAGGATGCCACTGTAACCACCCACATTATGACCGACTGACAGTGCAGCAAGGCAGAAGACCACCTGGGAAACATCTGCATAAACCAGGTGATATTAATCCAATATTTAAATAATTGGGCCTCTGTATAAAACAACAGATATCGTGCGTTAATCATCTGCAAAACCCAAGTTCTACTTAATTGACTTTCTACAGCATAAAACCATTTTAATTGTGCGCGTGCCCTGCTGGAAATAAGTTTGCATGCAGACTTTCTTATAACCTTGCTTTTATAATGTAATTAGTCTCGAGAGCAATTGTAGGCCCGCTCGCTGGCATGTGTCCAGCGCTCATTAATTTTTTTTATGCTATACATTATTTTTTTTACCTTGGTACTGAATGGGTTTGTAGAAGTTTGTTAGTTAAGTAGGTAGGTGCAGTATGTAACATGTAGATCTGGACCGGCTGGTCTAGCATCGATGATAATCCCGGGTCTTTTTGCACACAATCATTTTCGTATTTCATAAAAGGGTTGCGAGTTTTCCTTAATCTGCAATTAGGTCAGGTCGCAGTTTAAAATCAGGGGTAGTTACCAGTTTGTGCAAATCTATGAAAGCTCCCGGACATGCTACCTTAGGTCGGGTCTGGCTCTTGTCCAGCTTTCTTCTCCCTGTCTGGTTTGGAGGGGGGTTTCCTAAATTTTTTGTATGGTTAATTGCCTTTTCGGATGCCGTGTGGAACATGTCAGCGGCCGGGCCAATCCATGTTATTGTAATTAAATTTATAAATTGTATTTTCATAAAACTATACAGGCATTTTAAATTTATAAATTGTGTTTTCATAAAACTATACAGGCTGTTTACAGGCATTTTAAAATTATAAATTGCATTTTCTTATTATTATGGCCAATTGCCTTTCAAGTAATTTTGGTGCTTATTGTATTTTGGTAAAACTATACAGGCTGTTTACAGGCATTTTAAAATTATAAATTGTATTTTCTTATTATTATGGCCAATTGCCTTTCAAGTAATTTTGGTGCTTATTGTATTTTGGTAAAACCATACAGGCTGTTTACAGGCATTTTAAAATTATAAATTGTATTTTAATTTTATGATGGCCAATTGCCTTTTGAGTAATTTTGGGGGATATGGTATTTTGATGTAATTATACACGTTGCCCATAGACCCTGTAAAAATATATATGTACTTGTATCTGTGATTTATATGTGTCGTGTATGCTTAATTATGTGCAATCGTCTAGGCCCCAATAAAGGTTGTGATCTTACTTGTTAATAGAGAGTATTAATTGCAAGTCCCGTCTCATTGGACCCAGCACATTTTATGCTTCCTTCTAGGCTTTCGGCCTAGTCTTAAATATCAAGTACCCTTTAAAAAAAAAAAAAAATTCATAAAACTCCCACACAAATAAAAAGAGGGTTACAGATAGATAGAGAGAGCTAGATACATGACCAGGACTCATATGTAGAGAAAGTGTGAGAAAAAGTGTGTGAGAGAGAGAGAGGAAGAGAGAGAGAGAGAGAGAGAGAGAGAGAGAGAGAGACAGAGAGAGAGAGAGAGAGAGAGAGAGAGAGAGAGACAGACAGACAGACAGAGAGAGAGACTGAAGGTAATATGTGTTCACTTCCGATATGGTGAAAAGTCGTTCGCCTGTTCTGGTTGAGATCAAACGGTACGCTCAGCGAGAGGTCATTTACAACCTTGGTATTAAACTTTGTACCTTTTAATATTTGCAATGTAACGGCGTGTGCGTGCAGTGACGTCATTCCCCCCGCTAAACTGCTGCCAGTGTGTCCTACACGCTCGTAGCAGTCTGTTTTTAGTTAACTGTTGAACTCCGAACGGGCAACAAGCCTTCATTCGCCAGCCGCGGCTATGTAATTATTTTCAATCCGGAATATTCCACTTCAAATTATTATTATGCTCTTCAGTGCTTAATTCATTAATACTTAGGCAATTTCGGCTTCAATTCATTATTATGACTTTCAAAATTTAATTTAATTCTACTTCTTGGCAATGTATGCCGCGCTACACTGCACGTGCCACGCAATCATTTTCATACAAACTTTAATAAACAGTTAATTCAAAGAAAAGATACAGTCCACTACTTTAATTCACATCATACCAGCCAACTCATCACCTAACGTTGTAAGACCAACTCAAGATTATTTCGAGAGCGTCGAAGACATTACATTTGGTCCTCCGGGCCGGATCCGGATCGTGATTCGGATTAAGATTCTGATCTATATTTCATTTAGTGGGCCCAAACAACATTTTGTTCAAGCCCAAATCTTCTCAAACGTAAGATTGCTGGCCGCAGCATACCTTCATTACTTTCAAAAAAAAAAAATTCATACTTGGCCGTACAAGATTCTACAGGACATCATCTCTAAGACAGCAAGATATTACAATTCATCGTCACTTGTCATATAGCAGCGAAAAATTTAAACTTCAAGCTTGAACGGAGAGCTACAGCTTCAAGCATTACCCGACAAGCGGAAACAAGACTTGCGCCACCAATCCAACGCCTGCCGGACAGGATCGCCAAGGAAACGGCAGGCAACGGAGCCATCTTAAACCTGCCGGGGACTCAAAATCCACGTGACTATGAACTTGTATTTCTTCTAGTTTTTCACTTATAATTTTATGTATAGTGAATGTTTTAGTGGATGGTTAGTGAGGATCGGTCAATAATACAACTTTAGTTATTTTGCGTCGACGTTTCGACAATATTTATTGTCATCTTCAGGACCTGTGTATGAAATACAATAGAAATATCAAACATAACGAGACAATTAAATATTTGGGTGAACGTGTTGGTGATGTGAGTGTGTGCGTGCGTATGTATGTATCATGCGCATACATCGATATCACCCATCGTTCACCCAAATATTTAATTGTTTCGTTATGTTTGATATTTCTATTGTATTTCATACACAGGTCCTGAAGATGACAATAAATATTGTCGAAACGTCGACGCAAAATAACTAAAGTTGTATTATTGACCGATCCTCACTAACCATCCACTAAAACATTCACTGATTGACGGTCACTAAACATTTAAGGATTTATGTATAGTAAAAATCAGAAATATTTTAATATATATAGTGAACGGCATTTGATATAAAATCATTAATAATTTTTATATAGACGGAAATTAGTTTCAAGTGACCATAGACCTGTATTTTCACATAAATTGTCACTTATACAATTTTACAATAATTCAGTCAAAAACTTAAATAATGTGATGAAGCTGTATGTATATTTTTACTTTAAATGAGTCATATTTTCAAATAATTGTCATATAACTGCTTTTTAAAAAAAAAGTACCTATTATAATAAGGAATTAGATTAAGTTATATACCGATCACTGGCTGCCGCATTATATAATAATTGGATAAAGTACGCAAATTGCATTAATTGTTCACCTGTTCTGTATTTATTTATCTGTTTCGGATCACAGCTTGCAGTTCAATCATGGCTGATGTGAAAGCTTTAATAAAAAAACGTGGCACAATTAAGGCCTCTATATCCCGTATAAACACTTTCGCGGACAATTTCGATCCTGAATTAAATGATCACCATGCTTTAAAAATTAAACTTCGTCACTTGATGGAGTTGTCCGCGAAGTATGATGAAATTCAGACCCAAATTGAGGCTGATGAATCTGATTTCACATTGGTAAGTGACAGGGTTCAGACAGAGGATGATCTCTGTACTATTGAGTGTAAGCTGCACAATTTATTAGAACGTGTAGAAGAGGTGAACAAAAAACCATTAAATCAAGCGGAAGTTACGCCAATTAAAACATCCCCTATTCAGTTAGACAAAATTAAATTGCCCTGCTTCTCAGGCAACATTATTGATTGGCAGCATTATTACAACATGTTCTTGGAGTTAGTACACGTCAGAACTGACCTGACGGACATCCAGAAATTACATTATTTACATTCTTCACTAAGGGACGAGGCTTTAAATGTAATAAAGTCTCTCCCAATCACCCATGATAATTATGCGGTAGCCATTGATGAGCTGTTGAAGGCCAGGTATGATAGTAAACTAATTGTCTCAGCGTATCATATAGGGAACGTCTTGGGCATGAAGGCCATTCAGCAAGAGTCCATGGTTGGCATTTCAAAATTTATTGACGAAATCACCGCAAATATAAACGCTTTCAATTCATTGAGTTTACCTGTAAATACTTTTGAAATTATTTTTGTCCAATATTTAACGCAGAAACTCGATAACCAGACATGCCGACTACGGAAGGAAAATCTATCCGACGAACGATTCCCTAATTTCAACAATTTTATGAAATTTTTAAATGGTAGAAAGCAATTAATGCAAAACGTCGGCGGCTCGACCAGTTTAGCAAACAGAATACAAGTTAGCGATAAGATTCCCTATCGCAAGGCTATTAAACCCGTTGAGCTCACTAGGTCAACATTTCATACTCATATCAATAATAACATTTGTCAGCTGTGTCGCGGTAAACATAGACTCTCTGAGTGCCCACAATTCGTGGCTATGTCTCCCTTTGATCGAAAAAACATTTTTACTCAAATACAAACTTTGCTTAAATTGCATGCGTCCAGGCCATGAGCCATCACACTGTCCTTCCAAAGTTTCTTGTAGGACATGTTCTAAACGACATCATACAATGATTCACATATCAGGCAGTAACACTTCAAGCATGGGCAACAATCAATTTTCCTTCAAATTACAAACAAACACATCTATTCTATTATCCACCGCGGTCTGCATGACAACGGACCAAGCTGTATAAGGATTTCAATCTGAACGTGCATTGCGCTGTGCTTCCCAGTATTACGAATAATCTCCCTGCAGAATCGTTTAATATCTCATCCCTAAATATACCAAAAAACATATTCCTAGCTGACCCGCAACTGAACTTTCTTCACAAATCTACATATTACTTGGTGCCCAGTACTATTTAAAATTGATTGAACCGATCAAATTCATCCGCAGCCTACATTTTCCCATAATACAGGAGACAAAATTGGGATTCATCCTCACTGGTAACCTGCCTTTTAATGTCGACATGACAAAACCTGATTCATCATTTATAGCGTGCGAAGATAACAATGCCATTTCATCGCAATTAAAAGACTTCTGGCAATTGGAGGACGTTGCAGTCCGTACTCCCTCAGTTGAGGACCCAGAATGCGAAAGTCATTTTATCGCCAACACTTTCCGCAATAATAGTGGTAGATTTGTGGTGTCCCTACCTAGCAGGGTATACAACTCTCATTTGGGCGATTCTCTTCCTGGAGCTATTCACAGATTTCAATCACTGGAACTTAAGTTCAAGCAGAACCCTGATCTTCATAACGACTATAGTAAATTCATGCAGAAATATTTAACTCTGGGTCACATGTCTTTGCTTGATTCTTACGATTTGTCAGTCAATAAGTCAGACACCTTCTACTTACCGCACTATCGGTTTTTAAAGGCTCTAGTATAACCACCAAATTGCGAGTTGTTTTCGACGACTCTGCCAAAACAACTAATAATTTGTCCTTGAACGACACATTGATGGTTGGTCCCACGGTCCAGCAGGATCTTATTTCGATTATGTGTCGGTATAGAACTCACCGATACGTCCTCATTTCGGACATTGAAAAAATGTAGCGTCAAATTTTAGTTACTCCCAGGGATTCTAATTTGCAACGAATTGGTTGGCGCGACGCCCCCCATAGGGAACTTCAACACTACGCCTTGAGGACAGTCACATATGGGACTGCAAGCGCTTCATTTCTGGCCACAAGATGTTTGGCACAAATAGCCCAGGAAAACAAAACTCAACACCCTATAGACTGTTGTGCTATCGCAAACGATTTCTATGTGGACGATCTCATGACTGGCTCAGATAACCCACACACATTTTATCACAAATGAAGTCCGACATTACAAATTTATTAAGTCAATACGGGTATACTTTGTACAAGTGGTTTTCCAGTGATCAAACCATTATAACTTCACCCGCCAACTCTTCCCTTGACATTAACAAGAACTTCCCTTGACATTAACAAGAATCAAACTATACGTACTTTGTGTATTCAATGGGACATTAACGATGATAGTTTCGTATATAGTTTTCAAAGAAATTTCGAAGTGGAGGTATTTAACAAGAGAAGGGTATTATCAGTGATCGCCGGAATTTACGACCCATTAGGACTTATTGGTCCGGTTACATTTTGGTGCAAACATTTCATGCAGATACTGTGGTTAACAGGAACAAGTTGGGACGACCCCCTGTCAGACTCATTATCTAATCAATGGGTAGAGCTTTATTCTCAGCTGATATCCGACACTTATTTTAAGATTCCAAGGTCCGTAAAGAATTTAAATAATTCCCAAATCATTTCTTTTCAGCTCCATGGCTTTGCCGATGCGTCAGTAAAGGGTTACGCGTGCTGCATTTATGTGCGAACGGTGTATTCAAACCACAGCATTTCATCAAACTTGTTATGCTCTAAATCTAGAGTCGCTCCCTTAAAGCAGGTAACATTACCCCGACTTGAACTTTGCGCCTGTCTCTTATTGGCTCAGTTGGTTTCCAAGGTTTAAACGCTGTGAGTTATAAATTTGGCGACTTGAATTTTTACTCCGACTCAATGATCGCCTTACACTGGATTCACCAGCAGTCTTCCAGATGGAAAGTATTTGTCTCCAACCGCGTTGCGGAGATACAGCGACTCACTGTAAAGGGTACCTGGCATCATGTCTCCTCACATGACAACCCTGCCGACATCTTGTCGCGTGGTTGTCTACCCTGGTCCATCCTGGTTGTCCAATGTGTCATCATCATAGCCCACCAGTGCTTTCGATGCCCATTCACCCTGCACTCATCCCGATCTTGAGCAAGAACAACGTAAACAAGTCCAAACCCCACTGGTTGCCGCTTCATCTACGCCTAATTATGTTGAAAACTACTCTTCGCTTTCAAAACCCGTTCGTGTATTTTCTTACTGCCTTCGATTCATTCGGAACTCTAGGCTTCCCATAGCTGATAGAAACACTTTCTTTTTAACTTCCCATGAGTTACATGGTACACTTTTGACCTTTATTCGCCAGTCCCAGCGATCGCACTTTGACATCGAAATCAAGGAACTTGAGGCACAACCCCCTATCCCTAATAATAGCAAAATTCTTTCACTTAACCCCTTTATGGACAATACGGGGATATTACGCGTGGGCGGACGCCTTCAGCACTCCCAGCTTACCATGATAGCAAACATCAAATCATAATCCATCCGCATTCTCATCTCAGTAAACTATAAACTAATCATAGAAGGGGAGTATCTATGTCTACTCCATGCTGGGGTACAATTGACTCAGTACTCTCTACGGCAGGAATACTGGATAATTAATGATAAATCGTACATACGATCAGTAATACACCGATGCATCACTTGCTTTCGATTCCGCGCTAGGGGCTGAAGCCAATTATAAGGACAATTGCCCTCTTCCCGAGTTACTTCTGCTAAGCCATTTTCTCAATGTGCAGTCGACTACGCAGGTCCTGTATTTATACGTCATGGCGGGCAGCGTTCCAAATCGATGTCAAAGTCTTATATTTCTCTATTTATATGCATGGCCACTAAGGCCATTCACCTTGAATTAGTCTCAGATCTCACCTCAGACGCTATCATAGCAGCTTTAAGACGTTTTATATCTCGAAGAGGCATCCCTTCACAGATATTTTCTGACAATGGTACAAATTTTCGTCGTGCTAGCAGTACACTTCACGACTTATACAAACTTTTCCAATCAAACGAATTTGAACAGACTACCCAGGACTTTACCAGTGCCCAAGGTATCAAATGGCCCTTTATCCCTCGTCAGCACCTCATGTCGATGGCCTGTGGGAGAGTGGAGTCAAGAGCGTCAAGTTTAATTTGCGGCGCGTTGTCGGAAGAACCATTCTCACGTTTGAAAAGTATTACACCATTTTGACTCAAATTGAGTCCTACCTCAACTCACGCCCCTTGTTCGCCATCTCAAATGACTCTAGGGATCCCGAGTCTTTGACTCCAGCGCGCATCTTGGTTGGTTCTCCACTCACTTCACTCCCGGGACCGGACTATTCCGAAGTCAAAATTGGTCGTTAGGGTAGATGGCAGCTGCTGCAAAGATTCACCCACGCTATATGGAAGAGGTGTTCAAGGAATTATTTGCACCAGTTGCAACAACGCAACAGATTGCGTCTCCAGTCAAAAAATTTGTTTCCCGGACAACTTGTCCTTATTTTGGAAGATAATTCCCTCCCCCTGCAGTAGAAACGCGGTGTAGTCACTCAGGTCCATTTGGGTCAGGATTCACTAGTGCGCGTAGCGGATGTTCGCATCGCAAACGGCATCCTACGTAGGCTCATTCACAAATTATGTCCACTTCCAGTGGCTTCAGATTAATTACATTAACGTTGAAACGACATGTATTATTGATTTGAACTTTTATCGCATTCTCGTGCTTCATGCCCGGGACATACCCCGGGCGATCGCATGCTTGCCAATTGTTATTCAGATTATATTATTATTATGTCTTTGTATTATCATATTCTTATGTATTATTGAATTTTGTGTCATTATTCTAGTGTTATGCATGTCAATTATTATGCTTTTTTATTATTGTATTATTATGTATCCTCATCATGTTATTATATATTATTGAATTTTGGGTGACATTATGGTAGTATTATGCATGTCAATTATTATGGGTTTTTATTACTGTATTATTATGTATCCTCATCATATTGTTATGTATTATTGAATTTTGGGATCATTATTCTATTATTATGTACTGTCAACTATTATGTCTTTCGTATTATCATATTATTATGTGTTATTGAATTTTTGGGGTCATTATTCTATCATTTGTAATGTCCATCATTATGTATTTTGTATTATCATATTATTATGCATTATTGAATTTGGGTGATATTATTCTACTATTATGTAATGTCAATTATTATACACTGTCAATTATTATGTCTACCTTATTCTCATATTATTATGTATTACTATGTCTTAACATTTGTGATGCACTATTTACATAATAACTTAAATTGCAAAATCGCCCGATTTTGTGCGGGCAGTATGTTAAACTTTGTGCCTTTTAATATTTACAATGTAACGGCGTGTGCGTGCAGTGACATCATTCCCCCCGCTAAACTGCTGCCAGTGTGTCCTACACGCTCGTAGCAGTCTGTTTTTAGTTAACTGTTGAACTCCGAACGGGCAACAAGCCTTCATTCGCCAGCCGCGGCTATGTAATTATTTTCAATCCGGAATATTCCACTTCAAATTATTATTATGCTCTTCAGTGCTTAATTCATTAATACTTAGGCAATTTCGGCTTCAATTCATTATTATGACTTTCAATATTTAAATTTAATTCTACTTCTTGGCAATGTATGCCGCGCTACACTGCACGTGCCACGCAATCATTTTCATACAAACTTTAATAAACAGTTAATTCAAAGAAAAGATACAGTCCACTACTTTATTTCACATCATACCAGCCAACTCATCACCTAACGTTGTAAGACCAACTCAAGATTATTTCGAGAGCGTCGAAAACGTAACACGTGGTGTTGCACAATTGTTTACAACATTTGTTCTTATTCCCACGATATGGTGACCATTTGTTTTTTATCAAACATCGACAAGTGAGTGGTTCACAGAGGTCGAAATATCTATCGCTCTGCCCTCAGAACGTATGAGTACTCCGGTGGGTGCACACGTCTTGCGCTGTGCTTTTTCCTTTTTTTATTCTTGTGCGTAATGAATTCATATTTTTTGGTGACTGTATTGTTGTTTTTGGGTACAAACTTTGTCGGGCTGAATTCCTGTGTTATTGGTTTACAACCGGTAACAGCAACAGGTTGAGGTAAATCTAGAAGCTTTCTATTTTAACATAAAATCACCATCACAGCTGAATAATACTGCTAATTTTTCATCTTTTACAGTTTGTAATATTATTGTTACAGATATTTCACTTTAAAACTTTAAAAATAATTTAATTGTAGTGTCAATTACGGATTTATTAAACTTATATACGAATCAAAAATGATTATTTCAGAACGCTTTTTTCAAAATATGGTAGGTATACACGTTTTCGTAGAAAAAAAATAAAAAATTACTGCTGTCTAGACATGAATTATCATCTACGCGTGATTGAGTTTTTGCAGACATCGCTCTGTCGGTGAAGGGAGCGTTTTTTCCCCTGTCGCGTGCCGTTTAGAAGGGTGAGTGTTATTTCCTGCATTCCAAACATGGCGTACGCTCGCTCATGTTTATATATTTTTCGTCTTTTTAATTATACATGGTTGGTCATTTAATTTGTTTATGGTTATATGAAACTAACTTTTTAGTCATTATTATTTTTTTTTTGGGGTATATTATTTTTGTACTATCTACGATTATTTTTCTTAATTATACTTTTTTAAAGGCTTACCACCTATTTACATTGATTAACTTTCGATTTTTGAATATATAGCCTATTACTTTTATATTGTCTATAATATTCATTACATTTTGATATTTTTCATCTTTTTAGTTAAAAGAGGTTGTTAATACGTTTTACAAACTTTTAACATGGTAAATTTTGTGTTGTCATGCAAATCTATCGTTCGTTTTCCAGGCTGCCCACCATTTATATGAATCTCAAAGTGTTGACGAGGTCAGTCTTTCATTGACCGCGCCCGAAGCAACGTCTCTTGTTGACTTTCACGGACCAAGTTTGGTTGCTTATTAAGTTACGTTTTGTCGTGCAATCCGCTTGTTAGAACAGTTCCATCTTATCGCCGTGAAACCGGTATGGTGCAATACGTGCTGTGTAATTACGCACATTAGTAGAACAAGAGGGGGATTGTCCGTCTATATAAACGAGGCTCGTTCGCTAACCCCTTCAGTCTTGTCTCGACATTCACGAGCGACGCATCGTCCAGAGCTCGAGCTGGACCACGGCATCGATCCCTAGATGCCCGCGACCTACACCGAAATGAACGATACCGTAATGAACGAGAGCTAGACCAAAATGAAAGAGACCGGGACCGATATGAACGAGATCTGGATCGAAATGAACGAGACCGAGACTGAAATGGACGAGTGCGAAATAATTTGCAAAAAATTCGCACACACACCGCCACTCCCCCTTGGTACAACATGAGGAGGATACTGAAACAGTTGAGGGGGGGTGACATCAAGATTATGACCTACCTCAACAGCCAGTGTTGTCTTTGAAACAATAGACGCTACTGAAACAATAGGCGGTACTAAAACAATAGATGGTACTAAAACAATAGACGCTGCTGAAACAATAGTCGGTACTAAAACAATGAAACCATTGTTTCAACACTGAAACAATAGACGCTACTAAAACAGTGACCACATTGTTGTTTCAGTGATGTCACTGGCTGTTGAGGTAGGTCAGGATCGTGACGACATCACCCCCCCGTCCAATGTTTCAGTATTCTCCCCAACACACTACTCATAAGCATTAAACTCATTCGTTCATTTCCCAGTGTATGCGATCGCCTGTAATAAAAAAATGATATGATGAAGTCAACAGAGAAGCAATACGCAGTAATATTTTCTGCGACAACAATTTTTGGACGAAGAACCGGAAACGTTAAGCCTACTTTCGACGTGCAAGAAACATAAGAAGGTTAGGAATGGTAAACTTTGCTAGAAAACAAGAGCTACGCCTGTCCAAATGTGTACCACATTTACTGCCACTAGACACGTAAAAGAGTGTTTAATATTGCAACGCGTGCCGTTCATGCAAGAGACAAGATCGACAGAAAAGTCACGTACATCCCTCCTAGCTATTTGCAGAAATAAAAAACAAATCTATTTGAAAATATATTCCTGCTTTTAAATATTTCAAAGGTAAGATTTATTCTACTCTGTGGACGTACCTCCGATACAGCCCAAATTATAGTAATAATAATTTCAGATTTGTAATAAAGAAAATTGTTTAGTATGTAAATACAACGGATAGATCAAAATAATACATTTTAGAACAAAATCTGGTTTTTCTTAAAGAGTACGTTTTATTGAGATATTACATTAATACCAAATAAATCTGCGAGCATAAACAACACTAAACATTATTCATGCTAATCATAAGTGAAATGAAGTTTAATTAGAGAAATTCTACTAACGTTATATACGGACGTCCTATTAATGGAATTTTAAAATCTTTGATAAATTGTCTGTCTTCATATTTCATGGTAACTTCTTACAAGTGATTCATTTATTTATTTTTTTTGATACTATGTTCATAATATTTTCGAAGGCTTGCAATACCGTATGACTCAAACGGTGTGACCGTTGTTTGCTCACATATTGGTAATAATTATGTACCTACCAAGAAACTATATGTAGATTGTTCTTATACACAATAACTATTACCAGCAGAATCTACTAAAAGACTAGGCAACACAAGAGAAAGTGCCACAAATTCCAATAAATGTGGAACAACGATAAACAAATATTGCTATATTATACTATAACAAAATGACTCGAAAGGAATATCGTTTCATTGCGAACCATTGTAGTCATAATTAGTGTGTTACATTAAATTCTTCTACAGTATAATCTTATTTAAAATCATCTTTCAAGAACACGATCAATTGTAAAAGACATCTCAGTTAAAACCATTTTTACTTTATGAATACGTAACGTCTCTTAGTTGATGGTAAATATTTGTGAATTTTAGACATCATATAAATAATTTCAAGTACAATTGTCCGTTTTGTTACAAGATTACCGACTTTATCTGTCCTTTTTTGTGTACGCAAATGTTCCCGGATTCTTATATATATATCTAAGCGATTCCTTAGCTCACAACTGGCATTATTTTAAAAAAATAATTGCTGTATACAAGTAAGGATCCAAGAAAATAATATACAGATGAAAGAAATTTTCCATGGATAGTATTGTTTCCATGTATTGTTTACAGTGAAATTAACGGATTGTTCTCGTGTTGTAAAGAATGTTATAGCATATGTTATAAGAGATAAGACTAAACATTGAAAGAATATAATGTATGCTGCATCATGTATTAAATTCCTAAAAATTATAATAATTAAAAGTATATATTAATTTTAACTATGTGTATAAAAATGTTCTATTTGTTAAAGAAGCTATACCCTCCAGCTTTTAATTGAAGCTTGAAAGCTCCAGCTGATTAACTTATCATTGATAATTTGAAGCTGCTATATGCGTAAATAAATTATATAAGAGAAGGAAAGCTTTTACCCTTATCCTGACAGAGCTGTTACGGAAATTACCTTTACATAATTATGAAACTGACAGAGGATAATTAATACTAAGTTTGGAGCTAAGGAATTGGTGCCAAAGAGAAATATTAAAGATAAAAAGCATTGCTAAAAGTGCGACGAAAGTGTCTGCATATAGCAATGAACATTTTGTATTAAATGAAGAAAGTCTGATTAGATTGTCACATTCTGAGGCGCCGGGAGGTTATGTATGCGGTTTGTAGTTTATGTAGTTAAAGATCCCGTTTGCGGTAGTGAACGACAAAAGACGTTACATATGCCACACAGGGAGTTTTGCGTGTGAAGGTGTGTTTTAAGCATTTTAGTTCAAAGGTGCAGGTAGGAGTCAACCTGCAACATTGGGTCAGCTATGTGATATCAGAAACAAATTTTCATTTCTGAAGGAACAGAAAATAAATAAGTAACTTGAAAAGAGTTGACTAAAAAGTTAAATACGTCTAAAAGTTAAAAAAGAAACAATAAAAAAGTAAGGAAAAGATAGGAAGTCAAAATTCACTCAAATCGAAACAGCAAAATTCAATAAGTTTTAAAAACTTCTGTTGCCGACACACTTGCAAAAACAAAAGTTAAATTAAATATCAACTGGGGAGACAGACACCACTATGTGCAACATATC
This sequence comes from Magicicada septendecula, assembly GCA_034769895.1. Classification (NCBI taxonomy): domain Eukaryota; kingdom Metazoa; phylum Arthropoda; class Insecta; order Hemiptera; family Cicadidae; genus Magicicada; species Magicicada septendecula. Next base: position 512,036,459 of record CM068368.1, read on the forward strand.
CGATATCCTGTAGCCTACAACACGTCAAAAGAGCAGAGGGGATATAGTTTCTATAAAATCGTGAAATTGTCTTGTTCCGTCTGGCCAGATGACGAATGTATCGTCAACGTATCTGAGGCACGCATCGCGTATAAGGTTAGTGTAATACAGTATTTCTTCGAGATTCTCCATGAGAAAGCTAGTCATTCCCGGTAAAAGGGTGAACACATTCTTTAAACTACTGCTGACCGTCGCTAGGATATGGTTTCTTAGATAGAGTGTCATCAGGTTGAGTTGTGGTTGGTGTTATTTCTTCTGTGGGATTTTGGCAGGGTAATGGCCTCCGTGTCCTGGTGATGATTGTTGTTGCTTGACGTAGTAACGGCTTTTTGCGTAGATGTGTACGTAAAGTGAAAGACAGCGTCACACAAATCGTAATTACAACTTTATTTCTAATCGTCGTATTCTGGACGATTGCTATGAAATGTGTGGAGTCCTTGGCGTCTGAACTGGCAACTTTGGTGTCAATTTTTATTATCTGAGGTTACAGTCCATGAATTAGGTACTGTATTTGGTTTGCAAATTTTTGTAATTTTTAGAATTTGAGGGCAATTAAATAGTTTTCTCATTTATCTGTTCATGGATTGGTAAATTTAGGTACAATTCAGGAATTCCTTCGTTTTAGTTTTTTGTCTTTAAATCTGCTGTTGAATCCGTGTTAATCTGCGTGTGTGCAGATTATTTGAAAAGTGTCACCATGTGTTGTTCTGTTGGCTTTATGAAATATGTTATTTGATTTTTTTCTGCCTTGTTTTTACTAAGACTTTCCCATGTTGACACTTACACACTCCTGTATAATCAAATTGTGATTCTACACATTTTCCTTTAATCATATTTTTAGTCATATGTACACTTTAGTTTACTTTAAATGTAGAAACTGATTCCAAAAGATTATATATTGCTAATGTTTGTTAGGTCTGAAAATTAGATATGTTTTCTACTGGTTCGTGGTTTTGATTAGTAGGTACTGTCTACATGCTGAATTTTGAAATTTAAATTAACTATAACTAATTATATATATATATATATATATATATATATATTTAATAAAACTATACGTTTAATTACAAACGTAATCTAGTTTTATAGTAATCTTTAATTACAAATTTATTTAGCTATGAATTTTTTAGGGTATATATTATAACTTAAAATCACATTACAGCAGACAAGAGTTAAACAACAAATAGAAAGGAATAAATTTGTCAGCTTCCTCAGGTTTGAAATGTTTAATTAAAGTGGAGAGAACTGATGTGAGAAGCTGCGGCCACGAGGGTCTCACACCTTAACGTTTAATTAAGTGTAGACTTACTTAATTTATATTCAAAACGTTTCCATAACAAAAGTAAATTGCTAAGAACGTGATTGAATAAATATACATTTTATTAAAATTACTGTCTTAGGGTTTTGTTTTTTGTTTGTATAGATATATGTTTAGAAATGACAACAAAAAATATTTAAACAGAGTAAGGGAACCACACCCTTTGATTTAGTAAAATATTAAAATACAGGATATGGTGGCATCATTAATAAACGAAACACTAGATTTCTTGATTGGTTGCTTTACAACAAGGGAGAATCGTTGTAGTGCAAAATGTAGCTTTTAATTACGAAGTTAAATATTTACGTGCGTGTAGTACGTTAATGTAAGTTTAACATAGCTTACGTCAGACCTATACAACATTTATTTTACTATACAATAAAATTATAAAAGCACTTGCAACAATAGGCCTACATATATTTGCATATTTACCCAGGGCACTGTTATTGTAAATAATAATATAGAGAAATTGTTGGAAGTAGTTTTAAGTAGTACGTGTGTATAGACAAAGATTACCGTTTGAAGCCTGTAATAATAATGTAAATAATGAACACCCGTCATTATAAGCTGTATATGTTTACAGTGTAATGAGCTTGTGTGTGTTCTACCGGCAGAAACAGAATGTGCATGCTATGAGTAGGGGACTTCTGTTATGAGTATATTTAACTTGTGTTAGTAAACTCCGGTCAAGACATGAAATAATAATAATTAATGATGGTTATTTAATGAAATTTGCATTATAAAAAATACATTTTGCAATTCAAACAATGGCATCGGAAGAATTGCATTTAGACGCGAGTGTTCATGTAAGATTATTGCAAAAACTGCAATAATAACGGAGTTATGTAAAATAAAGTTAATTCCAACCGTAATTAAAAAATAATTTACAATTGTGTTATATCCAAATATTATGTGGAAAATTGGCCACGTAATGAGACGTCTGGTTTGAATATAACTTCTGTAGTTATTGCAAAAACAAACAAAAAATGACGAGTTGAAAAGGTGACGCTGTGCAGGCCAAATTGACCATGTTAGGAACGGCATATTTCGATGTCTGACGTGTCAGAATTACTGCAGTCTATAAATACCTCCGACAATATTGATCTAGGGACAGACACTAGTAACTTTCTCACGGAGACACTATAAGGGTCTCATTAGTGACAGAGAAGCGGCGTCATCATCATCAAGCACTACACACAACGTACTATGATTGACGAAGGAGCATCATCACTATCATCGTCAAATAAGAAAACTAACCACCTACAAGGAAACAGGACATCATCTTCTTCGTCCACATCCAGAAGCCGCACACACACGCACACACACACACATGCGCGCACAACGATTACTCATTAAATGCATACAGGTGACAACGAACAAGTATTTTTTTTGTTAAAAAAGAAAGAACAATGAGAATTGAAATATGAGCTAATGAAGTAAAATCAATACTTAACTGTAAGTAGTGTACATATTCAAAGTAAAATAAATGATATGTAATTTTAAGTTGTATACAAAAAATAGATTTGTGAATTAATTAAAACTGGGTAGTTTGTTGTAAAGATTATATTATATTATAAAAACTTTATTAATAAATTTTCAAATTAATATAATTAATAAATACTATTTTCGTAAATGATTTAGTATGATGTAAAAATTTTAATAATGATTCAAGGTTAACACTTGTCAGACAGCCAAGAAACTTAAATAATAACTTAAATATCTTGTTTCCCATATGTGTTTTTTATGTTTTGACCTCTATATGCTATTATTGTGTGTTACATACAAAAGACATATGTTAACAATGAATAATCTTATAAAAGGAAATATTCTGAACTCACTTTTTTTAAATTTTAATATTTAATTATGTTTTTAACGTAATAATTTCAGTAAATTCGATGACTTACTCTTTTGAAATATTTTATTTAATTGTTCCATGCTATCAGTGTCTTACTTCTCTATAAAAAAGTGAATTGTACAACAATTATACTTGACGCAACGAATACACAAAATCATACGACCTAGCCGGTGGTTTACACAATAAAGTTGCATTAGGTGTATACACAGAATTGTATCCGTAATAATATTATTTGTAACGGTGGACACTATACAAATTAGGGTAAACAACTAATGTATACCAAATACCTAGTTTAGTTTTAAAAGGAATCAATTTATCTATCGAATCATGAAAAACTCATTCTCTCTCATATAGGCCTTATTAACTGATAATATTGATATGAGCCTCAGGTAGGACTATAGTATTTTGCGTGCGTGCTTTCTAAAATTTGGAATGGCTCTATTCGGCATTGATGTAATGTTCTTCATGTAGTAACAACAGCGGCAGCGCTTATGTAAACCACGCCCCCCCCCAACTTACAAAATAAAGCTCCCCCACATACAATTGTTTGGTTATTCCCGCCATGACTTAATATAGGAATCGTTGTTTTGCTAATTGAATCACATAAATAATAAGGGTCTGGGTCTGAGTAATTGTTTACCAAAAAATTTTAAAATAAAAAATGAGAAAAAGTTATAATAATCGGATTTATCATTCTGTCCGATTATCGGACCAATCGTCTGTCTGAGAAAATCAGTTAAAATGTAATAAAATAAAAAAATAATTTTCTTCAATAAATACTAATACAAAATCCTCTCAAAGCTCACAGAGGAAACGAGATTTTAAAGTTTCAGAATTAAACTTTTACATTAATTACTTATAGTTTTTACGATTTGTAAACGTTACACAATTTTGATTAGTCACAACAGACAAAAGGTAACATGATGATCTTAATATAATTTATAATGTACAAAATTACGAAGACTTACCACGCAAAATGTACAGAAAATCTACTGTACACTGAAATTTTTATTTTTTAAATTCAACATATACCCTACTTAAAAAAATGCAACATGTGACAAATAAAATAATATTTGGTTTTGATGCAGCAAAAGAATCAATCAGAAAATTGAAGTCTGTATTTCATGCCGTCTCATTTTCGATGTTTAAAAGTGACAGCCCCGAGTGTCGTTCTTGTGTCATTGTACTTGTCAGATATAATTTGATAAATTTTAATTTAAAAATTTATTTTTCGACTGTTGCTGTTGTTATAGGGAGAATCATGAAAAAACAAAAGCAGTGGAAACTTATAGAAAATTGTAGGAAAGGGTTCTAATCTTAGGTAGCTCCGAGATTGCCATTTTGTTTTTAATTACCTCTTTCATAACTGATCGGAAACGTATCATTTTCTGCGGCTTGTTCCGACATTAAGACGCACAGATAATGAATACAGTTCGTCGTCACTCACTTTATTCAGTACTGAAGGGCTCAGTATATTAAATTTTTCAATGACCGCACTTTTTTAAAACGTTCACCTAATCGCGTACTTAAAACGTCCAAAAACTGGTTATAAACTTCAACTTGAAATGTTTTCTCATTGTCTTCAATTCTTTCATCTTGGCTCAGTTCGTCAAAACGTTTTTTTAGGCGTTGAAGCAATTTTTGTTATTGATTTGGCCTATTCCCCACATTTTTGTTATTGATTTGCCCTATTCCCCACATTTGAGGCAGTTTAAGAGATTCCTTTCTTAACTCCATACAATTATTTATCAGTAATTTGAAATAATCATAAGCACCTTGTATGAAAGTTTCAGCTTGCTTCATGTCGATTGATTTTGACTGAAGGTGGGTTACAAAGAAAAATATTTTTGAAAAAAGTATGGTGAATAAAAAATATTCAATTTTAATTTTACTCCTTTTCTTTCAGCTTTTATTTACAATATTTTATCTTGAACTACTGTAAGTGGTTTAATCACATCTCTTAACCTGTATCTGAGAACTGTCAATGTCCGTCTCTTCAAGTACACTAAGTTGAATACAAACTTTTCAGATTTCGAGAAGGTATGTCGGTATCTAGAAGCACTGATTATCTCCTAGCACTCGTATTAAAAAACTGAAAAATACAATTCACTACATTAAAAAAATGAGCTATTTCAGAAATTTATTTGACACGAGATTCAGATTGTGTGCAGCACAGTGGACATATTTTGCATTTTCTTCCAGCTACTCGATTTTTCCTTTTAAGTCGTTTTACACACCAGACATAATGCACGCACCATCGTAAGCTTGGTCTCTGCACTTTTTCGAGTCAATGTTAATTCACTTGAAGGTAATTTAAATAAGGTCTTTTAACCCGGTTGCCGTGTGGTTGGGCACCGATAAAACGTCCACAAAAGATTCATTCATTTTAAGTCAGCTGGTATGCCACTTTCATCAGTTACAATTTTCACAAACCGGAAAACAACACTTAATTGATCAATTCGCAAAATTTCTGGATTGGTATTATGGAGTATGGAGAAAAATAACGCGTTCCTCACATTATTCAGAATAGTTTATTTCACTTCTCAAGAAATAATTTCCATGAGCTTGTTCTGCACGTCATGACTGAGGTATTTTACTTCTTCCTCTGGTTTCTCAAAAAGTTCCTTAAGTACGGATGACTATTTGTCCATTAAGTTATTGTTGTCCGGCGTGTTCTACACGATTCCTAAATGCTACATTTTTTTGAGCTAAAAAAAGAGACACGTTCAGCAATCGATGAAAAACGTGTCTGCAGAAGTTAGCGTCTTTGCTTACCTGTAATTCTAATGACTCGTCCATCGTGTTCTATCTTTTCCAAGTGCCATACACACAGCATGATCCTAAGTGCAGTATTGTTAACTCGTGTATAGTAGTTTTTGCACTAAGTCCCTTCCAATCGTTAATGCTACCCACCCATTTTCGTCGGTAATACTGTAAAAGAAATTTCTACATGACGCTGTCGCCTGTCCTCCCGGCAAATGATTGGTCTGAAAATGTTTTTTAAAACACCCACTTATTTTCGCTAGTTTTGCAGTCTGTTCAATTTATTCGTCTTTTTTTTTGGAACTTTGCTCTACTTAGCTTTTTTTCTCGGAAGTATGTTCTGCGGCGTCTTCCACCCTACACAACAGCGGTGAGTTATAAACCGAACTGCATATTGTGATTTACCCGCCACTCGAATATTAATACTAAATATTAATATTTAAATGTGATTTATTAATATTAAATTGTGTTTCCCTCTACACTCTCAATATATGGGCCCTACTAATGGAAGCACTATGAAAATCTATGCTGGATAGTAAATAGCTGTTATTCAATTTGATACAGAAGTACAGTACTGTTGTGTCATCTCACAATCTAATCTGCAAATTTTTTATACCAAAATATTAATAGTAATTAATTTAATTTAAATGTGTGCAAATAGTTATGTTTTAATAAGATTATTATTATATGATATATTTTGTCCGATAATGGTTAAACTAATCATTCACTGTCTAGACGCTTATTGAATATTCACCAAACACACAGTATACCGAAAAACTGCAATAAACAGGTACAAACACAACGAAACACGCACGATACACGCTTATAATGAGAACTGACGATTCCAGTACAGAGACAAGCGTTTACCGGATCGGTTTAATCCAGGAAGTGAAACACACACGAAGATATGCATGTTGGAGAGAACAACTCCGTCTCTGTATCAGCTAACTCTAGAGCCGTTTTGGCGCGCCGTGATATCAATTTGGTTGAGCCATAAACTACTCTACATTGTAGGCGCTACGTGCTGTTAACTTGAATCGTGTTGCTCATGTGTTTATGTAACTTAGAGACGTTTTTAAATTCAAGTAAATCAAGTAAAGGTGAAAATATGTTGCCTTTTGTGTTATATGTTGATTCATTAAATTTGTGTAAAATACAATTATTGTTGTACAAAATAAATATACAAAGTAAGAGATGTTCAAATGTTTAATCTGTGGAGGTGCTTTTAATATCGTCCATTAGATTCATTTAGTCCTTTAGCAAATGATCGCATTGGAAGACCTTTTTTGCTCTTTGAAAAAGTGTGTTGAGAACGCTCGCTTGCTTTTGTGCAAGGTGATGATGTTAGTAAATTTTAAACGAATAGTTGTATAATTCACATTTCATTTATGTTTCAAAATCGTCGCACTTATGTAAAGTTCATCTAGTTACATTTTGTTTTAAAGTTAAAGGGATTCATGCATGCAAATATATGATCTCTCCTTAATTATTTCCGTTTGAATGTGTTCCATTTAAACAAGGCTACAAGTGTAAGAACTCTTATATACATATGCTAGAACTTGATATCTGAGCAGAGATCAGTGAAGCGTGTTAAAGACATAATGAAGGTTTCCATGTATCAACTAGCCCGGAATATTACCACCTTTGTAAACTAATTCCTTCTTTTCTCTATTGTTGCAAAAACATCAAGTGATAACATAAATTAATTACTAATGAACTCTACCCGGACCGCATTTATTAGATTCATAATAAAACGTCTTTTAAAACCTTAATAAACGTTAAATAATTTAGTGTATTATATTTTTAAAATGCATAGCTACTTTTTGAAAACAGTTTAAATTAACTGTAGAAGGGAAAATCTGCATAATTTACTTTCTGTAGGCACTCAAATCATGTATACATAAACACACTTAGGACAACATAATATAAACAACAAGTAACAATTACCCATTCTAGAAAGTAACCCAGGCACAAACACAGATAATAATAAAAAAATAAAAATGTAATGAAATTAAAATTAAAATAAATTATAAAGAGGACACTTTATTGTTGTCAGTGTATATATTTTTTATCCATATATAACCGTGCTTGTTGACTTTTATCATAATAGAAATATACCAACACCAGACACAATAAAAAAACAATTTTAATAAGGTGCACTTGATTCAACAACTCTTCTACTACACTACTACTACTCCTATTCTCGGTTGAAGTCACTAGACCTGTTTCGCTTACGTTTCAATGTTCCACGCTATGACGATCATCGAGCTCACAATATTATCCACTGCTATGCATACCTGCTAATATTTTAAGTTCTTACCAACTGACCTTATGTGTCCGCACGATCTCTTCTAGAGGCTCCACATTCAACTTTTCCGTGCGATTGAGAACTTTGGTTTCTCTCTTTACAACTATAAATTCTTCATGTACCGTAAGTATTGCTTCTATTTCTGCTTCAGTTTGCTTCCTTAAATATTTCTAATTTTTCTATTCATTTAGTTTTCCTTATTTTACATCTATCTTTCTGTGTATTGATTTTTACACGAAATTGTTTATCAGCTTCTTATTAAGCTTAGATTAAATTCATTTTATTTAGCTATGTATTTCTTTTCTTAATTCTGTCTTTACGTTTCGAGAATCGTTTTATTATTTCCTTCTTTCTTATTTTTGTGGCACTTCCTTACTTCTTTCACACCATAGTCTCTGTTATTTATTTTCAAATTCAAAGTTTTCCTCCTCCTCCTATGGCGCTACAGCCCAAGTCGGGCCCTGGCCTCAACCAATCTCCGCCTCCAATCCACTCTATCCACTGCAATCCTCCTCCAGTTTCTTATCCCCATGTCTCTCGCGTCCTCTGCAACGCCATCTTCCCACCGTCTACCTCTAGGTCTCGTTCCCTCCCATGTACCCAGCAAAGCCCTTTTGGGGTTCCTGCCATCCTCCATTTACATAACATGACCGGCCAAACGCAATATTTTTATTCTTATACATTTTGAGACTGGTATCTCTTTATATATTTGATACAGTTCGTTGTCGTATCTCAGTCTCCATAAGCCATTTTCTTGTATTGGGCCTATAATGCGTCTGAGGATTTTCCTTTCAAACGTGTCTACTATGTCGACTGTTTTCTGTGTGATTGTCCATGCCTCACACCAGTAGCATAGCACCGGTCTGATGACAGTCCTATATATTTTCATTTTTGTTTCCCTGTGCACATCCCCAGACCTAAATGATGGCAGCAATGCGAAGTGTGCCTTGTTAGCCATGGTGGTCCGTCTTTGGATCTCCGGCTTCTCTGATCCAGTCTTTGCTAGATTCACACCGAGATACATCCAAAGTTTTAGTATGCTATTTCCCACGTTTGACAGACCTGAAGTGTGACCGGTGTTTAAGTTTCAATAGCACTTAAAACACTGTAACAAGAACTGGTACAACAGCTCTATTTATAGCTTACTGAAAGATAGAAAGAGAAACTGCGTGAGCATGGACACAGGTACAGGTACTCTTTAAAAGTACTTTCTGCTGAAGGAAAATTAACTGATTTGCCTAACAACATTTTTCTTTTCTTCATAATTTAGATTGAAACAGTAAAACTATATATTTTACATTATCTTAGAAATATTTTTCCCAGAAAAATTTGAATTAATTCACTTAATTCTTTTGTACAGCTTAAGGTCTGCTACTGTGTTTGCCTTTTCAGTAATTCTTATATTACTGTGTTTGTGTTTAATATATTTAGAAATAGATGTCACTACAACGTAACATGTGTAAACACACAGACAGAAACACGTGTGTGTGTGTGTACGGTGTATAAAGAATAGATTGGAATCTTGTACAAAAGAAATATATATATAGAAATATGTAGTTGCGTAGGAATATTTTGTGCTGCGACCTGTTTACTAAAAAATTTATAAGTACCTTTTATGGAAATAAAGGCAACACGTTTTCTGTTTTATTAGCAGCTTATTTGACATTTTTTAATAATTTTGAAAGGATATCATAAGATTACTGTGTTTACCTGTACTTCGTACTACTTTAATTTCCCAACAAAGACTTTACACAGAAGTTCAACTTGCTGTTAACTATGCAGCGCGCATACGAGAAAATTCAATAAGTCTGAAAGTAAAGTTTGGAGTTACTGTTTAGGGTAGAGTGACTGGCGTCATCGCCACTACTTAGTTTCTAAGTATAGCAAACAAAATTTAGTCTTATTCACCGGTTTAAACGTGTCTACGTAACACATAAGGTATCACAGTCAAAAGTTTAAAACCAACTAGTGGAAAGTGAGGAGTATATATTTAATTTGATTTGATTACACGCGTTCTGTAACAATTGTTCAGGAAAGGGCAATGTGATATGGCATGCACTGGCTACAGTACCCCGTCTCTAATTATAAAGTCTGTGTACCCAACCGAATCTGAAAATACCGATGGTAACGGCGAATTACAGCCTAACTATAAAAATTGTATCTATTTTGTTGTGTGCCTGTATACAATAAAAATGGACGTTAAGCTAAACTCTTAATTCCACAATTCCACGTTTCACTGAACACATTTTTGAATCGCCAGATCAAGCAATGCTTCTTTTACTTCCTCACAACGCTTACCCGCTGCTACATTACAGATTTTTGTCTCATGAACGGCATATATTGTCAAGATATATATGTGACTAATTTAGATATAGTGCACGGGAAAGTGTAGTTCTGTGTTTTACTAATTTTTTTATTTTAGTGATTTTTAATTTATAATTGTTTACAATGGTTTAAAACTACTATCCTGGATAGTATAGGTCAGTAAAAGAAAAGTCATTTCTAAGTAAAAAAAGAATTTTCATCAGTCCTAACTTTATGTGAAGAGAAGGAAGAAGAATTTTTTCGAGTTCAACAGGAGTGACGTACGAGACATTTTGATCATCAGATGTAAAAGATGTTCTCTTTAGCCAGTATTGTTTTCAAAATGCTGTTGTGTTGCTCTGCTATTCCATAAATATAAAAAACGTTTTGTGAACCCTCCTTGAAGATCTACTAATATAGCTATGACATTCAAATCCCCATAAATTTTCCAGTTGAAAAGTTTCAGCTTAAAATTACTACTATTCCAACTAACTAAGCTTCCATTCAACTAAGCTAAATAGGAAACTAGTTTCTTGATTTCTTTGTGGAGTAAAACTGCGTTTAACGGATGTTTAGATAAATCAATAAAAAGGCGCCGTTCTGTAAGTTTGTTGCCTACTCATAGTTTAGTAATTAACCTATCGATGTAAAACATATGCAAAAAGATATCTCCGTATTATAAAAGACTGGAAAAGCAGTATTTTTTCAAAAAAACTGTAACGCTTGTTACATATGCCAATAGTTTCTATTATTCCAATCTAGAACCGAGAAGATCAGCCTGTTGTATTAATAGGCCCAAACCATTTAATTCGTTTTTTTGAATAAGGTGGGATTCACTGGAAATATCAGGACTATAAAACTAGTCACAATTGTTCTCAGCACTGTCTATCTTTTATTAGTTTGTATATTATAATTGTCACTAAGATCTAAAGTATTAGTATCAACCCAGTTCAATGGAAGATTTGCTTTTGGGTTAGCCTTCTGCATGAGGAAGCGTCCTAACAGGTGAGGTATTTAATTTTATGTTTTTCTTTATTTGAATATCTTTCTGGAAGACAAAAGTAGCAATCACCAAATCATCGCTAGGCTCACACCACATCATGGGGACAGCAAATGGCATAGAGCTTCTCTTTCCTTTCATCCACTTAACTAGAGGCATATTACCGCTTACACAAAACACAAGAGGAGCCCAATTTGTTTTTATCACCAATTGATATTGGTTAGTATAATGACGTCACTGTGAAAGCCCAGGTTGCTCGGCGAAGATTTCTCAATACGAATATGTTGTAATTTTTTATTGACTACAGTTTGTTTGCTATTCATATTTTTGTTTTACGGGACTTTTTGTCTGAAGTACGTAACAATATTACGTGAGACGAATATTTGCGCAATGTGAATGTGAACGCGTTTAATATTGATCGTATAGAAACTGAAAAAAACAGTTTTGTTTTATAAGCCGTTAATAGTAGAAAAATTAATACCTAGTCGTTTTGTTAAAAATAAAATTTTAACATTCAAAATACAATAATTAAATTTAGTAATTCGATTAGTCTGGGGCTAGTATGAGCAAAATTCATTCATCAACCAAGTATATTTTATATTTTAGTAAACTGATTAAATAAGTAAGACTGTAGGCTGGTAGGTTATTTCACAAAACTGTAGGCCCATTTATTAGATTTTTACATTCGACTATACACTATAATATTTTTACCTTTATATAAACTTCACACCCCTAAAATTAATTTCACATTACGAACTCTTGTGCAGCCAGTCTTCTGAAGAAATAAGAGAACCTCCGCGAGACAAAAACCCTTTGCACCTTCCCTCAGAATTGCCAGCTGCAGAGGAAGTAGATTTTCAGAAGGTGTTTCCGTTATAAAATCATATTATCTTCCACGATAAGCAATGTAGCCAGCTAGATAGCGGAACAGCCTGCTCTAGCTAGAGCAGTTTGCTCCATCAATTATTGTAGTAATGTCAAGAGTCTGGACAAATCTTGCATTTTAGTTTATCCTTCAATCATATGTAGTAGTTCTCTCATGTCATTTGAAAGCCTCACAAGGGATGAGATGTTTCTTAATCGCCATCTTCAACAACAGGCGTTTCCTTCGAAAATGTTACTTTATTGTTATTTCGACTCACCAAAAGCAAACAAAATTAAGTTTAACTTCTGTCGATGATAGATTAAAAATATTACACAATTCTTCGTATTTCTTAGAATAGATTATCCAAGCAGTTTTGATTGAAGCATGCAGCTAATATAAGTGATTTAATTTTTCTGTTTTCGGAATAAAAATTAAGTACTGAATTAATGGTCATCATGGAACGTTTTTGAAATGGCAACAAATTCCGGAATTTTCTTACGAACATTGTTTTACAACATGCATAGATTTATTTAAATATACGTTCCTGTACATTTTGGTGAGTACCGTACCCGAGAACCAAACGTCTATTATTCGCACATCTTTTTGAATCCAAAATGTTAAAGTAATCATTCAAAAATTTAAAAGAAATTAACCACATGTTCTTCTTCAGGTAACAAATAATGAATCGCTTCATCCGTTGTATTTGAAAATAACCGAGTTTCCAAAAGTGCGCGGTGACGTTGCCTACATTTGACGATGAGATGGGTATGTGAGAACTTAGAGCACAGTTTGAATTCATTATTATTCAATGACAACAATTTTTTGATAGCCATCTATGTGATGTGTTTGTTTAGCAGGTGTCAACACGATATCTAGAAAATAGTTTCATAAAAGTCTGTAAAGGTGGGGAACATATGAAAAACCCATAATTCTTTTCCTATATTGTGTGAGTTTGGGAATCACGAATTTGTGTATGTTACATTTAGTACATTCCAAATTCCTCAAATTTTTGTCTCTATATCTGCTATAGTAGGCAACAACATTGTAGCCTACGCCTGCCACGGAAGAAATAATGTTTTTTAACACTTCAGTTTACTTTTAGACAGTGAAGTCATAATATATTGGCTGCCTGCTACTAGATATGGGCCCATGAAACATGAAAATCTGACAGTTGCTCTGAGACCCTACAACAGGATATTCCTTCTGATTGTAACGTACGCTACAATCAACGTTTATTTGATAAAAAGTAATACCACATCCGTTTAGCGGTGGTCAGTTTGTTTACCTGGGCCTTCACGAAACACTGAAGATCACGGAGCATGCCCTGCTGACAACAAAATAAAACTGATGACCATGTCTTGATAGTCCTGGCAAGAGAAAACCACATTTATTTATGAAACACAATTAACATTTTATTGATCGTATTTTCTGACTTTTCGTTTTCTGAGTTCCACTTTGCTTGGTTTTTCTTTGACAATAACCACTAAATATGTGTTTCAGTAAAATTTTCACTGAAACTTTTTTTGCCTACCTTCAACAAGTTTTTTGTGATGCTCGTCTTGACGTTTTAATTTTTCATGCGCAACGTTTCTCTCTTCTTTCATAAATGTGTTTCTCTGCCTCAACGTCACGCACAAAGATTTCAAAAGTTTTTTTACCTGCTTCTTTAAATATTGTACATCATCGAGCTCAATGCCGCAGTTTGTAATAGTACTCTGAACCATTTTAATTATTTGGGGATACAACGCTGACTTTAAAGCTGATAGGCTAATTTCTTTACCTTTCTTGCAAGACATCTCTCTGTTCTGGCATTGACGTTATTGCTTATAAGAACGCCTGGTACTCCTTTATTATTATTACTAGGGCTAGGGATAAATTCACTACAAGCAGTGGCTATTACTGGAATATTCATATGCTGGAAAGCATTTTTTCTGAAAACTTCATGATTGCAAAATCATTAACTCAGCACGTAAGTCGCATAACCTGTTGCCGAAAGTGTCTTGAGCAATGGTAGACAGCATCTTTTCTGAAAACTTCATGGTTCCAAAATCATTAACTCAGCACGTAAGTCGCATAACCTGTTGCCGAAAGTGTCTTGAGCAAATCCTAGCATTCGTAATATTTAAACGATTTTTCTGCAACATTTCAAAATTAATTTTATTATAGTTTGGGGTCTTTTGGAAATTAATTACACGTAGTATCTGTCCACTTTAATGTTTCTGTGTAAGAATTCCAACCGGTTACAGCATACCCAAGCATGTTAATAACAAAATAAGAACATAAAGAATAAGAGCACAACAACGAAAATAACAATTACGTCCAACAATAGTGACAAAAAAGAAGAAAATGATAAAACACCAGAGTTCACTTGGCTGTCACAACAAAACAAAAAATATTTTTGTTGATTCACCATTTTTGGTGAATAATGTCATGCTATTTTCATATAAAAAACTGAGTGTTACTAACTATTAACACATATGTATTTACATCATACGCAAAACACTATTAAAAATGTACAATAATTTTTACTGTTGTCTTTCAGTGAAAATGTTTACTAAGTGTAGCAGTAAATCGAAACGTTGTTCAGGGGTCAGCACCCCGCACGCCTTCAATGCGCGAAATGCACTATCTCCACACACGAAATCTGGCAACAGTGTTGCCCATTTAACCAGTTCTAAAAATTAAATTTGGGAATACATTAAAACAAAAATACAATTCAGGGCAATAAATACCAGGCACATTACATGGTATAAGTTAATTTTCAGTGACGTTTTACTTGTATCATTTATTTTTGTACTTACAGACGTGGGAAAATTAATGGGCTACATAAGTATCTTTTTCTAACAATATTTATTTGTATTTGGAAAAGTTACATGATTTTCTTGAAGAGAAATTTTGGTTTTTACTCGTAATTCCACCTTTTCTTCTCTATAAAATGTGTAAAAATTATAGCGTTCATAACCGTTACAGGTCACAGTAATAAATTAAGCGTATCTAGAATTAAACTGTATAGATATATTTCAAACATTCTAAAATCACTTTATCGAAACAAACATATAATGAATCTAACATATAATGAAATACACACAGATAGGCCTATCTAATAATTTAGTCACGTAAGACTATCTCATTTATCTTTGTATCTTATATTGCTTATCTCTTATCATTTATTACTTATTACTTGTCACTTATATTATCTACATTCCTATAATATATAGGCTATTGCAGTAGTACAAATGCGTAGATTACTGTGCATTGCACGAAGTAATTAAAATAATTAATTAAAATAAATAAATAATTCATATTGTTAGCAATAATAATTCAGCTTGCAATCTGAACGACAAAACCTTCATGCTGGAACAGGTGGATCACGCCAGCTGCTCTGTCTCTGTGTACACGCGTATGTTACATGTATGCGTGAGACCTGTCAATTCCTGAAAAGCGTCAACCTTAAGGAACGCTATTAATTATATGAATTTATTTTTTTTAAAATATTGTGTGCATAATAGCACAAAACCAAATACACCAAAATATGTATAAAAATATGACGCAAATGTGTATAAAAAATAGTGTAAAAAGGATAAAAAGTGTAATTACAGGAAAATAAAAATAAATAGAACTTATGGTAATTAAGATAAGGAAAAACGGTTTGTACATGGTGAACACATAAAAATTACCAACAGAATGAATAGCGGGTAATGTGCAAAAGACTTCGCAAATCGCGAAGACGAGCGAATTAAGTGTGACAAGAATCGTGTGTGAGAAGTGACGCCTTCGACAGACTCTGACATGAAAAATATTGTCGATATTTTAGCGCCCTGGGTATAAATACATGAGACGCGCTAACTTCATTCTCTTTCTCGTTCAATTATCGTGGTAGCCGGAGGCTCTGTTTCACGAGTACAACTTTTTTTCCTACAACAACCATAGCAGCGGGAGGCTCTGCCCAGAGACAACGTTTGTATCTCGACCACAGCAGCAGCCAGGGTCTTCACGACTACTCATCATTTTCGTGAGAGTACCTACAACCTGAGGCCCTGACGGGAGACGGGGGAGTAGCCAAGTACATGCAGTAGAATCCAGCGTACGAGAATCCGACGGACGAAGGACGAGGATCAAGGACTCCAGGACTACAGGACGACAAAGGAGCATCCAGGATGAAGGACCTAGGACCGAAGAGGACACGCTGACGGTTTACCACAACAAATAGGTGACAAACAACCATGTACTTGTAAACCGAGTCTCACACAAAGAATATGTTTAATTAACGAAGTAAAAAGAGAGACAGTCTAATTAAAATATGAATTAATAATTTTTATAAATGTAAATATTCTTTGTGTAATAATTAGTGTAATGTTTAAGAATGTTTAACTATAATTTTGAATCAATAACTTTGAAGCTATAATTTTGAATCTATAATTTGATATTTAAATGGATAAGAGTAATTATTAAATTTTATTAGAAAGCAAAGCAATGCATATGTAGTAAAAAAAAAGATTAGATAATTAGAAAATAATTAGATAATCTAATCAATATCATACTAATGAGCAAGCCGAGAGCAATATTAGATAATTATAAAGATGTATGAGAGTATAAGATTGTATAATATGTGTAGGTGCAATACGAGAGTATCAATTATATGTAATAATTAAATGTGTGCTAAGACTACACACTAGGGGAACGAAAATGGCCTTTTTTTAATTTTTTTTTTTTTTTTAGTTTTGTAATAGTGGGGAAAAGTTGCCTTTTAGGTTGAAAAAGAAGGAAAAAAAATTTGGTTGCTATACTACAACATCTTGAGGTGCCGCAAAGAGCTTAAAGTTTGTAAAAAAATTGAAAAATTATAAACTTTGATAAATTATTTTTTATGGTTTTCTCGTACATATAATGTTACAAAAGATAGTTGTAAATACATATATAAGCATTAGAATTGGAAAAAATTATTAATTACAAAATATAATAATAATAAAAAAATATTTTTTAATGTCAAAAAGTTTGTATTTTTGCTAATTTTGAAACTTTTGCGAACATTTTGGTTGTTACAAATAGTAGTAAATAAGGTTGAAATAAAAGCTCGTCAAATCAATTATATATTTTTTTTATTAGAGCACACGTAATAAAATATCATAATACACTTTTAAAGACATTGAAAGTTCATTTTTTATGATTTAAAAAACCCTTAATAATTACAAATATTACAGCTGCAAAATGTTTGTTTCTACTTCATTGACACATTAAACCGGTTTTTTTGTATCAAATTTTGGCATGTTCTCATGTGAGTCAATTTTTGCTCTTATATATCCTTCTCTTGCGATTGAACCACAGACATTTTGAGCCGATTCGGTCACCAGTTTCACAGCTCTTTCCACTGCTTGCGTGTGACAAGGAAGCCGGGGAAAGTCGATAAGCGGGTCCACTTTACTATTTGGTTGAGCTTCAGATGTCTTCTGTATAAAGTCTTTGAGAGAGTCAATGGAAACATGTTTTACCAAGGGGGGTTCAGTTACGTCATTTTCAGCCCATGAGATCATGTCGATGTAATCCTTTGCGTCAAAGTTTATCTTTGGAACTTTAAACTTCCTGACTCCGCCTCTACTTTCTGTTCTTGCTTTTAAAACACGTCGTAAACCAAGTTCTCTTACATTTTTGCGCTCATCACATAGCATGAACAAAAGGAGATTTTCTCCAGCAGCAAAGTACCCATTTCTTTGAATAACCGGGTCTAGAACGTTCTTGAAATCGTCAGAGAGATAGCGTGAATATGAGATAAGCTTAAACAGATGTTTGGAACCATAAGTACATGAAGGTTTTAACTTAATGTTAAACCACACAGGTTCATACACTTTCACAATGTACTCAGCCAGAGTCTTAAGCTTTTCAGTTGGATTTTCAGTTGCCACATACAATCTAAGTATACGGTTTGCTAATGTAAGCCACCTGGAGTGAGCAAGTTTTCCAGGGTTTCTTAAAGATAAATCTAGTGAGCAATTTCCACTTGATACAGCGATACACATATCCAATAAATACTTCTGATCTGTACTTAAATCATTTATGTTTTCCAAAAGAGGAAGGTTATTTTCAATTGGCAAGAAAGTAACCACAGGAAGATTAGCACAGTTTTCCAGCTGCTGAGCTATTTCGCCTTTAAACTCGTTGGGTCCCTATGTTTTACCATCTAAATGACAAAAAAGATGTCGCAAAGGTAGCTCATTTCCATGGAACAAACAAACTAACCATTGTAAAGGTCTTCCTATTTCATTTTCCATCAAAGAAATCACACCATTTATGTCCAGTGTTTACAACGGTTCCATCACACCCAATAGCAGTAAAGTTCAAAAGTTGTTCGTTGTGTTCTCTATCTTCAAGAAACACATAATACTGTCTGCTATGTCTTTTCCAGTGCCAGATTTAGGTGTTACGTGGCCTAAAAACTTTGAGTTTGGTTCCTCTATTAGTGAAACGTGGTCTTCTGAAATAACTTTTTTGTACAACTTAATTACTTTCTTTTCTTGATGCAATATGTTTTTATCAGTAGTTACACTATTGATGGAATGCAATAGTTAAACTGTTTTTATCTTTCTATTCATATTAAAACGCCTATTTGAAACTTTTTATTGCATAATCGAGACACGTAAAATCTTTGAAAAAGTTACAAAAGTGTGTTTTTATAAAACTTTACCGCTCTTGCGGCACCTCAAGACATAATCCAAAAAGTTAAAAAAAAATTGTATGTCTTTTTTGATATAAAAACTGCTTTTTTGACAGTATTTGAAATAAAAAAAATGTTTGACAACTTCTTAAAAATGTAGCGAAAATTGCAATTTTATGAAAATTTATCGTCCTTGCGGCACCTCAAGACGTGCTCCAATATTTTTCATATTTTTTTTTTATCTTATCTACACCAAAAGGCAACTTTTCCGCGCTATTACAAATTAAAAATCCAAACTTGGTTTTTTCGTTCCACCCTACCACACACAAGCCAATAATAATGATTTTAATTCGCAACCAAAATAAGAATTTTTGTTTAATAAATATTTAAATGATTTTAAACCAAATTACATAGTGTTATTATTATTACGATTACACCCATCATCATCATACACACACGAATTTAATGTGTTGTAAACGGCTTCCAAGAATCTGGGGTTCGAGCATTCAATCAATTAAAGTGTTGTAATATATACAATCCATTGTCATTTCAAACAGTAAATTCACAATCCACTAAAAACAGGCTCTCACAAATGCAGTAGCAGAAGACAACTGAAAAATGACTAGTCACAACACATGAAGATTTACTATTGGAAAAAATGAATTGGAATAAAAAAAAACCGCTTATGCCACATATGCCTTGAAATGTAAAGCAGTATTAAGTAGTTGGTAAGAATGAAGGGGAACGATTAGATATAATAGCAATCCTATATACCATATAGCCTAGTATCGTAAGTACCCTAGTCCTTTACACTGACGAGGTTGCAGTTTATTCCTAAAAACTTTAGATCATAAATCTACAACGTGTTTCACAAGTTTTTTAGTATTATGAATAAAGTGCAAATACGATGTGTTTTTACAAATGTTTTGCCACTTTGAACGACATTCTAGTCTACATAACTGTTAATGAACTTGATAGTCAGTATGCAAAAACAGACAGAAGTATTTCAGAGTGTTTCAAAGAAGCTTTACATTCTAGCTTCAAATGGACAAAATTATAGGCAAATTTTAAAACTGTCAATACATTAATATGAGTCTGGAGTCTCTCACGATTGAAAATAATCAACTAAATGTAGAACAGATAAACGCTCACAAACAAAGAAAACATATGAATTAAAAATAAAGTGTTATGGAATGGATTAAATGCACGTTGGTAAGTTCTTATTAGTGGTATCCATAAGCATAATTCATACACTTGTCGTGGTAGTGGCACCGTTGATGTTGTTATCGAAATCAGACATTTTGTTGCTAACCGTGAAGCATATCATGTTGCTTCATCCACTGTCAGCGTTAAGACAATCCAACTATTATGTAACAAAAATAAGTAGGCCTATAACAAGAATCTTGAAAAGGACCACACATTTTAAGCTGACCTAGTGTTGAATGAAATAAGAATGTTGCTGTGTCTCACGTCAAAAACGAAAACTATCAGTAATACCATAAAGTAATTGTAAATTTTCTAACTGAAATCATAAATTTAATTTGTTTTGAAATAAAGTAGTCAAACGCTATTAATTCGTTCATCGTATTTTCTACTAATAAAAGTAATAATACTTTTTCTTATATACATTCGTAATAAAATAAATGCTTAGCAAAATGAATGTCAAAGGAAATAAATTACTTTTTGAGTTATATAATAAAGATTTTAAATTTAGAAGTACCGTATTTTCGCGTGTATAATGAGCACCCTAATTTTATCGGAATATTTCACGGAAAAAATGTAATTCGTGTAAAATTCGCATCAGTATTTGTAACGAAAAACAGTTAAAGATGTATTATACCGTAGGAAAAATATATATTTTTTGAATATTAAATACGCTGTGGAAAAAGTGTTTTATTCAAAATAATAAAAAAAATTAGTAGTAGTAGTAATTGTTGATGTAGTAGTAGATGTAGAGAGAAAAGGAACTATAGATAGAAGGAGAAAGAAGGTGAGAGAGATGGTGGGAGGGAGGGAATGAGTGAGAGAGGAGAAAGAGAAAGACAATTTAAAGAAAAAGATGAGAAAAGATAAGAATAAACGGTATGGAGTGAATTCAATAATTCTGCGCGTGCAGAAGAAGAGAATTTATAAATGAAGGTAAAGTGGGTAGGTATTGAAGAGATATAGCTGGAAGAAAATTGTCAGCAGTTCCACGGAAGACATTATCAAATTGCAGGAAACACGATTGTTAGATGGCACTCTAAATGTAGCCGGCAGTGAAGTTGTGCAATCCCTCGGCGAATGTAAAGTGTAGAGTACGTGACTACCGATTATCACGTGACAGAGTAGCGATATCTAGTGTGATAAATTTAGCCGTACTTAGAGGCAAAGTCTAACATTCATTGAGTCAGTTTACCGTTAAAATAGTTGAAATATATGACAGTTATAACATATTTTAGTTTGCTAACATATGGTGTTATTATTAACATGTTAGTTGTTAAAATTTATGGACTATAAATTATGGAGTAAGTTTGGAAGAGCAGTGAATCATGTACATGCATGGTGTAAAATACAGGATACATACCGCAGTACTGTAATTAATAAGTTATGAGCTTATTTGATTATATGTCATTATCATTTCTACGCTACAACATAGAAAATAATGTGGTAAGAGCTCTGTCACCTTTTCCAGTCTTATGTCTTTTGAAATAATCAATCCGGCGCAGTATATTTGCATATGCTTGTCTTAACGATATATTCTACGTTTGCGTATTTGTGTATAAAACGCATAATATCAAATGCAGACAGTCATCAAGAAGTAGCACAGAGTAAATATTTTTAAATTACCTCCTTGGAAAAAAATTTAAAAGGTTGCGTTACCTACCTTAAAGGATGGAAGTTACGGTTTTCCTTATTTCACATAAGAACCAAATGCAAATATTGTCTGTTTGACTTTGCTTCTGAATATCGGTTAATTGTGAATTTTGACGTTACGTCCAATAAATATCCATTAACCAAATACAGTAAGAGGCGTAGATAGAACCTTCAGACTGTGAGATATTTTGCAAAAATTGCCTAACATAAAAATGGACCTGGCAACAAAAAATAAAATCAATAATACGAATGCCATAAGCATTTTATGATTAGCCACTCTGAAGCTAACACTTTGTTGTTTGCGGACGATCAGGCTATTCTGTCGGACTCGGAGAACTGGTTGCAGATGGATATACACTTGTTAAATCGAACGTGTAAAGACTCTGGATTACAAATAATATCCACACTTAAGACCAAGGTGATGGCTTTCCTGGAACTGATCCCGTACGGGCAAAAATTATTATAGATGGTACTGTCCTGGGACAAGTCAGCAATTTTGAATATCTGGGCTACAGTGTGTCCTATAATACAGGCAACGACGCTGTGAATAATTTGCATAAGTTCAACTTTATGTGCGGGACCATCAGGCTAACTCTTAAGTCAGCAAGAAAAAAAAACGCCTAAAATTCTACAAGATGATAGTCCTTCTCACATTTTTTTTCTTTATGGGTCTGAGAACTAGAATTCAACAAAAGGCCAGTTGTATCCAAAATGCTGAAAGAAAGTATACCCGTGGAAGGGTATACTCTCCATTATCGTAGAAGAAACACAGACATGCGGCAGGAACAGGTATACTTGGTATAATTGCCCAGTATCGGTTGAATTGGTGAGAGCATCTTTGCTAAATGGATGACTCCCGCATCCCCAAACAACTATGCAACTAATAGCCGGAAGAACGGAGAGGTGTGGGACGTCCGGGGAAGCGCTGAAGTGACCAGGTCAAGACTGTGCCTGTTTGAGATCGGAGCAAATCATCCTTGGTTTAGTCCTTGCAGACAATGATAATGATGCATTTTATAACGCCATTTTCCATGAACTTCCAGCTTACTTTTCCTAAAAAAATTCAATAAAAGTTCCACGTTAGATAGAACTGAAAAGAATGTATAGCCTCTTAGCCTCCAATAAGCTGTGCATTCTTTAAAAAATAATGTTAGTAATTTCTAAGAAATTAAAGCTGTCATCATACACTGAAATTTATATTTAAATAAGAGAGTTAAGTCGTTTAACTGAAGACTAAAAGTACATTTTACTCCATCATAGTTAGAGCAGTAGATTGGCGTAGAATATTTAATAATAGTCCTTAAGCAAACATTGCAGCGTACAAACTAAAGTTTGACTTACACCGGCAGCACTCAAATATTATATTCACATTACATATAATCTGAATTATATAAAATCTCAAATATAAAAACTATTAGGTCCGATGATCCTTTTAAGTATAGAATAACTGTAATCAAGTATCTCGGTGAGAAAGCGTTCAAATTAGTTCGTAGGTAGAAAAAAAAATATAATTTAAAAAATGCTTAAAATATATTCTGTTTCCTTAATAATATCTCTTATGTCTATAAATGTATGGTTACAATTTTATCTTTAACGTAATGTGATTTTAACTACTGATAATGTCCTTTGTAACACAGATATGTTTAGTCTTACGTATCACGTAATATTGTCGGCATGAATATTGTTACGACGGTCTACTTGATCGTCGTAGGTACAGTGGAAAACAAAATAAGTACAAGACACCAATTAAGTCACTAATCGCCAGCTTTAATTTTCACAGTTAAACAGTTCGTAATTAACAACACTGCCTCTTACAACAAATCAAATAAAAATTGTTCACACGGAATAAAATGTCAACTAATATAAAACACAATTGTACTACAATTATACCGCCAGATTATAAAACACAACACTTCACTAATAACCACTTGAACGCACACAGTATCACTTGTAATCGCCCGACAATAAACTGAACTGAGCGTTCATGCGTACCTGTATTTATACCCCGCCGAAAATCTAGATTATTCCACATACTACGTAAGGTGCTCTACACTACGACGTAATTGATTAGGGCCTTGACACAGTGCGTGCGGCCGCGCGAATTCTATCACAGTCTAGCAAATACGCTGAAATCACTTACGCCACAACATTCAGCTAGATTCCTCTGGAACGTTAGATAAACACGTATATTGTTCTGTAATGTCGTAACAATATTTTTAAAATAACAACATGTTGTTTATTATTTCACAGGTGAAAGAAAAAATATGTTGTTTAACTGTTATTTGCTTTCATTGTAAAATCCTAGTGAAATCTGTAAACACGAAGGAAAATTAAGCACAGAAAATGTGTAATATATTTTAATATATGCGTATTATTTTGTCTTAGTAGACATTAATAGAAATAATTTTAAATAAATACAATCCACTAAAAGTCGAGAAACTTGAATACGAAAAAAATAAATTAAATTGAGTATGGCGTATTGATTATGTTGACTATTTATTCTAATAAATATAGCATGTGTTTTCCCCTCTTCCCTCTTACTCTCTCTCTCTCTCTCTCTCTCTCTCTCTCTCTCTCTCTCTCTCTCTCTCTCTCTTTCTTCCTTGCCGTTTATTTTTCTTCAGTAAGTCTTTAATTTCTATCGGAACAGCACATTATTATCTACGTGACAGGGATTGACGCAGCAAATCACTCTCCAAGTTACGGGAGGTATAGCATTTATAAAAACAGCTAGGGGGGGAGATAAAAAAAATCAAAATATACAGTTGAAACCAACAAAACATGAAGCCAGAGATAACAATAATAACAAGACCAAGATATCGAAAAATCAAGAGAACAAAAATAGGCTGTACAAGCTGCAAGTTCACAGAAACAATCGTAGTAAATCAATGGGTCCTTTGTTTAAAAAATGTCAACCATGTGACTGCAGTGTAAAAGAAAGAACAGATCCAAAATATGCCTAAATCAAAAGACTAGTTACAGATCCGATCAGAACAACTGGTTCTATCTTAAGTAGATGTTGGAGGTTGTTAGGCGGATCCGCCCACCACTTTTGCAACTGTGAACCAGAGATATTAAAATTGTATAGGGAAACCTACACCGATCAAGAGTAGCTAGCACCTGACAAGTCACGCCCTCCATTATTGTAACGGATTAAATATACTGATGAACTGTGACTGAGTCATGAAAACAATCAAGAATAGTAGGCAGTAGGTAGCGACGTCCCCATGAAATCAGATTCGTTGTACTAAAGGAAGAGAGACATAAATGGTCCAAACATAAACAAAGCGTAAACATGTATTAATTAATCACCAAAAGTGCTGCATACTCCTGCAGACTTTAAGGTAACTTGGAAAGAGAAACTGATTGAATTTTCATGTGTCTTGGAACACTACCACACTACAAACCTATCATACGTAAAAATACAATTTCACCTAGGCCGCCTTTAGCTTTCTTAGTTTACAAAGCCATGTGTGGAGCTGGGTAAGCTTTCATGACGACGATGATGATGATAAAGGGTGGGGCAATGTAAACACAACACTTTAAAACTACCAGAACGGGAACACGTTTAATATTTTAACTCAAATACAGTATAGATACAAAGGTATTCAAACACCATTTTACTTAGTTATGTTCATCGTTTGAAAATCCATGAAAGTGACAACCACTGACACGCTTACATTCTTTAGGTCGATCAAAAAAGTTATCCATGAATCTCTGCAACATGGCTTGCGGAACCGCCAGAATTTCTTCAATCATCTGCTGCCTAATATAATTTAAGTCACGTTGTCGTGAATGAAAAACCTTAAACTTTAGACAGCCCTACAAAAAGAAATCACGCGCAGACATGCCTGGACGTCGCGCCGGCCAGGGTATTGCACACAATTTTTAGATCAACCAATTTTCAACATAGGCCTCAACAAATCCATTGTGTTTTGTGTAATGTGTACGGTAGCTCCATCGTTTTGGGACTAGAACGAGTCAGTATCAATCCTTAGATCATTTAACAAAGGAAGAAAAATTTATTCAGCATTTCCACATATCGATCTGAGTTCAAACTGACTGAATTTCAATTACGTTTTCAAAGAAATAAGGTCCATAAACACGAACATAGAAAACTCCATACCAAAGAGTGACTCACTTGCTATAAAGAGGTATAGTATGAAGTTCTTAAGGGTTACTGTCACTACAATGGCGCCGGAAAGGTGAAAATGTGCTTCGACTAACAAAAACAGGTGTTCATGAAAGTTTTGTTCTTGATTTTGGATTTCCAATATTTCATTACAAAAATGAATTATTTTAGTGTAATCACGTTCAAACAGTTTTTGGGCCACTTGAATTTTTTCTGGATGGAAATGGAGATCTTGATGCATAATCCTCCGCGGAAACCTACTGGAAATCTGCAGTGCCATAGCACGCTTCCTAGTAGACCTTTTTGGACTACTCGTGGCACAGATCTTACCTTTTCCATATTTTATGGTGTGCGCACTGTTTTTACACTTCCTCTAATTGTTTTCTGTATCGAGGCAGTGGTTCTAAATGTTCTTACCCAGTTTGATAATGTTGAGCGATCTGGAACTCTTCCATGTCCCCCAACGTTGAACGTTGTTACATAGGAATTATTACTTGAAAAAAAAAAAAATTCCCACAGCAAACGCACGATGTTCAACACGCCATTGAGCCATGTTTACTAAAATGGCATAGTTTAATTGAGGTTATAAAACCATATATTTATTTAATGTTGCCATAGTAACTAAATATGACCAAAAGCAAATTATTGTGTTCTCATTGTCCCACCCTTTACATGCTAACATTTGAACGCTAATTTTATCTCTTCATCCTGACAACATGCGCTTTCTATCTCACTATTTACTATGTTGCTCAATCATCTGGACCTACACGTTTTCTGTGTACTTTGGAGTTCATGTCAGTAGTTAATTAGATCATCGACATTCCGATTATTGTTCACTATTACTGATCGCACACTTACTTGCATCACGGTCATATCAAACTTGATGACACCGCCCAATACTACCGTTTCCGTCTCTTCAATTTTTCTGACATGTTTACATGTAGCAAATCATTTGTTGTTTTATAAAACAAAAACTAGATCTTGTTCACTAAATTATTTTACTATCAGGTATAGTTTACTAGCTTTACTGCGTTACCGAAAATTATAAAACATCCGAATTCCACATCATTGAGCGTCATTACTGCGGACATTAAACTTTACTGTATTAGGTTCTAGTCTGTTTCATATTGCTCACAGTGTAGAGATTTATCCTAAAAATTTAACGTTTTAGAATCCTTATAATAATAAGGATTTAAGGTTAACTCAAAAAGCTGTCAGATTAAAAAAGTGAAGAGGTAACGGAAGAAATGACATCGCCATTTGAACCTAAAATTCAACGCTGTATTCTATGTTTTTGATGACTCCAACGTCCTCTACGTTCTTAGATACCAAAACCAGTACGCTGTAATTTATTGGTCACCCGTCTTAAGCATCATAGACTATGTATTATATCTGTGTATTAATTACAGTTATTAATAACATTACTTTTCTGTGCAATTGTATAAAACAGTTTTTGAATATGACCAACAAAATTTTTTATTTGTTTAAGTATTCTAGGCTAAAGTTATAAAAAGCCAATAAAACTCGTTTATTATAGGGAAGGGTCAATAAACATTTTTAAATTAAAAACAATTTTAACAGCGAAGAGTACAATAATTTGTTAATTATACAATTCTTAAATTTTGATTTGATTTTCAGCAGAAAAATTACTAGTTATTATTATTAGACACTTATTAGATATTAATGTCGAATTACGTCAACTTACAAATAAATACAAAAAATAAATAAACTACCTGAATCGTTTTTGTGTCTTAATTCTAAATCATAAAATCACTGTAACTATTCGAATTTATCAGAATCTTTGTAGCAGAAATTCACAGAATTATAAGGATACATTCCTACACTAGGAAGGAGAAAGGTACACAAAAAGAGAAACAGAGAGACAGACAGAAGGAGTGGTTGAGAGAAACGTAAATACGTAATATCTCAATAATAAAAAGAATAGAAAATTATCTAAATATTTTGCTACCGAGACCAATGCTAAAACAGACTACAACAATGTTATCAGTGCCGTTCGAGAATGTTACTAAATTTTAGTAGTGTACAAGTTCCAGCTTTAGGGTTATGACTGTATTTTATCTTAGGAAGGAAGAGGTGAAAATCTCAAGTAATTGTTCTGTTTACTAGTTTACTCTGTTTTCATGTTTCCTGTGAAAACCAGTTGTTTCCTGTGAACAAACTTAATCGGAAATAAGGGTACAAAGGGCTTTCTAAATCTAATTTCCTTTGCGAAAAACTTTATTTAGACACTCGCTGGTGAATATATATTCTGTTTACTCAATGCACGTGTAAGAAGTATTGGAGATGAAAGGTTAACAGACAGAAAGAGATTGTGCTTCCTTTGTCATGAGTAATTGTGAACCAGAACTTAGTTATGGCTACCAGAACATAAAGTTCACTGACAGATGAATTTAAGGGACGTGATGGCCAGAACATTAGCTGACAACTCTTTCTTCCGTGGAATCTTTATACGGGAGAATCACGACGTGTTACTAGAAGCAGTTCTAGCATTCACCAGCTAATTCACTTTCAGCTTTCCTTTTTTTTTCTGTTAATAGTGACGCCCTGTATCCTTCTTTACTTGTTATACAGATGCTACTCAATATCTAGCAAACTTAAAAAATAATTACTTTTTATTATTCAAATTTCATGTTTTTATATTAATAAATTATTTATAATGTTATTAAATTATTTAGTCTATTCATAAAATAATATAGTTCCAGTTTAAAGTATGTTTAAGAGACTAGCTTAATATACCCACCCACTAAAATTTTTCTCACCCGTAAAATGTTTACAAATCTTCATGTTATAGACAAACATAAAACACGTTTAGAAACAAGTGCCATCTTATGTGTAGTAGGACAAGTGTCGAATAGAGAGTGAAACATATTTTAAGATTATCTTCGAGATTTTCTTAAGCCTTCAATTTCCATTCGCTTATAGGTCCCATATTTCTAAGAAACAATTGTGCCGTTGTCTTAAGTTATACATTTGCCTCTTACAAAAATAAAATAAGAAAAAACGCAAAAAATGGCTAAAATCAAATTAAAAATTTTAAGATGAATTTAAGAACGGAACAGAGATAGACAGAAAAGATAAATAAAAATCAAGTGTGATAATAATAATTATTATTAATAGTCAGCCCGTAAAAGTTGGATAGTTATATTAGCAAAGTAGCATAAACATTGTCAACAATTTTTAGGAAGATCTGAGTACATGATTTCAGGTGACAATGAAATTAGCCGGGAAATGAAGTTAATGCGATTCATCGGCGCTTCACAGCTGTATTGTTATAGGTATTTTTATGGTGTGTCTGTATGTTATATAGTGAACATAGTTGACTTTTTCAAGTTAAGCTAACATAAGTAACATGTTAATGCATCGTTGCAACATTGGGTATGCATCGTTCGTGACAGGATGAACTGCCAGTCAGCTCGTTTCATCTTCTTTACACGTGCACATACACAAAATATGTATGCAAAAATACTGAAGCCTGACATAAGATAGAACGCTTTTAGTAATGTTTTTTTTAAATTAATGTATCACAATCAGACACAGTAGGGATAGATTAAATTATTCCATAATGTAACACACGCAGTAGGAATAAAAGACGTTACAAACTAAGTGTTATTATCTTAAATTTAATACACTTTAACAGTTTTCCGTATAAAAATTATTCAATCCAGCAGCATTTTAGAATTTATCTTTACCAAAATGATTCACCAAATATAACGAGGTATTTATTAATTTATATTCAGTAATTATGTGTATGTTTATTTGTAAAAAAAATATATGTATAATTTCCTTTATACCTTACTTCCCTTACTTAAAAATAAGGAGAGCAGGATTTTAAAATGCAAAATACCTGTCAAGAAAGTTGAAGATGTGGTTTATGTTTGATCATGATCATGTTACAACTGTAACACCGAAACCACACACGCTCCCGTACACTATTTACAACGAAGAAATCCGGTCAAGGAATGGAAACATTGTGTAGCTTGAAATATACAACGCAACTAGGAGGCTTAGAAGTGTAGCTGATTAAAAACAAAAAGGCAAACTTTGATGTCTTTACAATTCTTTATGTTTTAAGGAAATTTACAAAAGACATTTCACTTTCTGAATATCGTAAATTTATAACACTTTTTTATGCCGTGAAGAGAAATTGGCAAATGAACATCATAAGAACTCAAACACATTATTTTTAAAGTTATATTTAAATACAATAAAGTTGTATTTTATATTTAAATACAATATATATAAGTAAGGGTTAGTTAATGACACTTTAGCTATGACGAAGGTCGCTCATGATAATATCAACGATGGTATGAAAGGTAGGTTAGTTGTTCGGTGCACTTCGGAAAGGATTCAGAGGGTCGAAACAAAATATGGACTGCATATTGCCATTCATTCCAATAAAGCTTTCGGGAAATGTATGATACTGCGTGAAAACTACTTCAAACAGAGTGTAAAAATGTTTCTTAGAGCCTCCCGCGTGAATGAAAATTATGGCATTTTGGCGAAACTCCAAGGCCTGGAAGTACGCCTGGAAAACACAAGATAAACATAAAAGTAGACTAAACTATTCAAACTAGCTGAACACGTATGTGGTGAGCAACAAAAAAGCCTGTGGGATCAAGTAGAAGTCGTAGGGCAAAAGACTAATACTAATAAACGTGAAGACATAGAGGCATCTTTTATGGCTGTAAATGATAATTGTATTAGTCAACTTAGTAAAGATGTATCTAGGATTTAGATTAGGAATTTTAAAGAGTATGTTTGCCGTGTGGGAGGGGTTAGCTATAGACGGACTGTAAACATTATGTATTTAAACAGGACGTTGCTGGTCGTAGTGTGAACTTGCGTGAGTGTGGTTGTGCTTCCCTACAGTTGTGGATGTCCAGCGGACGGACCTACAGGGTAAGCAGCCGTCCTTTTTTATATATTGCTTATATAGTTGAGTTTAACTTTGTAGATGGGGTAGTGGTTATTCTTTTGACGGTTTAAATCACGGATAGGCATAAGTTTGTTTTTGATGCATTAGTTCAACCTGTACTTGAAGACGACCGCAGATTGTTTAGTGTTAGAAACGTTGTGTGGTAAATTCTTACGATGGTAATAGTCCGACCGAACCTTCTGATAACTAGAATTTTATGTATATATATAATATATAAACAAGAAATGGAATAGTCAATCCATTTATAACAGGTGACCAAAGAAGCTGAAAATTAATTCTCTGTGGTAAGAAAAGAAAGCATTATCTAATATGCACTTAGCATGGTGAGGTAACAAGCTACACATAAGATGTGGGTACACATTACAATATCTTTGTTTTTTTATTAACATGAACGGAGTGAGTTTACGCCTACCGGTTTGCTCTTATGTAATTTGTATGTGACGGGGAATATGTCTAGTAGACGCCCCAACTTTATATTGTAAAAAAATATGTGGAATACAACTTAAATGTTTACAAAACTCATTTCTCACAATTCGATTAATAAATGTCAACAGCGGAACAATATTTATTTGAATTTGCTAAAACCAAAAAAATGTCAGGCTTGTAGAAAGATTATGTAAAACTTCACATTTGAAATTGTTATGTAGTATTGGTGCTCTTTTAGATTATATTCGTAATTTCAAAAATGTACTAACTAACCTTGGGCATGTGTTAAAGTGGGTGGTTAGCTTGAACTAAAATACTTACCAAGAAATATCTGAGCCATGTTAGCAAACGCCAATTTTGTAAAGTGGATTTGTCACGGCAGGACTCGCTTGTTATATTTCACAGAGCGAACACAATGCCTGACTGATGATAAAGCAGTAGGACTATTTGATTTTATTTTTATCAAGGTTGACAAAAACTTGATTTATTGTCCCCTTCTGTAAATGCACATTTAAGTTTAAACACCACGTGTGCTTCATAACCATGCCGGGTTGACGAAAAGTTTCAGTTTTGGACGCTCTACCAGTTTCTCGCTGCGCCTTCTGTTTCGCGATGAAATACCTTGGTTGAGAACGAATAACGGCGTTTTCAAATGGGCTGATAGTTGTGAATTGCGATTGTGTGTGTGTGTGTGTGTGTGTGTGTGTGTGTGTGTGTGTGTGTGTGTGTGTGTGTGTGTGTGTGTGTGTGTGTGTGTGTGACAGCGGTATTTGATAAGTAAGTGTTAATTGAAGGTAAGTGTTAATTGACAACTTTTAGTCAGAACTTTGTACGGTTGTCTTTTATTAATACTTTTAATGGTGTTTATTAGACAATTATAAACTTACAAATATATTCTTTATGAGATTCTATGTTTACAAATCTGTTATGGAACTTGTAACGATATCCCTCGTGTTCAGTAAATTGATCAGATGTTACTAGATCACCATCTTTATATTGTCGTAATAAAATATTATAAACGAATTTGTCAGTTAATAAGTGTAGAGGTTACTGTTTTATATAAATGGAAAGAAGAATAAGAAGGAGAATCTGAAGGAGGCAGTTTATTCGTGGCCTAATAAGGCAAATGCGAGTTATACGGTATTAGTATTTGAAGATATTGGTAGCGATTAGGAAACTTTGACAACACCATCTGCAAAAATTGAAGGGAAGAGAGGAACAGGCGTTATATTTATGCAAAGTAATGAGAATTGTTAGTTCTATTCAAAGGTTTCACTGCTTGATATGGATTTAGAAGTTAGATATTTCTTTATAACTTACTGAAACTACATCTTACTTTCAAGCATGCAAATACCACAGCCGAGTGAATAGTTGCCAAATTGACAATTAATTTACAAGTAGTATAAGCCTACAAGACGTCAGAAGAAAATGGTGAAATATCCATTACTTACCTGCAGTTCAAAATAATTTTTCTATTGTAAAAATATTATAATACCTAACTTGTCATAAATTGAACGAGAAAACAAAACATAGATAATTTTGTAAGTTAAGTATCTAAAAGTACTAATTAATTATTTGGTAAAATGATCAACATTTTAAAAGTTGTCGAGTCCAGCGACAAATTAATGACAACAGTTCATTTACTTTTGCAGAATGTTTTGGCATTAGGCTTCAAACAACTAAAGTTTTGGAGTCATTGACAAATTAACATTTCGCACCCCTGACACTCTGGTTAACCCTCTTAATGTACAAGTAAATCTGCGTAACCTACCCTTTTCCACCAATCCTCTTTCGCCATTACTGAAACCATTTACCCACAAAACCTTGAATCAGGGTCAGGCGTTAATACCCTTTCAACGTTTATTCAGCGGCAAGTGTTCGGACTACAAAGGCATCCATTTAAAAGCCGAACATTCAAAAATTTAGCAGTTTTTACTTCTTACCAGATCTAATACACTTGTGATTTTATATAACCTTTCCTACGCAATTTACACGTTATTTACATATTTAGTTGTTTTTATGAAACAGTCAAAGAATACCTTTAATAATGTATAAAGAATTTTTAGTACTTACAAGTACACCTCTAGGTATTCCAGTCGGTGATTTTTTAGTTTTTATCCAAGATTCATTTCGGAACAGTTGTGTTCCATCTTCAATTGGATCATTTAGTAAACTTACATAACAAAAAATTTCCACTCAGGTGAGCGTCGTCGACACAGGTACATATAACACACAACATAAAACACAACACTTAAAAAATTTTAAATTTTAAAAATAACGTTAATATTATAACGAAAACCGACTCCAAACGGACGATTTGAAAATCGAAGCTGGCCAGCACTTGTTGCCCGCACGTCATACGAAAGTCGACTAATGATAAACTACCTGACGCGCGACCTTTGTGTGTACTCTTCGAGGTACTCTAATATTTTAAATGTAACTAAATCCCTCTTTTCTGTTAAGCAGTGTTTTTTCACCGGCTCTTCGTTTGTATTTGTAAATATGGTATCGCTCGTAAATTTTTGATGCTTCTTTGTTCGAGTTATACCTTAATAATTCTAATGAGGTATGGAAATTGATGTTGTGTTGTGGGTGGCTTTTTAGGTGTTGCGCCACAACTGACGAAGGTTTACGGTGATTTCTGGCAGCATGTTCATTGAACCTTTTACGAAAGGTGCGGTCGGTATAGCCGATGTACTTCTTATTGCAAACTTCTTCCCCTGCATTACAAGTAATCATATAAACGCCTTTGGCTTCTTCTTTTGGCGTAACTTGTATTTTCTTGTTTAAGTTGTGCCTTTAAATTTTGTAGGCTGGATTGAAGCCAAATTTTTTGAAAATGTTTCCTATTTTTAAGAAATTTCCTTCCGTGTAGTGCAGTGCAAGGAAGATTGTTTTTGTTCTATTGCTAGTGGATTCTGAGCAGTTGTTCTGTAGTTGTAGGCCTATTGTTTTTATTCTTCATCCTTGTTCTTAAATTATCTATTAAGTATTGGTTATATCCATATTTCTGGCTATTGTTTTTATTGTGGCTATTTCTTTTATGTATTCTGTTTTGTCCAGTTTATAATTAAGTAGGCGGAAAACCATGCGTCGAAAGGCTGCCAGTTTGTAAAAGGATGTTTTGAGTCATAAGGGATAACCAAATCTGTCTGTGTGGGCTTTCGGTATATTCCTGTTTTTATTTCCTCATTCGTTTTGGTGAAAGTAATATCTAGGAAGTTTATTGCATTGTTATTCTCAATTTCGTGGTTTAATTTAATTTTTGAGTGGCAGGAATTCAGATATATCAAAAATGAATTAATATCTTCCGCTGTACCCTTGATTATGACAATGGAATCATCCACGAATCGGCCATAAAAAACAATGTTATTTAGAAATGGATTGCTTTCTGAGAGTATATATTTCTGTTCATAATCTTCCATAAACAGCTCTGCTAACAACGCAGACATCACGTCTCCCATGGGGAGGCCATGTTGATTGTCGTATGTGTTGTTATTGTATTGAAAATAACTTTGATTGATAATTATTTTGGTCAGTTTTATGATATCACCGGTTTCGTCTTCACTGAAACGTTTCGACTCACGTATTTTCCTTTCTAAAACTAGTAACGCATCTGTACCGGTACGTGTTATGTTACCATACGTGTTGTCAACATCGAAAGATACCATCATGTATGTGTCGTTTATGCGTAGCGATGTTATTTTATTTATTAAATCAACAGAATTTTTGTTGCTTGTTATATGTACCTGTGTCGACGACGCTCAGCTGAGTGGGTCATAAATGTTATGTAAGTTTACTAAATGATCCAATTGAAGATGGAACACAACTTTTCCGAAATGCATCTTGGATAAAAAACTAAAAAATCACCGACTGGAATACCTAGAGGTGTACTTGTAAGTACTAAAAATTCTTTATAGGCCTACATATTTAGTTGCTTGTATACACACGATTGGACTTGTTTGTAGTAAGTTGTTACCTTAGTTGTCTTAGCTGTTACGTTGAAACTAATGTAATAAATGGTAACAGAATAATATACATAACATATTCACATATAGATATTAAAATATTATAATGTTTAAGATTATATAGTGTACAAGATTAATTACGTAGTTAATGCAGTTCTACTTATAACTATATTGTGAAATTTAACGGCATATTGTAAATAATTATAATATAAACAGAATTATCGCTGTTGCACACCACTATACAACAATTTTTCCGATTAGCGCTTTGAAGCTTCTCAGCTCATCGACAGTTCGGAAATAATGTATTAATAAAATCTTTTTCCCGATCTGACGATGAGTTGAGAAGCTTGAAAGCGCTAATTGTAATAATTTTTCTATAGTGTTGTGTAACAGTGATAATTATGTTTGTGATTATAACCACTAACAAAACTTTCTTAATTAAATTATGAAGTAGCAAATTATAATTATAATTAAAAATTAAAAAGTAATAAATAATTTTATATGATTATATGCGTATAACTTATAAATACTATTAAAATAATATAATGTAAATATAATATAAAATATAAAACAATATATTATAACATATAATATAAAATAATTATATTGAATTATTAAAAATATATTATAATTATATTATAAATAAAACTGCCTAATAGAAAATCACTTCTCACAGTAACATTTGTTAAGGCAGGTTTCACATGACCCTACAGACATTCTGCACATGCACGAAACACAGTACTACGTGAACAGTGTCAACTCCCCTGACCAACAGCGTTGCAGGTGTGCCACGCAGGTTTTACATGAAGATTGAACTAAGAATGGAAGTAGTATGCGTTGTCTAATTTTGAAATATGCATTCGCTATGTTAGATCCATATGTAAGATGTGGGTAGCATTGCCTTTATTTATTTGTATTATTACCTTTTAAAAATCTGTAATTATTTTCTTATTATTCATGAAGGAATTTCCTAGTGTTAATAGTCATTTCACGTTGACTTTAACATAAAATATTTCATTGAATGTAAGAGTTACTATGTTTTTAGTAAACTAAGTTAATCAAATAACTTTTAAAGGCAGGCCTGTATTATTAGCTTAAATTCAGTTAAGGGTAAGCCTATTATTATAATTTAGTGCATTAGTGTTTGGTTACATGTCATACAAACCGTGTGAAGAATAGAGGGTTTTGTTTTTCTGTAGGATTATCAGGAAACATCACGTTAACTGGAAATGTTCATAATTTTTCAGTATTATGAGTGTTCTCTTGGTTATTAAATATTAAAGGAGAAGTATCTGATTGTATCGAATTTTTACTTTTACGTGGGTTATGCAATTTTCTGTCTGAACTGCTTGCCATGTCTGAACTTTTAGTAATTTTATTTCTTAATTCAGTATCAATTAAGTATAATCTAATTGTTGCTGTATTTTACGGTTTAAGTATTTACCATATGAAAGTTGATTTTTTTTTAATTGGATTCCTTGACGTCTTATTTTATGGTTTAGGGCTCGGCAAATAGCGCCTTTAGCTCAGCGACGTCTAACAAGGCGAGCGATGAGATGTTTTCATTTTAGTTGACTCTACGAAAGCAGAAACTTGTGCACACTTCGACGCAACACGATAATTTCGGTGCTTGTACAGTAATCTTGCTGCTTTTAGGAAGGACTGACTTTTGTCTATCGCTCTAACTATTCATTTCCGAGCCCTTCTTTCACGTTGCCTTTTATTCTGTGGCTGTGCCTCAGTTCTCCAAGAGCACTACAGTCTTCAATTATGTGTTTCGAGTATATGCTCTGCTATAAGTGTAGACGGGTTGTTCTTGTACTTGTAGTAGGTACGAAGACGTTCGTGTGCCCAATGCGCAGTCTGGTAATACATACTTCTTCACGTGGTACTTGGCATTTACGGACGGTTCCGCTTCACGAAAGAAAGTTTCCTCTGCCGTATGTTCCACACCTGCTGCCACACATTAATAATGGTCTCAGATGCTTGTGGAGGCTAGTTTCGCGTCATCATGCCGTATGCCAGTCACATCGTTTCTCCCTGCAGCGTCAGGAGTTCCTTCGTTACCTTCAATACCTACAAGATCCAGAAACACCATTGTGTGCTCTAAAACGGATCCGCTGTACCTTGATTGTCCCAAGCAGTTAGAAAAGTCAGTGAATTGGAACAGACAACAAATTGCCTTTCATCTTGGTGTTCAAAGAAACGAAGGGACTGCCACACCGCGTACAGTCCAGGTGAGGAAGGCGCCCTCGATGACATACGCACTACCCATTCCGCTCTCCGTTTTCGAACCATCAGTGTACACAATTCAGTTGGATGGCACGATTTCTTGGTTTTACTAGCTGGCTAAATGCAGCCAGCAAATTGGTTTGCGAAGCAACCACAGTAAAATTCGCACATAACGTACGGCTGGATCTTAGGCGCCTAGATGTAGCGCCGGGCTACCTGGAGCTCATGAGTGCCGGCTGGTCAGGGGAACGTAGGGCGGCGGTCGTATACTCTAGCGAATCTGTTGTTTGCCAGCAACATGTGATTTATGTGGCTCGGTAGTGTTAACATTTTTGTCACATATATCATCAACAGCAATTGACGTCGCAGATCTAACGACGCCCATACTTGCTTTACAATATAAGCTTTGTGCGGGGCTAGTACGGAACGCCCCTGTTGCGTAGAGCACCCCTGCGTTGTGAACGCTTTTTTTAGCACGACCTCCTGGCTGAAGAGTATACCGCGCATTCGTAATCCATTTTGGATAACACTAAAATACAGACGCATACAGACACAATAAATCTTGTGTCTGGGTCCCTCGCTTTTGACAGAAGTGGAAACAGAACGTCTTTTTTGCCGACAAAGAAAAGCCTATGTTTTAAAACATTTTCCACCTCGTGTCAATAGCGCCTTGCATTTTATGTCGTTGATTATCCCGCAACTTTGGCCGAGTTGAACAGCGCAAGAGAGCAACAAGCCGAGCAGCAAGCACTTCCCAACTGACGTTTCTATACTCTGCCGAGTCTAAGAAAGATCGGCGCGTATTCGGCATTTAACGCCAAAGCTGACGAAAAATACTCTACTGTATTTAGCGGTAGATATACGCACACAATCTACAGCAGTGGTAATTAAGCTGCGCTTGATTGGTGCTGCGCTCTGGCGTTGCTGCTGATCGCGAGTTGTGAAAAGCCAGAAAAAGCGATTTTAAACCTGTCTCTATTCTGGTTCTGAATCAAACACGTCTGGCCGGCTTCCCCGACAGAAAGAAGTTTTTAGTTGTACCATCTTCTTCATCTATGGCAGGCTAAACTTATACAGATCTGCGGTAAGTTACGGCAATATGCTTGTATACATTAATTTAAAGTTATATGAAAGGAATTTGTTTAATAAGTCTGGACGGTAGCGCGATTATTTTATTTTCTAGGTTGGCTAATCTGATTTATATCGCGCATCAATTTTCGCGTGGTTGAACCTTGCACAGTGCGTATCAAACGCTTGCGGCGGTAGTACCGAGCCGAGCACACCTCTCGCTGTCATTTTTAATGTAGGCCGTAGGCCGCACATTTGTACTTATGGCCAATTAGCGCCATAATTATCATCTCAATTTA
The DNA here is from genome assembly GCA_034769895.1 of Magicicada septendecula. NCBI lineage: Eukaryota > Metazoa > Arthropoda > Insecta > Hemiptera > Cicadidae > Magicicada > Magicicada septendecula. The sequence goes on from CM068368.1 coordinate 512,075,498, forward strand.
AATAATACACAGTGCTTAGCTAGCTATCTCGGCGTTCGGTTCGCCGAATCCTTCGCTGTCAATTAGTTTCGACATTAAATGTAGGCTTTAGGCCTTTGTATTGTCGATTATGGCCGACTAGGCCCTCTTCATGATTAGTTAAATTCATACTAATTCGCAACATGCAGTATTAGCCAGCCTCATTCAAATTTACAGTTGTAATGTAATTATTCAAAATATTAAAATTATTCGTATACAGTCCACTTCTTGTTATTTCTTAATGCAGAATTAATTCATTTTACACATCATCTCAATCACTATGGAAGACCAGCCAACAGAATATTTAATTCAAGAAGAATACATTTAGCCCACTTGGGCCCAATTAATTAACACTTCCTGTCCACGCTTGTGGAACATTATTTCATTCAACAGTTTCGGTCCACTTGGACCGGGACTAATCATTTTTTGGTCACTCCGGACCTGGATTTCCATTTAATATCTTTATATCTGTTTCTGGCCATCACGGGCGGATTAGCGCGTCAGCTAATGCGACCGTGGCGTGATTTGCGTCGCCATTTCGCTCGTCATCTTCGGACAACGTAATAGCAAGTTCCTGCCGGCTGCAGTGCTTCAAAGTGGTCATCTCTGCCAGCTGTTCACCATCGTCACCAAGGAGCCGACGCTGTGGGACGTCGCCAACCAGGTACCACCAGCAACAGTAAAAAGGTGCGTAAAAAATGTCTGAAGAAGGCCTCAAGGTGCTGACCAGAAAGAGAGGCGGATTAAAGTCCGCGATAGTGCGGATACAATCCGCGGTAAATTCGTTTGATATTAATTTAAGCACAAAACATTTTCTGACCGTAAGATTAGAAAGTCTTAAGAGCTTAGCCTCGAAGTACGACGAGTTATAGTCTGAGATAGAGCTTATCAGTAAAGACACGAGCGCTGCTCAGGCAGACCGAGTCGAGGTTGAGGAAATGATATACTCAACTGAGGCAAACATTTTACAACTTCTTGACACTTTCAATACTCAGACTGTGCCTCCTGTACTATCGACGCCTATGCATTTAAAGCCGATAAGTTTGCCCTGCTTCTCAGGCAACATACTTGAGTGGCAACACTTCTATTGAATTTTCAATGATCTAGTGCATTCAAGATCCGACTTAACACCAGTACAGAAACTGCATTATTTGCATTCCTCGGTGAAGTGTGAACCATTAGACTTAATTAAATCATTACCCATTTGTCAAGAAAATTATGTAATAGCGTTGAACTTGCTGTCCGAGAGGTATAATAATCCATTTATATTAGCCAAATATTATGAACAAAACCTACTTCAGGTTAAGTCCACAATAAAGGACTCAGTCCAAAGCTTGGCGGAGTTTACGAATACAATAACGTCTTCCGTTAATTCACTGGCGGCAATGAAGCTGTCCGTAAATTCATTTGAGTTTATTACCATACAGTTGCTCTCCACCAAACTTGACCCTATTACTTTAAAACTTTGGAAGGAGTCAATAGACCCTGACAACTTGCCCAGTTTTCAAGACTTTACGCATTTTTTAAACTTGCGCCGACAGCTTTTAGAAAATACAATGCCAATTGAATCCGGACAGCAATTCAACAAACCTAGCGTAAAACCAAACAATAAATTTGAGAAATATAGCTTAAGAAATACTGCTGGCAGCAATACCTTTAAGAGTTATCACGCAGCGGCAAGGCATTATTTATGCGTGTGTTGTAAATCTGACCACCCGCTTTACATGTGTAACAATTTTCGTATATTAAGTGCCGCTGAGCGGGGGCAATTGGTTGCAAATCATAAATGCTGTATTAACTGCCTTAGAGCAGGTCATTTGATAACAAATTTTAAAAGTAAACAGGTCTGTAAAATTTGTTCAAAGGGTCACCACACCTTGCTGCACGCTAATTACGTGCCGAAATCACCAGCTGCCAGCAGCAATTATTGCTCATTTAAATTACAGTGTAAAAACAATGTTCTTTTATCCACAGCGGTTGTATTTGTCGTTGATCAGGCTGGCAACAGGCATGAAGCTCGGGCACTCCTAGACGCCGGTTCCCAGATCAATTTTTGTACGAAATCATTTGCGAAAAGGTTGCACCTTAAACTAACCCGATCTAATATTCCAATTACAGGAATAAACAACACAGCGTGTTGCGCTACTGACATTGTTTCTATGCGTATTATTTCTCGCTATCAGAGACATAGTTTTGAGGCCAAATGTGCCGTCCTATCTAACTTAACTCATAATCTACCTTCAATCTCGTTTGACATCAACCGGTTCCACATTCCAAACAAAATTTTTCTCGCCGATCCAGATTTTAATATATCTTCACAGATCGACATACTATTAGGGGCACAATTTTATCTGGATTTAATATTAGCCAATAAATACACACGCGGGCCCAACTTCCCTATCATTCAGGAAACAAAACTGGGTTACATTCTGGCCGGCAATCTGCCCAAACACTGCCACACCCAGGGTCCTGCGGTTTCGTTCCTGGCAAGGAACAATGACAGTCAAATTCTGCAATCTCTCAAGAGATTTTGGGAGGCAGAAACAATCCCTGGCGATACCCCTGACGGCGAGTCGGCTTGCGAAGAGCATTTTGTGCGCTCTACTCAGCGCAACCACGAGGGTAGATTTATAGTGTCGCTCCCATTCAAGTCTGATAATCCCCACTTGGGGGAATCTTACACAAGTGCCGAATCAAGATTCTTAGGTTTAGAGCGTCGATTTAGGCGCGATCCCAAGCTCGCTCGCGATTACGCGGACCTTACCAAAGAATGTAAGGATCTTGGGCACATGACACTCATCGATCATGGCGCTATCAATTTAGTAGCGTCACACACTTACTACATATACTTATGTGTATACTTATACATACTCATATACTTAATCTGGCTTTGCAAGACTGGTTGGGATGAACCGATTTCCGGTCAGTCACTTTCGGATTGGCATTCTTTGTGTACCAAATTGAGTCTGATTGTTAAAATAGTAGTCCCGCGATCTATTCGTTGCAACCGTGAGGCGGTTACGGTTCAGTTGCATGGGTTTTCGGATGCCTCGGAGAAAGGGTTCGGCTGTTGTATATATATCCGAGTCATTTATCGAGATTCTACTGCTTCCTGTCGTCTCTTGTGTTCCAAATGTCGCGTGGCTCCCCTACGCCAAGTGTCATTACCTCGCATCGAGCTCTGCGCTTGTTTGTTATTATCGCGACTCGTATCTAAGGTTATTCCTGCTCTTTATTCGTTTATTGATAATGTACTTTTGTATTCTGATTCTATGGTGGCTCTTTACTGGATTCATGCGCAGTCTACGCGTTGGAAGACATACGTCGCTAATCGGGTTGCTGAAATTCAGCGTCGCACGCAAGCTTATACCTGGCATCACATTGATTCGCGACGCAATCCTGCTGATATTATATCTAGGGGGTGTTTCCCTGACGTTTTGCGCGATTGCTCGCTTTGGTGGCACGGTCCTAGCTGTCTGTCTCAATCGTCAGAGTCTAATCGTGTCCCATCCTTCGTACCGGCCACTCCATCGTCTTCGGAAGTCACCGCGGAAGAGAAAACTGCACACAACCGGTCGCTAATGTCTACCCTGGCTGTTGACTTATCGTTGGACTTTTCCTCGTTGCACCGGCTGACACGTGTATACGCTTACTGTTTTCGTTTCATCAGAAATATTAGGCACTCATGTGCGGACAAACTTTCGGGCGGTCTGACCACTGTAGAAATTCATCAGTCTCTGAATTTCTTCATAAAACAATCTCAGTCGATCCACTTCGCAACCGAAATTAATTGTCTTCGGAACGGATCTTCTGTTTCCATTAGGAGCAAGTTGGCTTCTCTCGACCCGTTTCTTGACGACTCTGGAGTGATACGCGTGGGCGGACGTTTGCAGCATTCCCAGTTACCTTACGATTCGAGACATCCTATCGTATTACCCACATCGGCGCATATTACACGCCTTATCATCGAACGTGAACACATTCGTTTACTTCACGCTGGTGCTCAGCTCGTGCATCATTCACTGCGTCAACGTTGGTGGATTGTTAATGCCCGGCTGGTCATCCGTTCCATTATTCGTAAGTGTCTCAAGTGTATCAGGTTTAGTGCCACACAGCAGGTTCAGAGACTTGGCATTTTGCCATCCCCTAGAGTCACTCCTTCAAGGCCGTTTCTATTTTGCGCGGTTGATTATGGTGGTCCCTTCATGATTCGTCATGGCGGGCAGAAGTCTAGAACCTTTACTAAGGCATACGTATCTCTGTTTGTTTGCTTAGCAACTAGGGCTATTCACCTAGAATTGGTGTCCGACCTTACTGCCAGCGCATTTGTAGCTGCTTTACGTCGTTTTATGGCACGTCGGGGTATACCTAGTCAGCTGTACTCCGACAACGGCACGAACTTCAGGAAGGCCCGCACCATCTTACATGAAATTTACAACTTTTGGCACAATAAGAGTGCCATCACCTCGATTAAGTCATTCACATCCTCTCAGGGGATATCATGGTCATTTATTCCGCCCTCCTCACCTCACTTCGGTGGCCTTTGGGAGAGCGGCATAAAGAGTTTGAAATTTCATCTGCGGCGCGTGGTAGGCAAATCTATATTAAACTTCGAAGAGTTCACGACCGTTTTGTCTCAGATAGAGGCATGTCTGAACTCTCGACCTTTATTTGCTATTTCTTCGGATGTTAACGACCCGGTGCCACTTACACCTGGCCATTTTTTGATTTGCGCGCCCCTAACTGCGATTCCTGACCCAGACCTTTCTCACGTTCCTGTTTCTCGTCTTGGTCGTTGGCAACTACTTCAGAGGTTTGTCCAGGGCATTTGGAAGGCGTGGTCTCGCGATTATTTGCACCAGCTGCAACAGCGTCACAAGTGGAAGTTTGCCAAAGATAATGTTTCCATTGGTGACTTAGCTTTGCTTATTGAGGATAACTTGCCTCCATTAGCCTGGAAATTTGGCGTGATCATCGCCACATTTCCCGGCCCAGATAACTTGGTTCGCGTCGTAGACATTCGCACGCCTACGGGTGTTTTGCGGAGACCAATACATAAATTATGTCTGTTGCCAGCGCGAGACGAGATTTGACATTATGATTATAGCACAATGCTGTTTTATTCAGCCATTGGCTTATTATTTGTTACGACCATTTGGTCAACATAATTGTGATGAATTGTCACAATATTTTTCTCAATTTTGCGTCGTGGCACGCTTCTAATTATCACAGTTCTGTGGTATCTTGATATTTGTATTGTACGTTAATTTTTGTGGCATACTATGTCTCACATTTTCATTGATGTTATGGGGTGTATTGCATGTCTTTGGGTGGTCTTATTTATGAAATGTTATTACATAATATTCGCATGTTTTGCCGTTAAGTAACCATGCATTCATTTCTTTATATTGTTGCTGATAAATGTGTACTATTCTGTGAATGTCTTTAAATTGTTAAATTGTTTCTGTAATTTCAGTATTGTATTGTTCTTTGACATTGCAATTATTTATCTTGTAATTATTCAAATTATTGTTGTTGTATTCACATAAATTGTGTCTATGTAAAAACTATTGTAAGCGTCTGCCGTATGTAACTGCCTCGTCTAATTTATTCATATTGTATTTTATATTTTATTCATTTTGTAAGTAAGCATGCACAATTCTTTATTTAAAATTATGACATACATGTCATAGCTGGGCTGCATTCAGAATCTGGTTTGCTCATACATTGTTACATATTGTAAATTCCTGAAACTTCAGGAATAGCATGTCTAGGTCAATACATGCCGCCCTGCTGAATATACAATAGAACATGCAACTACAACATGTTCAACAACAATTTTGTTCATGATGAACCTCCGTTCATGCATTAAACATTGTATAATTATGTATTTTTCTTTCATGTTTTATAATGTTACATACTGCACACACTTGTGTCAGAAATATTGTTAACCAGACTTATTCGTATATGAAACAGCTGTTCGCCAACCTTGGCCTACAATCACCTATCTACAGACTTATCTGATGCATGCTTATCTCTAAACTAGCGGCAGACTGCCGTTATCTAATCTCAACTCAAGGTTCAACTTAGCCTTGAAGCTAACCATCGTTAGTAAGAACTGCACTCTTTTAAATTAAATTGTAAATGTATTCTAATTTAAAAAAAATGTATTATAAAATCTTTTGATTTTTGACGGGCAGCTTATGGACGGTAGCGCGATTATTTTATTTTCTAGGTTGGCTAATCTGATTTATATCGCGCATCAATTTTCGCGTGGTTGAACCTTGCACAGTGCGTATCAAACGCTCGCGGCGGTAGTACCGAGCCGAGCACACCTCTCGCTGTCATTTATTCTCGTTTTAATGTAGGCCGTAGGCCGCACATTTGTAGTTATGGCCAATTAGCGCCATAATTATCATCTCAATTTAAATAATACACAGTGCTTAGCTAGCTATCTCGGCGTTCGGTTCGCCGAATCCTTCGCTGTCAATTAGTTTCGACATTAAATGTAGGCTTTAGGCCTTTGTATTCTCGATTATGGCCGACTAGGCCCCCTTCATGATTAGTTAAATTCATACTAATTCGCAACATGCAGTATTAGCCAGCCTCATTCAAATTTACAGTTGTAATGTAATTATTCAAAATATTAAAATTATTCGTATACAGTCCACTTCTTGTTATTTCTTAATGCAGAATTAATTCATTTTACACATCATCTCAATCACTATGGAAGACCAGCCAACAGAATATTTAATTCAAGAAGAATACATTTAGCCCACTTGGGCCCAATTAATTAACACTTCCTGTCCACGCTTGTGGAACATTATTTGATTCAACAGTTTCGGTCCACTTGGACCGGGACTAATCAAAGTCCACATATGAGTAAAATCAGTTAACCTCACGCCACGTGGCAAGTTGTGAAATGCGTAATTTTGAGTAATTTAAATGTAACTTTTATTGGTAATTATAGTAATGCTATATTAATTTCAGAAGTCTTAACTAAGGCACCAGAATTGAGAATAATGTAAATGCAAAAAGGTATTTGTTTAATAAGTACAGAAATGAATGTAATCAGGTAACCTCTCACACCACGTGGCAAATAAGACTGTGTAAATTTTATTAATGGTTTAACAAACTGAATAATGATATAACCGTAATTGAATAATGTTAACCCACAGGGGTAAAGTTTATAATATGAAATTTAACAAAACTAAATGTTTTCAAGATAGGGCCATGTGGCTGTATAACCGTTGCAAAGTGTGTCAAACTATCATTTTAAGTAAGCCTAAAGCTGTGTTTAATATTATATATGGATTTCGGTGCGTGTGAGGTTTCTGGGGGAATTAGTTTTGAGAACTTATCGCTGATAATATTTTGTATAAATAGGGTCCCTCGTCGGAAGTCGAGGAAGAGCTCCATCCTGAACGAACATCTAGACTCTCTCTCAACTTCATCTGCCGGAGGAGAGTAGCGAGGACGGGCCACAAACACCCTAACATGTAGACCAGAAGACCACCGCTTCACACCCATGGAATAAATAAGGTGACAACAAACCAATTTACTTTGACACAGTGAGATGTAACCCACTAGAACCAGTGGACATAGAGTCACTCTACACCAATGACTTTAAGCTTTAAACATTTTAATTGGGTCCCCGGTTAAAGGGACAGAATAGTGCGTGGGCTTGGGGGGGGGATCTTTTGTACATTTTGTAACTCTGTTTGTATACTCTGTGAGCCCAGAGGTTGGCATGTATCTGTGGCTGCTTACCATTCAGGCGTGTAAATTTCCTTCTTATTTTCAGCATAAGGGTTACCTTAGTGCTACTAATTCATTCAATCAACATGTAATTTCACTGGTTAAATTCAGTTTTCATTTTATGCTTTAATTTCTCATTTTTAAATTCCGTTTGGGTCATACAGGGATAGAAGTTTCTTTGGTAGTTAAGTCGGGTCACCAGTTTAATCCTGTATAGGTGCATTTTCATGCAGACTTGAACATGCTCTTGGGACAGGTTGAGTTATGCACTATCTTGCCTAGGAACATGTCGGCCTTTGGGCCAAATTAATTTTAAAAGGTTATAAGGCATTATGACACGTAACTGTTTTCAATATTCAACAAAATTTATCATATTTAAATTCTTTTAATTGATTATGATCACTTGTGTGATTACTGAATTCTAATTATAATTACCCCAAGTATAAGTGCTCAATGTGGGAGCACTTAATAATAGTATCAGGCACTATGCCAACTTCTGAATTTAGTATGTCCTGGGGCCACTGGTGTTACAAGCATATATCTTATTATACACATATTAGGTATTAAGACCTTGCAATGGGTGTTACGTGTAAGGATATTTATAAATTATAATAATATACCTCATGGGGTGAAAAGGGTGTGGCAAGATTTTTATGATAGATGTTGTAATTCTCCTGTGTTGTGGATTGTGTATATGTATTGTATATTCGTGTGTATTTTTGGGGGTTAGATATAGGGTTAAAAGGAGAATATAGATTGTATCTCTATTAATTTTCAATTAATGTTTTTAAGGAGAATTAATTTTTTCAATTAACATTTTAAGGAGAATATAGAAAATAAATTTTATATTTATTAATAATTTGCAAGTAACATTTTTTAAGGAGAATTAATTTTTTCAATTAACATTTTTAAGGAGAACATAGAATCTAAATGTTATATTTATTGATTTTTGTAGGTAACAATTTTAAAAGAGAGATAATAATAAAAAAAAGATTTTATTGATTGTTAATTTTGTGAGTTTTAATTGCAAGTCCCGTCTCACTGGATCCAGCGCATTTTTGGCTTCTCTAGGCTTTGGCCTAGTTTTAATTATCTTGTGGCTCCTCTTTAAAAAAAAAAATTTTCAAAAAACAAAACTCTTTTTTTTATGAGTCAATACGACACTTAAAGAGGGGTTACAATACCCTCAAAGATCCGGCGATAGTATAGAAGGTACCCTCTACACCCCCTTTTTATGGCCATGTTAAAAAGCGTCCCGCTCAACGGAGATCCCTGACGTACTCCATTTTCCACCTCGAGAGAGGCCGTCAGTGATTGTCAAGTCCGAACACGGAAAGTCCTGACTCAGATAAAGTTAAGACAAATTTGGGCAGGTTACCTCTGAACAGCCAATAATGTAATTGTAGCATGATGTTATATCTCCACGTTCTGTCGAACGCTTTTTCCGAATTGAAGAATACAAAAATCATGTATTTGTTTTCTATGAAAATGTTCTGAACTGCGTTCTCCAGATAAACCAGTTAATCAGTAGTAGAATGGTGTCTCCTGTACCCACACTAGGGTACGGTCAGAAGACACCAGGTGAGCCGGCAGATTACCATCCTCTTCAGTAGCCTTCCTAGACAGCACGTCAACGATACTTGTCGATAGTTTTCCTCTTTCGGGGGATCCTTTCCTAACGATCGCTTGCGTCCATAGTTTTTGATACTCCCCTTGCATCTATAGAGCGTTATAGAGTACCAGTAATGTCCATAGGTATATCCGGCAGTTGGCGTATGATGCTGTTAGGAATATCGTCCGGTCTCGGTGCAGGCTGTAAGAGGACAGCAGACTGTAATACCCTCATCGTGAAAGGCACGTTATAGCTCTGTATCCTTCGCATTCAAAGTCAAGGTCGTGTTCGACTTCATCTGTACTTGCGAGAAAATTTAAAGGATAACTTTCTTTAAAACTGACCTCGCCATATCTCGTAGCCAAGCTATCAGCAATTTCATTAGAGTTGCAAATCAATTCACCATCGTGCTATATTCATGTGCTTGGCTTAAATACTGATGCGCCAGCGATTAACCTAACTTTCTCTCATACTTACGTCAATGGGGTTGACTGTGTTATGGTCGAGATATAAGTTTCCAAGCTCGACCGTTGATATTCCACTGAAGTATATTCTCCATGCTGGACGTTGAAGTATCAGGCGCTACGGACCGTGCTTATTTCCTAGGGTTCCCTTTCGGTTAGCCTTTCTTCTTTTTTTATTTTAGATTTCAACCGGATCACCGAGGACGGTGAGATCGCTGGCGCCAGTAATCAAGCTGAACTCCGATACGGAGCTCATTTCCTGGGCATCGGGGAGAGGTATTATGCCCGATTTTGGTTTTAAGAAGTTCTTCTTTTTGTACGGGGAGGACGGGGGAATGGACGGTGGTATCCCCTCACCGTCTCACTCCTACTGGAAACGGCTGCAGGCGCAGCCACATTATTTATGCCTGCAAACGGAGTATGGGTCTCCGTCAACACTATCTTTTCGCACAGTTTGCATGTCCCTCTAAGCCGAAATATTTTAATTGATTTCTGATTTTATATACCTAAAAGTAACGCTCGATATACTGGATTACCGCAGATAATAACTCTCTTACAATAGGGGCTGCTGACGCTGTTGATTTTACAGCAAGTGTATAATTGATTTTGCCCTTGTTGGCTGGGCGTACGAGACTTTTCGCATAGAAATATCTGACTTTTTTCAGGTTACGTACTTCCTGAATAGTCACCTTTTGCTTATAAACAGGGCAGTTTGCGGGATCTAGATGAATGTTGACCACCGAAATTGATACATTTTGGTTCAGCACAGAGATCGTCACCGTAAGCCGACTTCCCACATAAGCCTATCTTGATCCGGGGGCATTTGCTGCTATGTGCCTTAAACGCGAGCGCTGAAAACATTGCATCGGCTGAGATGTGAATACTCTCACATTCAGCCTGTGAATTCGTGCTCTCACTATTTCGGGTAAAGTTGTCCTATTGAAGGTTAGGAGGTGGGAGGCAGATGGGAGCGTCTGTCCATCCCTTCGCACCGTTCGTCTCCTACATGCGATGACGCATTCTGGGGCGAGCTCAGTCGCAATTTCTTCCTCTGTGCAGCTCCCTGCACACTACCACTCCCTTTGTAGTGTTCACAGTGGTATGAGGAATGACTTCTACCTCTATGTCTCCTATCCTCTGCAGTTTCAATAACCTCGAACCCTGTTGATCGTTTGGGGTCTCAACATGTAATCCACCTTCGGCTTTTCTTATGTCCTGGACGGCTGTTACGGCGCAATCGGTGACAGCTTTTTCGGTAAGGAAGGGACTCATTTTTGCAAAGTTACCTTCCTCACCTTTCACCACCAGGTACTTCGGCACCGCCGGCACAGTGGCAGACGATGTCATGAATATTTTCGCATCAACCTAGGAGAAATTTCTCCTTTTCTTCACACTCCGAGCAGGGTTTTTTTCTGGACGAGGTTTTTCAAGGAACTCTTCAAACCGAAAATTAGTTTAGGAACTTTGAATTTTGGTTCCACAAGAACCGGAAAAGTGACAGATTACTGGTACAGAGACCTCGAGTACCACGGCTAGGGCAAAATACAACAGAGTGCGTGTTGGTGCTCTAAGGTCATCGTTGTTCGCGACTAACTAACGTAGTCACCCATTGTCACGATCAGTTCCAACGAGGGTTACAGTTTGTTTTCAAGCGGCACACACAACCTTGCCAAATTCACCTACCAGTACACTGTTAGCAAGCTACAGAGTAACAGCTGTTACCGCCTCTCCACTAGGGGAACCCTTGATGTACTGTTATGTGTATTGCTATTACTTTCACCTGTATTTTTATTTATTTTAGTTTGTGGTAAGTGATTTATTTTTGATCGTCAATTTATATTTGATTTTATTTTTCCAAACGGGTTTTCATTATTTTGAAGTTTAAAAACATTAGTTTTATGGTTAGTTAATTTACAGTACCGGCAGAACATGTTCTGATTATTCCCATCTTTCACACGATTTTGATTTAATCCAACATTTTGCAGTGGAGTGTGTGTTGTTGTTACAGTTATTACAACATTTTATTCTGCTGTCAGCCATTACGTAGAACTGTCTTGGCTGTATGCGCTGATTATCTTGTGGTGTGTAAGAAGTTTGTCTGAAAGGTGTTGTGTTGCTTTCCTCATGCTTTAGCTGTCGGTTTTGCTTGTGTGTTTTGATATGCTCGGTAAGAAGGATTATGTGTTTTGGGTTTAGATTCTCACACGTGTAAAACCAAATATGCTGACACGTAGATTCCCTTCAGAAATTCTCCGACTATTTTCGTTTATGAACAATTTTATTTTTTTATATTTGTGTAGTTTATTTTTTATATTTTTACCAAGTATATGTTTTCGTGGCATGTGTTTGATTTTCAGTTGCGGATACTTGACAAATTCATTGTTCCAGAAGTTGCTCACAGTTTTTTACAGCTTTACTCTTGGTTTACTCTTGGAGGATATGAATTGATAAATCAGAAAAGGGTAAATCCGACTCACGTTTTTGTTAGAAAATGAAGTTTTACTAACAAATTTTAAACGTTTTTGTATTTCTAAAAATGTTTACGAATACGTGTGAATTTTGTTTTATAAGTTCAATGTGTCTGAGTGTCTGAATACCTAAAACAGCGAGGTATATCTAAAACACAGTAGCAAAATTAGTCTTGATTGAAGTTGACAATTTTATACTGAAAAAGGAGAAGATAATGATACGAAACGTTTTTCAATACAACGAATATTGTAAACAATAACATATAACAAAAAATAACAGTTGCTTGTCAAATATTGAAATGTGTTGTAAATAAGAGACAATGAAAAGAATTATTTATCACAAACTATTTGAATCAAATATCATCGGATTAATGACGTCCATATTTAATAGTATAGGTTTATCGGTGAAAAGGAAAACAGTCAGAATGTTTGATGTAATAAATTGCGCTGCATTTTCCGAAGCTGTTTCTTTGCACCATTAGTAAGATGACATTACCGTTTTTAAGTCTACATTGCTTCTGTGTTCCTAGAATTAGTACTTTCAACCGCAGCTTCTCACGTTGAACACCGATAACTTCATTGAAGCCAACTCGTCCACTCACCGTCATTTTACTGTCAACATAAAATTGTTGGTTACTGATTTACAGAAACACGTCAACAACGTAATTACCACTAATAACAGTTGCTTTGACGCCGTCTGTTATCCTTCTGACAGTGGAAGCTATATATCTAACTTATTCGTCATAAAACTCTATAAGTACTTATCAACTTCCATTCAAATTTCGTTTACTCTAGCGAAATAAAATGCTTTGTGTATTCTAATAATAAACTTTGTGGAGATATAGCCTATAGTCTTGAAATATATGCATGCAGAACCAAAAACAGTGCTACTAAATGAAGCAGATGATAAAAAAAATCTAAGTATATTGTCCGTAGTACACAATTAATTAAGAATGATAATATAATATAATTAATTTGTACTCCCAATTTAAGTGTAGAGGTTACGGATGGTATAGCTATTTTATTCAGGTTTTTAAAAATTTAATTCCGATTTTCTTTTCGTGTATGCGTAACAAGTAAAACCAAAATGCTTTACTTTTCGCTACCGTAAGCTATAGATAGCCTATATTGATTTATAATTTTATTTATTATAATTTAAATACAAAGTGTGCAACGTAAGTTCCACTATAAAAACTCAAAGCAGAGTAAATCAATTCTTGAGATTTGTTACTGAATAATATATTTTAACAAAAAAATCCCAATTACACTTAATTACTTTATCTATTACAGCGTGTCTTGTAATCAGATTATTTTAATTCAAAACACACAAGCTATTTACATTTCAAGAGCTGCGCGTGACAGTTGATCTAAACCGCGGTAGCCCGCAGGCTTCACCCTACTCAGGTAATTGAATTGTCAACTAAACTATTCAATGGAATGCAGGATTCTGTACGCAGTTAGTTCACTAGGAGTATGTAAAGCATGTTAGATATTCCTTTCTACCTTTGCGTACAATTTTTTATAAAGTGAAATTCTAGATCAGAAACGTTTCCATTAAATGAACGACACAATAATAACAATTGAAATTTAAAATATTAGTAATAATTAAAAGTAGTAAAAAAATAATAATACAAACGTTGGATTGTTTTTGAGTTGCGGAAGTTTTTTTAAGTGCGGCTGACATATTCAGCTGCAATACAAAACTAATAACTAAATATGGGCGGTGGCGGGTTTATGCATAGGCAAAGTAGGCAATTGCGTGAACTGTTAATTCGTTTACATTCAAATTTCGAACATCCTTTAACGACTCTGTAATTTGAGGTGAGTGAATGTCAGTAGATGCCACTAGCGACTAGCTGCTAACAGTTCTTAGACTGTGAAGGTAGCACAATTTCGTACCCAACCCCGACAGCCACCGCGTAAATTTTTGGCGTGGTGTGTAGTATTTCTGCGTAAAGTGTGAGTCGACTGATCACTTTTTCTTTACCACACCACCGCCCCTCTTGTATTTCTTTACTTATTAATACATTTTCCTTTAGTTATTATTCTTTATTTTGTTGATTCGGATTGCAGATGAAACATCGGAAGTAATTTTAAAATTGCTTTTCTGCATGTGGTTTATTATTGCATGGTATTTATACTAATATTCATCGTAAAAAGTATAATACTTATTTAAACATCCTTTAACACAACACGGTGTAGTGGACACAATTTTGAGGTTACGGGTCAGTACTTCTTTTCATTTTTATGCGACGCAGAAAATAAAGTTAAGTAATTCTATTTTATGTGTAATTTTGTTACTCTACTATATCATCATACGCCATGTGTGAATGTCGTTCATGTTCATCTATCAGACTGATATTAGAATAGATAAAAGCTTCCTAAATTCATTTGAATTAAAATTTAAGAAGCAACCAAAGTTTCTCCTTTTATAATATTAATGTAGATATTGATGAAGTTTAAAAATATTATAAACAATGTTTTAGTGGACGTTTTTTACAAAATGGGTGACAGAAGAAAGCGACTAAGTGGCAGACAATATTTAAAACTAAAAAAAGGAAAAGAAGCTAAAGTGGAAACTATTATAAATAAAACCCGTAAAATTGATAGTTTATTCCAATAGGTCTTAGATTCTGATACTATTTATTGGCAAGTGAACGGAGCAAGCGCGATTATGTAGCAAAGTTTGCAGTTAAACGGAACACTAGTGCGGACATTAAAATGACAAAGAGAGAATATAATGATAGCACAGTTAGATACCTTACCACAAATATATTTCAGCGTGGCCTTCTAACGGTGAAACATTACCTCAAACATGGCTAGTTTATTCTGAAAGCACTGGTTATGTTTTCTGAAGGTGTCTGTTTACTGTTTTCAAGTCAAACAGCTCTAAGGACAAAGTTTCCCGCAGGAGGCTTTAATGACTGGAAGAAAGGTTTTTATAAACTTAAAGAGTTGTACTTGTATGACTGTTGGTCAAACTCCTCGGGTCAACATGTAATGACTAAGATTACTTTGAAAAAAAAAGGCTCAGAACATATAAAAAATAATGGCATACAAAGAGGACAAGCGTCAGGTCAAGAGAGAAAAACACAGTGATGAACCTTATGGAAGCCTAATGTTAAAGAAGAAGTGGTTTTAGTCTTAGAGAAGACCTAAGAGTAAATGTGTTCATCTTTATTAGCGACAATCTAAAGTCTGAATTGGAAAAACGGAGTAATGCATATGTTGAAATAAACGAAACGTTCAAGGTTGTAAGTTAAATTGGCGAAGTAAAACATGACAACTTGAGGAAAGCTGGAGTCTGATTATTAGAGGAATCATTCCGCAACGAAGTTTTACATTTTAAATGTTACCTAGAGACTGTCACGTTAAGTTACTCTTACCCCAAGAAAGACAGGGAGAGGGTGAAAAGAGAAAGGTGAACAGATTCAACTTGCCCAGCTTTTATGCCAATTCTGCTTCGACCTGCCGAGGAAGGGAACTAAGAAGTCTACACCTGTGGAGCTCTGCCGCCTTATACGAAAAGATGGAGTCCAGTCTATCTATCCCAACGTTGATATTGCTCTCCGGATGTTTGAATGTACAGCGGCCTCAAACTGCTCAGCTGAGCGAGCGTTCTCGTGTTCTAGAAGACTAAAGAATTATCTACGCACAAACATGGGAGAAGATGGTTCGAATTCATTGGCTATGTTGTCCATTGAAGGAGATTTATTAAAGAAGATGGACCTGACAGATATTATTAATAATTTTTTCCCATCAAAAATCATGAAGTAAAGTTTAAAAATTATTTCAAAGCGTTGTAATAACAACGCTCTTTATGCTTTATATTTTTACCAAGTTGCATACAAAATTGTATTAAATCTCTATGTTTTAACTTCAGTTAAAACGTTTGGAATAAACACAGCTGTAGTAAATTAATGTCTTATTGTACCCTTCCTATTAGGTTATCTAAATTCCTCTGTAGAAATTTATTAAGAAAAATTGGGAAGAAAATATTATATAAAGAACAAATTCTAGGGTAACTGAAAATATGAAGGATAAACTCGTAAACACCCCCCCCCACAACAGAGATTTGTTGGAGGGCGGCAAATTTATATTGCCTACGGGAGGCAAAATGGTAAATCCGCCCCTGAGTATGGCTCCAACTAGCCTTTACTAAACTGCATCTGTTGTTACTAAACTGCATCTGATACAGAAATTTGTACAGTACTTAATACAGAAATACCTAAAGACCACACTACCTTGTAATACTTTTTAATTTATGTTCGGCATCTGTGCAGTCGGAAACAGTTGGTTGTTTTTAGAAACCTAGATTTTACATTGATTTATAAATGTCGACCTATCTAATATTTTGTCTAAATTAAGTCACAAAACATAAAAGGCAATATAAATCATGGCCATTGCCTGTAAAAGACTATAGGTTGTAACAAACTAAAAAATTCTGTTTGACAAAATAAAAATTTATATGTTTACCAAAATTAAAAATATTTTGGTGGTTTTGTTTTTTGAAAAATATTGTTTAATTGGTTTTTGTTGTTTGTATTTAGTAAATTAATTTTCGTAATTGATTCGTGTACAAATTTAACTCTTTTGTTTCTGTTTCTGTTAATTGTATCACTTTGCGTTTTTATAATTAACTTCCGCGTTAATTGTATTATCTCCAGCACTAATCGATAGACGGTTCTTCTTCTTACTTGAGTATTCTCCTTCTTTTTTGGTAAAGGCCGCCTTTCGGATAGTCCGTGGTCTCAAGTTATCTTAATTTTAATGCTATTTATTAAATTTATAAATAAATAGAAACCAAATTGCCGAAATTTTGGATTTATTAACAATTGTATAATGTATCGAGTGTTAATCGATTATTCAACAGTAGTATCGACTCGTTCTCAGGGCTGTCGATTAATTTTTTACATCTGTATTTTCTATTAATTATTAGGTTCTTTGAACGGTTATTTTATATATAGTCAGAGAAGGGTAAGGTCAGGAAAGTATAACACTTACAAGTAAAAAGCTTAAGAATTAAAAATTACAAGTTATTAGTTAATATATAATGTTTATTAAATAAAAAGTTCGAACCATTGAAGACTGTATTATTGTGTTGGTAAAGCTCGCTTTAAATTGTGGGAGTCAAGATGGCGGCTCCCGGACTGCATATGTTAAACCGTAGTCGGCTCGATGAAAATTTCTTCCAATAAATGGTGCCTTTTCAATGTTTCCTCGTCTCCGCAGTTGGGATTATTCCTTCTGGTGTTAGTAGAATGGTTCTGGTTCAGTGTCTTGTGATTCACTTCGATTAAATGTGTGTGAAAATGTCTAATTTACTTTGTTCAATAAGGTCGAAACTTGCACTTCTCTTCTCGTTATTAAGAATTATTTATTGTATAGGTTTATGTTATTATTTCACTCATTTACAGTTCCGTATTACTGTAGTTTAATTGTGGTATTAAATGTTCTCACTGAGTTTAAGGTTTAAGTTCAAAATTTAGTACTTTACGATTTTTCACTGTAGACTAGGCTTACAGACCGATCGCCATATTTGTCTGCTATATAGGTTAATACGAGCAAAAATCTCGTTCAAGTGTGCTCGACAAGGTCCAATAATTAACTGTTCTCATTTCCTTCGTCTCCTGAAATCGTCTTAGCCAATTTAATATTAGCAATACATTGTTTTAAATCTGTTTGGCTTCCGCTACATTCGGAAAATTTACATTATATTACTGAATATATTTTTGCTATTATTTAATTTTATGAAATACTAAATACATAATCTCTTTCTTTAGTTCAGTCTGTTTGATTTGATACCAAATAAGATAGTTTTACAAAGTTTTTTATTTAAAATGCTATATTTCTTTCATTTTGAAAAAGTAGGCTTTAAAATTTACTTCCTGTCCTTCTCCAAATGTTTGCCATTTTATATGTTATATTTCTGATTGTACTAAATCTCAGATTGACATAAAATGTTTATCTTCCCTTAATTTCTTGTAATTTTATTAATTGGTTATCCTTTTAAATATTATTCAATAATTTATGACTCCCCACTCTGAATTTTCAGTTATTACATTTGCATTTTTTCTCATAATTCTTCCTACCTTTTTACAATATCTTTTTAAAGTATAATTTACATTATATTATTCTGTTACTGATTTACCTTACATAAATTTCATCAGTTTAACTAGTTTATTGGACTTGATTCATCAATTATAATTTAATTTAGATTTACCATTTGGCCTAGATTTTATCTTTTCTTTCATACAAAGTTTTTAATAATACAGCTTGTTTATACCCTTTCTGACTTTCTATTCTAATACAATGTTAATTTACAATTCCTTACTGTACTACAAGAACATTTAATATTGAATTCTAACTAATAATACATAACAATTATTTGACATGAAAAACATGGTATTTAATCTCAGACATTCTAGTCTTGATTATTTCTAGTAACTCATAATAAACATTTTATAATAAAAGAATGGTATCCACACTCAGACATTGCATTCTTGATTAAAACTATTAAACATAACAAACATTTGAGAATATTAGTACATTACTCTCTATTTCAACATTTATGTATATATTTCATGGATTTAACTAGAAACATAACACATTTGCTTCTTCATTTTTAAACCTTTCTTAAAAATACTTGTGTGCAGTTTTATCTGTTTTTATTTTATTTTAGGGATGTATCCCTTGTCACTTTACTTATTAACTACCTGCTCTCTATTTATCTTACTCATTTCAGTGAATGTTATTAGATAAAGAGTGGCACTTTATTAGAAACATTAGTCTTTGCCTTTCATAATACTATTCTATTAAATAGTATTATGAAGTTAAATTAAAACTTTAAAGTTGTTTAAAGGTACACTTTTATTAAGTTTAAGCATTCAATGCACTTTCTTGAAGTTTATTTACTATAATATAATAACTTGCACTTGTACCCAGTTATTTCTTGATACTATCACTAATCAGTTTTATAGTTTTATATTATCAAGAATTTTATTTATAGAGGACTGTTAAGATTTGCTTTTTATTCATTATACAAAAACTTTCATGGGTGCACTTTTACTTATCACTCTAAACACTTTCGTTTACATTTATTTTACATTATTTCTGTTTTTGGGTGTTATACTTTCATTTGTGACATTTAATTTCTTTTGGGGTTTTGGTTTTCTCCTTACTGGGTCTCTTTTGGTTATTTGTTGTAGTCTTCTCCTCCTACTATTTTGTATCTTCAAACTCATTCCTGTTTATTAGGTATTTTGGTTTGTTCTGGGTATCTTCCTTATTCATTCTTTGTTTCTTCATTACCATATAGTTATTATGTACGTTGGTTTGTTCTGGGTACCTTCCTTACTTACTCCTATCTTACCTGGGTATTTTCCTTAATTTATTTTAGTTTTTGGGGATTATTTTTCTTTACACATATTTGTTGCATAGTTGCTTTTCCTGTATTTTTACTTATTCAAGTTATTATTGTATTTTATTGTGATACTTATTTGATTTCATTTGGATTTTTCTTTGATAGTTATTTTATTTGATATTTATTTATGACCATATTTCATTCTTTATTAAGTGGATAATCTGTCATGCTACAAGGTATAAGATAAAGAAATAGTGTATCCAAATATTAACAATACGTTATAAGTAAACAAATAAATTTGATTTGAAAAATGACGTTTACTGTGTCAGACACTAAATGAGTTAATAATGGCTTTACTTTACATTAGATATATCTTTATTGTATTCCAAATATAACTAGCCGTTTCATCTAAAACTTAAATGTAGAATATTTTCAAGGGAAATAATTATAAAATATTGTTAACATATAAAATTCGTGCAGTATTAAAATATGTCTTTAAATCATGTTACATTATTTGATTAATGTATTTACTGCAGTCAATCGTATGTGTATGTATTATTCGTATACCCTATACAAAAAATAATCAATTCCATCTGAAAAATCATACATGAATTATGTAGGCTAATTAGATGAAGTAATGTTAAGTATTAAGCTAGAGACAAAATAACTTGTAATACTTAAGTTTCCCTGTGTAGGTGTGAAGTAATATGTCATAACCAGCAGGTAAATTTTAATTGAAACTAGAGCACACAGTGTGAATACAAACCACTCAGATCTGTTCAGGGCAGGTTCTGACCACTCAGATCTTTGTTCTTAATATGATCAATACTTTTAAAATCAACTTAAAAAGAATTCATTTTATGTAAGTCGGGAACGAACTGCTTGAATAATCTTTCTATGTAGAAACGAACGTAGAGCCCACGTTTACTCTACATGTTATCAAAGTATCTAACTCAGCATACCGTAAATTTGGCGTAGAAAACAAAAATTACGTGCAGCTGACAGTTTGTGTTCCACAATTATGCAGCACCGCATTAAAATCCATAATTTGTTGACTGAATACTGAATGTGTACGTAGAATGTGTATATTACTTGTATTATTGTACGAAACTCCTCATGTAGTTTAACGTACATTTTTACAAAATAATAAAATCTGTTCAGTAAATATATCTTATTTTATTTTGTAATTTATTCGTCACTTCAATTCTACAAGTTTTACGACATATACATTTGGACAGGAAACAAATCTTGTATTGATAACATTCTTTTAATCCATAAATTATGCTAAAGGATGTACGGATTAGGAAGAACTTTAATAAAGAAGGTAATATGGAAGTGAATAAGCGAGGTATGAGTGTTATCTTGTAGAAAAGTTTATAAATGTATCGCGCAGACTACCATAGATTAAAGGCAGAGTAAGAACGTTTTCGGTTTTATTGTTCATGTGTGTTATTAGACGGACAATAGTAACAGTTTTAGAAAGGTTTTGATCTTTATGGCGATTATACTCTCAAAAATTCGTAGCATTTAATGGCATAAATTGAGGTATGATATGATATGGCATAAATCGACAAGTTTATGATAACAATTTTTTCTAACTTGAAGTTTCACTTGCTACAGTGTTGCGAGGTTACTACAGTATTTGTATTTCAGTAAAGACACAACAGTGACCAGAAAATCTTTCTTTGGTTGTAAATTACTTACATCTATTTTGTATTGAACAAATGCTCTATTGCTTGTCTTATCGTTGTGCATGGACTTTATTTAATAGTGTAGTGTAGTTCTAGTAAATAATAAAAATGTGTTACTGATAAGTATATTATAAACTAATAAGGAGTACTATTATTTATGTATGTTTATGAACAAAAGTTAAATAAATTAAGCAATAAATATAACTGAAAAGATACACTATCGGAATTTGTTGCTGTTACATATCAGAATATTTTGTAAACATAGTTCGGTGTCTAGAAGGCATTTTTAGTACTGACTTTTAGGAAAGTAATGTATTTTAAGATCTTTTAACCCTAAAAGTGTTAGAATCGGTAATTCAAACAGATGAATGATAGTTGAGATCATTTGTTTTACCAAGTGCCAAAACAACATATTACGTACTTTAAATAAAGCGAAAAGCTAAAGTCATAACATACGATATTCAATATTTTTGCAATTTTTTCATTTCAGTATTCTAATTCATTTTATTATTACTCAGAATGTGTGTGTGTGCGTGTGTGTGTGTGTGTGTGTGTGTGTGTATGAGTAACACATACACATACGGGTACATACATTTGATATTTTAATACAACTAATACTCTACTATTATTTCTGTACATTTTTAAATTATTTTTATTTATTTCAAAGAAAGCAAGACGTTAAACAATCTTCAAACTCACTCAGGTTGTGCAAAAGCTAGCATGAACAGTTTCATAATAAAAAGCTTAATTAGATTCAGGTCTAAGTGTATCCAATTTTTGTTATAAGAACTCGGAGAGAATTTCGCTAATTTGTATGTTGAAGTTAGTATTTTTTTAATGATGGGTAGCAATGCGCTTATTGTTGGATGCTTCTTGTGAGTTATGTGAAACTGAATAACAGTTCTACGTATAACATGGGTGTCAAATTCGTCCATACTTGTCTCTGGACTAAACTGGAGTTTGTTTTTATTAAGGCTTTTAAACTGTCTTCTTAATTTTTCTCCCTCCTTTGTGATACGCAATATTTTGAGAATTGTTATTCTTGTTGCCGCAGTAACTCGTTAGAAAACACTTTTAATTATAAATTTTATTCTTTCAGCCGCTTTTCTTTTTATAAATTGTAAAACATTCAAAATTATTTCCTGAGCTTGACTGTGAATAAATTCAGACTTCGTTAGTTGAAGGAAGAGTATCCATTTTAACAAACCGCATTACTGGGGTATAACACAAATAATTACAAAAGCAAACGTAATTAAATAATAAATACTACCAATAGAAATTAAACTACATTATTAAATAACAATGAAATAGATAATTGAAAGACAACAATATAATTAATAATAAATTGATAACAAAAGCAAGACTGATATATGACGTAACACGTAGGACATAACACAGTAACCAAAAATTTGCCGGTAGCTATAACGTGACGAGCACTGCCACTTGCGTGACAAATTCTCCGTTACTCTTGCGCCATTCACAATTTCAAAGTGGACTCGCCAATGAATAAATTGGTGTCCGCCACATATGGCCTTACTTTCAATTTTGCTTTAAGTGTTACAACACTAGATTTTAAACTTGGCACCAAATTGTTGCAAGTAACTTATTTCATCTGGGTTTGTAGGCTTAATGAAAACAAGTCCCGTAGTAAGTGTTTTTCTATTTATAAAAATGTGTAGTCTTCACATGATAGTCTGACGACGAAAAATACCGTATATTCGTTTTTAAACTACATTGGAAAAATAAAGCTATACGACTCAAAATTTAAAAAAAGTATAATAACAGGTTTGTGTATTGTTTGAAAATAATTATACAATTTAACGTGACATTATTCAACGTCGTAATGTGTACTCTGATAATGAAAATAAAGGTGAGCAATGTAAAAACCTATTTTTCATAAGACGTCTAGATTTTTAATATAAAATTTGTGCAAATCTCTGGATGGAGGAAAGCAGCTTATATTAAAATATTTGCCTAACATTTTGACAGCTTCTAGATTCAACATTTTAAGTTGCTCAAAGTAATGTACTGTATATCTACTAATAATAAATTTTTAAAAATAAAATTTAAATAAAAGTAATTTAAACTTAATATTTTTTACTCACGTCGTACAAAAGTGTTGTGTGAACTATATAATAAACAGATTTCAACCTGCTGTCTTATGATTAAAAATTAGAACCGGTTGAAATTGTAACGAACATAACTTCTATCGTAAGATGACAATGACAATGAAACAAAACTAGAAACTGTAACTAATTACTACAAACAACTGTATTGAACAAATGAGTTTACGAAACAATTACCAACTGCGTAATGCTGCAGTACATAAGAACAATACGTTTAGTGGAAATAGGAAAAGAAACAGACCTGAAAATAAATGTAAAATTGCACTACAAAGTCTTCAATCGGTCTATTGACAGACACATTACAAACAGATATCTGATAAAAGATGTAGTATTTATACATTGAACCCTGCCCTAACTATCAATTAACCTCACCTACCTTTATTAACTTTTCAAATGTATTCTAATGGTTGTAACACGTTAAATTAATTTTCTTATTTTAATTAATGCAATTGTTGGAACTGTCGTTTTCAACGTTAAACTCTCGTTTCAATTCCAAATTATTAAGCAATCTACGTGTTTTTTAGTTTTTAATTTTGAAACAATATTCTTGTTTCTTTGTACACTGTAAGTTATCTGATCTGTAGAGCTCGCTCAGACTTTTACATTGTTTGACAACTTGTATTTCGTGGTGGCCCTCAAGCTACAAATTTTAAAAACAAAAGTTACCTTTGAATTTTGGTACCATAATCTCCTTTATTCTAATGTTTAGCATAAAGTCTCACAATTTTTTAAAATTTTGATGCATTTTTCGTATTCATAACACTATATTCAGACTTTAGTTAAAATTATCTTTAAAATAGTATAAAACAGATTCATGTTACAATTTTTCCAAAATTTTCACCCTCACATTCCCCTTTTCACTCTATTTTTGAGGAGATAGATCTAAAAAAAAAACAATATAATTCTGTAAGTTATATATGGTTGCGCGTGCCAAGTTTTACGAAAATCGGTTAATGCCTTCAGAAATTATAATGAGGCACCTTGGCCAAAAAGGCTGAGAATTTGCTTTGCTCATCCAATGCAAACTTAGCCGTAAAGCTTTAACTTTACTCCTTTTAGCTTTGGTAGTCTTTCTTCCTTGTTGCAGACATATGAAAAAGGAAACAAGTTAAAAGGTGTAAGAACTATCCGAAAAGTTAATGAAAATTTGCCACATACGTGTTAATTAACCTATAATAAGTTTTAACACCAGTGTTATTGCAAACCATTAGAGCCAACGTACTTGTAGTGTATTTTAATACTAAAACAATACTGCTTACATTTTCTTATGTATAGTGGATTGTGATTAATTAAATTACATCGTACATATAGAAAAACTTCTTGTTTAAAATACAAAAACAGTTAAAGTGATAAGAAATTTATAAATGTTCTAGGAAATAATTCCCACTGTCCAAGACAAAATTTCAAGGGTGACATGGATGAGGTGAAAAGATATGAAGGAATTATAAAAATACTTTTATCAGAAAATTGTACGAAGCGGGAGTAGACAGCAATGCCAGCTAAATTATGAAGTCATAGAGTATTTGTAAACAAACAATTAGACTAACGAATGTTAATAAAAATTTAAAAACTAAAACATAATGAGAGAGAAATTTCTTAATGTAGAAGAGTAACAGCGCAATCAGAAGGATTAACATAATAATCCAAAACCTTGATAAACCCGTCCGTTTATTATTTACAAATTGGAAGAGCATTGTAACACTAGCATTTAAGAAATATCGGATACAAAAGATATAAAAAGATTACACACATATGAAATTAATACACACAATAAACAATAAATTAATAATAGGAATAATAATAATAATAATAATAACAATCTTCTATGTAATGCTCCCAGACACCGTACCCCTGCCAATCCACCCACTGGGACAGGACACCCAATAGAGTAAGAGCAGACAAGTATGATAAAACAGTAGACTGGGACCGTAGTATATCATAATTGGAAAAGACATAAAGCTGACACACTTGGTGTGACAAGTAAGAAGACAATTGTGACAAGAATGAAGTCATAGTAAGTTGTAAGTACTACACACAAAACAAGTCTTCTTCTTCTTCTTCTTCTTCTACACTTCAGAGATTAGGCAACGTGCCTGTTTCGACTTCACATTATCAAATAAATATTTCTTTCTTCCTTTCTTCCAGAAAGCTTGAACTTGTTTACAATCACTGATATGCTATCTTTATCCATGTCACTTAAATGCTGTCTCCATTTTCCCATGGAGAAATGACAAAATAAGTCATGCCACAAAATTAACGTGACAGGTCAAACAAGTGCAGTCAGAAAATTCCATGCCTCACTGTCCATCGAAACTTCTTTTTAGCATTAATAAAATCAAGAACATCAACATAAAGGTTGGCAACTTTGATGCATCTCACAACTGGACTACATGAGCCACAATAAACTTGGAGCCATTTCGACACAATAAACTTGTACCTTACAATTTTAACTTCAAAGATGGCTGAAGTCTCAATGCCTACATGTAATTAGAATTGGAAAGGATCACATACAACTAAAACATTTTTTTTTGGTAAAATATTGTAAATGTTGACTATGTCAGTGACTCATATAGCGAAGATAACAACATACAAAGTGATGTGGACATACCTGGTGTTTGGAAGTTAAACGAGTAACTGGTCATATTGCCGTAAAACCCTTGTGTAGAGACAAGAAACAAAATTTCATGTATGTATGTACAATACACAACCAAAGTCTAACACAGTAATTTACGAACTGAAAAAATGATTAAAAATTGGTTTATTGCTACGGGTTTTGTATTATACTCGTATGTACAAAGGCTACCGATTGTCAGCTCTGCCATCTCTCTCAAACACTAGTTGTCTGACTCGTGTTATTTATAAAATACAGGCAGCCTATACACGAGCGTTTTTTTTGTGCAAACTATTATTAGAGCTGTATTTAACTATTTGTCTGAAGTTGTATTTATTAACTCCTCTGTTGAATAAAGATGACCCGTGCAACAGCCGTGAAAACGTGGCCATACAGACACAGATAGACAGACAGATAGACAGACAGGCAGAAAGACAGATAGACAGAAAGACAGACAGGCATATATACAGATAGACAGACAGGCAGATAGACAGATAGACACACACTCACACACGCACACAGATTGTATTTATACGTACGGGCATGTATATATGTATGTGTATGCATATGTATAATGTTACGAAGGCCTCACTGATCGGCGTATGGTTCAGAGAGGGAAACAAAATACAGACACCAATGAAGTCACTAGTCACCAGCTTCAATTACTCACAAATAACAGTTTGCAATTAACAAGTTATTCAACAAGATTATATTCGTAAAATAATTCAAGTTAAGTTTGTCTACAGGCAATAATGTAATAGAGTTCCGCACAATAATGACTTTTAAATAATAACCACTTGAGACGCACTTAGTAACTTGCCCAACGAAAACTGACTAGCAAAGCAGCAGCTGTTGCTTATTTATAGCCTGCAGAGTTCCATACTAATGTTCCATAATATGCGTCATTAACAAGCACTCGACAACTCTATAGAATACTTGAAGTGCGGCCTTGGCAGAAACACGCGCCTGCTGAGCTAGCCGAGAAGCGTGTAGAACAACATTCTCCATTGTTTGAGAACGTTCCATAATTGCGTAACACTGCCGCCTCCTTAAACCTCTTCGTCCCGAACTGGCAAACGGTCTCTGAAGTAACACTTGGCCCTTCTCAGTTAGTTTGAAGTTTAGGTGAGGGACCCCGACGGCGCGTTGGGTTGTACAACGAAACCTGATCTCCTTCTTCCTAACCCATACTATTGCTGCAAATTTCATAACGAGGCTTCTTTTTTTCATTGGCTATCTGCAGCCGTCCTCTTATCAAGCGATTCATCTCTCGCAGTTGGTTTCCTAATTGCGAGGAATAATTCTATGGCTCTTGGGACTGAGTCTCAGGTGATCGGAACATCAAGTCCCCTGGAAAACGAATCGCCCGACCAAACAGCTACTTTTCTGGAGTCACGCCGGTCGTGTCATGTACTGAAGAACTACACGCCGACAGTGAGGAATAGCGGTATACGTTGGTCCCAGTCTGTTTGGTTCTCGCCAACAACCATTGACAGATGCTGCTCAAGTGTCCTATTCAACCTCGTAACCATTCCGTACGACTCAGGATGGAGAGGCGTTTTCCGATTTCCGAGTAGACGGCATAATTCGTTAAGCACTCTTAATTCGAAATTCCTTCCTGGATCCGTTTGGATTTCCATAGCGACTCAACGATGGCAACAAAAGTTGTGAACTAATGTCTTTGCCACAGTGATAAACTCCTGATTTGGAATTGCGTAAGCTTCCACGCACTTGGTAAAATAGTCGCCTACAACCATCATGTACTGATTTCCATCGACAGTAACTGGGAAAGATCCAGGAATGTCTATGGAAATTCTCTTGAATGGCAGCCCAACGGTATACTGTCACATACTGGTTTGTGGGCCCTTGCACATATTTCACAGGTTCGACACCATTTCTCGTGACGAAGACGAAGCCAAGAGACTCGCTTTCGTATTTTGACATGGGTTTTATTGACGCCAAGATGACATCCAGACGTGCCATCATTCATGTCCTTCAAAACAGACTGCAATATACTTTGGAGAACTATTAGCTGCATGACCACGTGTGCAAACATCAAACATCTATCTTCCCGACTGCAAATCTCATCATCCGTCGTAAAGGGAATTGAAATTATTCTTTATCATAAACTTTATTAAAAATACTTACATACTTAAAAAAAGAACTCATATAAATAAAATATTTATGTATTAGAATATAAGAGAACATTATTTAAAATTGTAAAAAAGGTCAACAGAGGCAGTTTAATTCGTTTTATTTTCTTATCATAAACAGTATTAAAGTAACGCAGTGCAACTGGTAAAAGCTTTAATAAATCTGAAGCATTCCAAAATACTATATAACCGACTACTTATTCTATACGATCCCTGTACATCGCATAAAATTTGGCGCCGCAGCGTTGTGGGCTCGATAAAAAAAAAATTGAATTAAATTTAAATAAATTGACGCCTTTTAATGTTATCAGATAGACGAAGTACTGGTTACAACGTAAGAGAGTATTTTATTAATAAACAAATTGAAGATGGCGGATCTCCTTAAGTAACTTTATATTAAACACATAAAACTACAATACCAATAAAAGTACTACAGTCTAATTTGTTTCTCTTATTTAAATTTTAACTCTGTACAAAGCAAGCACACTCTTGCTACTATATATTCTGTTACCAGCTGCTGGATTGTTAGCATTTCTAAGGCTGTTAAAACAACCTTAATTTACATTTCACGTACATACATCTCAGAGGCCAACAAGAATCCTTTAGACTTTAAATATACACAGAAAGTATACTTTGCCTTCACAGTTGCGACAAGCTCTGTGTTATTTAAATAGCTGTAATCTTCGTTAATTATTAGTACAGTAGACAGACGTTTCATTTTTGTTCATACACAACTATTAAAACACATTACAATTTTTTCTAAATTATTATAGTATTTTAGGCCCCGTTATACGGAGTGTATGGTTAATTGGTGAAAAATGCTATGTTGAAAGGAAAACAAATAAAATTATCGTTTTCTGGTATCAGTGCAAGTGTACGTATTTCAACTGGTATAAAAACAAAATTAAACCAATAATTCTTTTGAAGCTTTATGAGTAGATGAAATCATTAACAAGACAAATAAACAGTAACAAAATTAAATGTAGGCCTACAACAAAAATTAAATTTTTATTTAAATTCAACTAAAATAATTACTATGGTAAAATTAAATTAATTTTAATAAGTTAATAATATAAAAGTAAATTTAAAAAAATATAGTTAATGAAAATTTTTGTTATATAAGACTAAGCTTTAGGTGGATCATATTTACAGGTATCATTTTAAAAGAGCATATAATACAAGTTTTGGCCACTTTACTCTTATTTAAACTTATTCATAGGTATAAAGTGTAACTTTATTGTTTGGTTTTGGAACCAGTAGTTTTCAAACAATTGCTACCGAAAGTAATGTATACGTTTCAAAGCCTGGCATCCGTTTGCCGTGATTGTCATGGAAGCATTCCAGCAAAGTAGTCAGATCCTGACACACGAATACGCGTCCTTGGTGTTACTTTTAGACACCTACATAGGTAGCTTACACTCAATCGGCTTTACATTCCAATACTGGTGTATCCGAATGCTCCGTACTTTCTATTAAGAGTATAAAGAGTTAAGTGTTAATATCTTCAAGTCTGTTGGCATTGTATCTTAAATAATGTAATCGAATTATTGTTATTCAAAGCACCTTAAAATGTTATTTTAATGTTCTCTTAAAATTTTGACATTAATTTTTAGTGTAAACGCAGTCTAGATCTTATGCTTATGTCATTATTAAAAACCACATTTTTTGGCGACTTGTAAACAAGAACTACGTTTAGTATTTAATTATCTGAATGGATGTTTCAGGACTAACTTTCAATTTTCAACTGGTTAAACCTATCATAAAAAAGGTGTGTGTAATTTTTTAGATATCCTTTAATGATTAGCTATACTATAATTAAGAAATCACTATGCCAGGCGAAAAAGCGGTTATAGTATTTCCTCATCCCTTAGACTGTAGTAAAACTAGTGCCCATAATGCGTACGATTCCAAAATAGTTCCCCGGTGACACTGTTGATGTTATAGAGTAAAGGGTAACTTTTCGTGACCATATGTATCATTGACATACTTGTAAGTACCTATTGCATTAATGATTACAGAAGTAAATAGGAGGACTATTTACTGTTAATGCTTGTTAGGAGGAACTATACAATAACAGGTGTTTGTTGTGTATTTAAGAAAACTTAATTTTATTCCCTATTCTGTACGAGTGATATATATATTAATACGTGAAGAGAAAACGTTGAACCCCTTTTTAAGCATATTGCCCGCACGGAGGAGTGTGAGATTTGGCATAGTTAAAGTTTATATGGAGAAGGAGTGCAGAAAGCTAAAATTTATATATAATATGTGTTACAAATACATTAAATAAAATAAAATAAAACATTCATTTGCACTTGAAAATTCATTTAAACTTTTTCCAACAATGGTAATTGTTAAAAATAAAATAATTTTGTTGCCAGGCAATAAAATTATAATTTTTTCTTTTTAGTGTACGTTCATACTGCCAATTTCAAACACATAATAGTCTGCCGTTTGTTTACGTTCATACTGCCAATGTCAAACACATAATAGTCTGTGGTCAAACAGTCGCACAGAGTAGAGATTGTCGCCAAAGAATTTTAAAATGTTGCCAACAAATACTTACTGACAGATTGACTGAATGAGCTGTGAATTTTGTGTGATTTCAAATGTTCCTTTTTCAATAGTCTGTGGAGTGTATGTCCAGGCAAAAAAGCGTTTATTTTATATTTTGTATATTAAATATCTGTGTTTTATATATTAATGTGAAGTTGAAAGTGAAATACAGCTTGCTTAATATACACCTGTTGCAAAAGGAAAATTTTGTAGCAGCAATTTGAATTGACTTACTCTCGCCTAATTTTTATTGGTGGTTTCAAAAAAGGGAGTGCATTTTATTATTTTTAAATTAAACCCTGTCTAATCTTAGTTTCAGTAATTTCATTACATGTTTTTTTTTTTACATTCAGATATTCGCACCTACTTCCATTATGCCTCGACATAGAACATTGACGGGTCGGAGTGAGAGACAAAGAAGAAGGAATATATATTCGCGTGAAAGTCAAAATGATAATAGACCAAATGCAAATTTAAATAGTGTAAATAGTATAACATTGACGGGCCGGAGTGAGAGACAAAGAAGAAGGAATATATATTCGCGTGAAAGTCAAAATGATAATAGACCAAATCCAAATTTAAATAGTGTAAATAGTATACAAAATGATGAAATTATTTTGAGGGATACATTTAAATGCGCACTGAATGTCATTCCAAGAAATTTTAATACTTTTGATTGTGGATTAATGCATTTACAATGGAGGTTTTGCAATGCAAAACATTTCGAATCTGAGGTCATTTTAGGTGAAAGGACTGCATTCACTTCATGTTGTCATAAGGGTAAAGCAATATTACCGGCCTTAAGTCAAAATGAATACTTTAAATCATTGTATGATAGACTTACTTCAAATGAACCTTCAATAAAAAGAAAGTCAAAAAATTATTTTGAAAACATTCGTAAATACAATTCATCATTTGCTATGGTTAGCTCAGAAGCTAAAATTTCGGATACAGTTACGCGTGGAGTGTATCATTTTAAAATATATGATGCTTTTTATCACAGATCAGGTACAATGACTGCTGGATATGGTCGCTCACCATGTTATGCGCAATTATATTTTTATGATTTTGACACTGCTGTCAATTATAGATTACGTGAACACTATAATCAAACATGCAATAACAATATAATGCGCGAAAACTCTCTTGAATTGGAACGCATTAATCCTTTCGTTCGGTCATTCATTATCAGAGAGTTGAAAATCATAATAAATTTATTTGTATGCTCATTAAAGTAAATCGTGATTTAGATCTACGCCGTTATAATGATGCAGTTCAAACTGATGTAGCAGTAATATTTAGTACAGTTGATGGTGAAACACCCTTTGAACGAAATATGGTTTCGTTTTCAAAAGTTAATGGTACCATTAAAAATATCTCTGTTTAGATTCATCATTGGACCCTTTAGCGTATCCATTACTTTTTCCAAATGGTGATACTGGGTGGCATATCAATATTTCTCATAATGTACCAACTACATCTAATTCAAGAGCGCCCAGAAATAAATTAACCATGCTTCAGTATGCAGCCTATCGACTTGCAATTAGAGAAGATTTTAGCATTTTGCACCATTCACAAAAATTATTTGTGCAGTGGATAGTTGATATGTATGTGAGAATAGAGGCCACAAGGTTACATTTCATTCGACAAAATCAAACAAGTCTTAGGTCTGATGTTTACAACAATTTAACAGTATATTTAGAATTGAACCCCAATGCCAATAATGTTGGCCGTAGAGTAATTTTACCATCTTCATTCAATGGATCTCCAAGAAATATGTATCAGAATTATTTAGGTGCAATGTCAATTGTACAACATTTCGGAAAGCCTTCTTTGTTTATTACAATGACTTGCAATCCAAGTTGGCCTGAAATAGTTAGCAATATTGGTGTAGGTGTGTCAGCTAATTTTCGACCTAATATTGTTGTGCGTGTATTCAAGTCCAAACTGAAACATTAATTGAGGGCCTTACACTAAAAAAAACCTTCGGTAAAGTTGAAGCACTCATTTATACAATTGAGTTTCAAAAGAGAGGATTGCCTCATGCTCACATTTTACTCTCTTTAAATGAGCAAGATAAAATTGTTAACGCTACCGATATTGATAAAGTTGTATCTGCGGAGATTCCTAACATTCAAACACATCCTACATTACATGAATATGTTGTAAAACACATGATGCATGGTCCATGCGGTGTACTTAATCGAAATTCTGTATGTATGAGAGATGGAAAATGCACAAATGATTATCCAAAACGATTTAATGAATTTACATGTGAATCATTAAATGGATATCCATTATACAGAAGGCGTGATAATGGTATTAAAGCTGAAGTTCGCGGTAGTTGCCTCGACAATCGTTATGTTGTACCATACAATCCGTATTTACTTGCCAAATTTAATTGCCATATAAATGTTGAAGTATGCACTACAGTTAAAAGTGTTAAATACATTTATAAATACGTGTATAACGGCTATGACAGTGCATCTGCTGAATTAGGTTCAGAGAGAAATGAACCAGGTCAAGAAATACAAATTGATGAAGTTAAAAATTTTTTAAATGGCCGTTATGTCGGATCAACTGAAGCTGTATGGCGCATCTATTAATTACCAATGCATTTTCAATCCCATGTCATCGTTAGACATGACATTCATTTACCGCGTAGACAGAATGTTTACTTTCGAGAAGGGCAAGAACGTCAAGCAATTGAAAATGCAAGACAAACAAAATTATTAGCATTTTTTGAATTGAATCGATCAGATCCATCAGCGCATGAATATAAGTATATTGAAATTCCTTTGCATTATGTGTGGGAAGATTCCCGAAAAAAAATGGAAGAAGAGAAGGCGTGGAGGTGATAAAATCATTACACGCATATATGTAGTATCACCAAAAGACATCGAACTTTTCCATTTACGATTGCTTTTATTACATGTCTGTGGTCCAAAATCATTTGAGGATGTTAGAACATACAATAGAATTATACACACTTCTTTTGTTGAAGCGTGCCATGCTCGCGGCATTGCTTCAAATGATAATGAATGGCGCGAATGTTTAAATGTAGCAAAAGAATTACATTCACCAAAACAAATGCGAAATTTATTTGGTTACATTTGTGCATTAAATGTGCCAGCCAATGCATTGGCGTTATGGAATGAATTTAAAGGATATCTTAGTGAAGATTTTTTGAGAGATTACAACGGAGAAGTATCCTTTAACACAGCTCTATTAGAAATTGAAGATATTTTGAATGTTCATAATTTGTCATGTCAAGAACTTGGTTTACCAGTTCCCACGTATTCGCAGAGAACAGACGAAGCAAATGCTATTGATCCAATAGAACAAGAGTTTCTGTTTTGTGAGCATTATAAAACTGCAAGTATTGAACAGCGTAATCTAATAGATCGTGTGATTTGTGAAGGTTTGCATCATGATACTGGATCTAATGTTTTTTGTTTAACCGCTCATGCAGGTTGTGGAAAAACATTCACACAAACAGCAATCATTCACAAATTAAATTCGCTTAATCTTAGTTGCATTGCAACAGCGTTCAGTGGCATAGCTTCAACTCTATTACTTGGAGGTAGAACTTTACTCAATGTGTTTAAATTGCCGTGCTAATAGTAGCTGTGGACGTTACATAAATTCATCATCATTGATAATTATTGATAAAATTTCTATGTGCCCACTGCAAGTGTTGAAAATCATAGATAGATTATTGCAGGATATATGCGATGAAAATGATAAACATAAACCATTTGGAGTGAAAACGATACTTCTGTGCGGTGATTTTCGGCAAATCTTACCAGTTGTCCCACAGGGATCACCTGCAACTTTAATTGAAAATTGTGTCACGAGTTGGCATAAATTTGTTTATTTTCATAAAGTAACGTTTACTCAAAATATGAGAGCCTTACCAAGTGAAATAGAATTTGTCGAATTCTTGAAAAAATTTGGTAATGATAAAGCCCCACA
Organism: Magicicada septendecula; assembly: GCA_034769895.1. Taxonomy (NCBI): domain Eukaryota; kingdom Metazoa; phylum Arthropoda; class Insecta; order Hemiptera; family Cicadidae; genus Magicicada; species Magicicada septendecula. The sequence goes on from CM068368.1 coordinate 512,110,293, forward strand.
ATTCCCTCAGTTTTGTGAAAATATTATTGAAATACCTCAGCAATTAATAGGAGATGAAAATAATATTATTAATGAGGTGTATGGAAATATTTCCGAAAACATACTCTCAGATAACATATTGAAGTCAGTTATTTTAGCACGTAAAAAGGATGATTGTACTTTTATTAATACTGATATACTTAATCGAATACCAGGTGAACAGAAAACATATCATAGCTACGATAAAATAATTTGTGATGATGACAATGAAATCAATAACTATTCAGTAGAGTTTTCGAATTCTTTGACTATTAGTGGTTTGCCACCACATAAGTTAGTATTGAAAGTTAATTGCATCGTTTTACTGATCAGAAACTTAAATACAAAGGAAGCATTAGTCAATGGAACAAGAATGCGCATCAAGTGTATGCATCGTAATGCTATTGATTGCGAAGTTTTAACTGGAACCGCACGCAATAAGAGAATTTTGATTCCACGTATAAATTTAACATATTCCGGTACTGATTTACCATTTAACTTTCAAAGAACTCAATTTCCAATTATACCTGCATTTGCGATGACAATAAATAAATCTCAAGGACAAAAATTCGAAAAATTGGAATTTTCTTGAGGCAGCCAGTTTTTACACATGGTCAATTGTACGTCGCAGCAAGTAGAGTTCGATCATTCGATGGTTTGAGATTTTATATTTCTGTATATAATGGCCAAGGGCATTTAGCAAATGATGAAAGAGTTTTTACAAAAAACATCGTTTACACAGATGTTCTGAATCATTAAATTCACTTTCAAACTATTTTAAGTTCAATGGACAACATTAATTTTTTTAATCGCCCGGTTTTTTTGATTTAATGAAAAATATATGAAAAAATACGAGGCACGTATGTTTTATTTCATTTTTTATTTTGTATTAATTTTTTATTTAAATTTTATATAATTCGAAAAAGATAGGCAAAATAACTGTGTAGCCTTGGCGAAACCTGGTCAGTATGGCAATAAAAAAAACCCAAGGAAATGTCAAAAAACGCGTTATTGCTTTTTAAATATGGCTTAGCCAAGCTAAACCTCATTTTTCCTAAATTTCATATTTTTCAAAAAACTCGAAAATTAATGCATAGAAAAAAAAAATTAAAAAATTATATAAGCTTTGTAGCAGATAATCTTCAAACTGTTTTCGAATTTTGTACCTTACCAAAAATGAAATGTAATCCACTGGAATTGAAAACAATGTATCTTATACTTTTATGGATGTCAAGTCTCATTTTTATTAGCGTTTATTTGATTCAATAATAACATGAAAAAATTAAAACTGACAATGAATTATATCAAAAAATAAATACGAATACAAGCTGTAATTGTGTTTTTTTTCAACTGTTACTAACATTAAATTTTAAATTTCATAGGTATTGCAGGGAATTAAGGCAAACAACACACGCTAATGACGTATTTGTACACGCTTGCAGCTGACGTAATAGAACAAAATTCAAAAAAATTATATGCAATGATTATAGAGGTATACTCTTTGACAAAAGAACCTCAATAACATCAATCAAATATATTGCAACTTTGTGAAGACGTTGTTTCTTGAAGCCGCAGACGGTAAGTTGCAATATATTTGATGAACAACACGTGGCTTGGTACTAAATATTTGGAATTATTCCTTTTAAACATGAACCTCAATAACGTTCAAACTTAAAAATTTAATGAACTACGGTCGAATTTCGGCCACAGGGCGACCACTAGTATAGATTAATCTACAGTCAACTACTAATTGTAATTTGTTGTTAATAGTATTTTTTGCTTAACTAATCTCAACTGGGAGTCAAGGTACCAAATATAGTTCGTTCAACACGTTACGTTAAGACCTTAACGCCTTGTTGCCTTTAACAAGACTGACTCGGCCTCGTTGGGATATTAATATCTGAAGAATTGATCAACATTTTTTACTGACATTTTTCTACACAAAGAAGAAAACAGGTAGCCCGATGACAGAATAACAACCTAAAGGTGTACTGAAACAAGCAGCGGATATTTGAATGTTAATTTATACAACGAAGGCAAGAACAGCATTGCTCACAGATTACTGTAAGGGTTCTTTTCTGCCTACTGATCGTGCGTACACTTGATTTCGGAAAGATATTTCATTGTGGTTGAAACTATTTTACGAAATAGCTTTTTTACAATATGTTTTTTATGCACGCTTCATTTACCACAGTGATTCAGGCGTCCATGAGTCTAGAGTTTTTAAAGACTATGAAAACAATTGACAAACCGTTATAATGTTATGACGTATGTAATCCACGTCAATATTACAACACGTTACTGTATTTTCTTTAGATTTCAAAGCATCAGACTTTACAAGGTAACTATAGGTCTCCTTAATCTTACAAGAAGATTAGCAACCACCCAATTAAAAAATGTCCACCATCCCTAACAATGAGCTG